>CM035412.1:200320336-200762836 GCA_020310875.1 Ceratopteris richardii
GTTACCACGATAGTTGAATCATCTAGTTGTACAGTCTGTTCCTCGGGTTGCGGTTGATAAGCAGGTTGCACCGTTTTGGTGGTCGTATCGAGCATGGTCTCCTCTGAATTGGGCTCGTGCGGCACGACTTTATCGGCAAGTTGTACTTCTTCAATGACGATATCCGAAAGGGTTTTTGCTGGAGGAGATGACGGAGAAGGATTCTCTGCCGACGAAGCGGTGTCCCGCACTTATACGTTGGAAGACGAAAGAACTTTACTATGCGACGGACTCAATCTTCGGCGTTTCTCTGAGAACAATTGAAGAAGATCGGCATCATCGTCAATCTCCATCATCTGTGTAGACTCCTCATGTAATAACAAAGTGTTCACTGGGGGTGGTTGCTCTGCTTGGATCACCGGAAGGAGAAAGGTGAGTAGGTGCGGCAATCGCGTCCTAGGGATCTCATGCTTGGCTAACTGCTTCGAAACAGCTTGGCATTCACGGTGAATGCACCGGAAAAAGAATGACGTGAAATTGACAGTTTCTCGAGAGGCAATGTCGATCATGGAGTAGAAAGGACGGGAGATGCCGTAAGTACGTTTTTGGAGGTTTAGGGCAGCTACTAGGAATTGAAGGACGGGATGCTCGGGTTTGGGACGACATAAGATGGCAAACTCGTTAGACGAGTGCCTGGGGAAGAGTGCTTTCATGGTTGCCATAGGAAGGAGAGGGCCATCGACCAACCCCTCCTAAGGGAGATGAAATCCCTCAGCGATGGTACTAAGTGTAACAACGACATGGGGGTTTAAACATGCCAAAGACAAGCGTTGCTCTGTAGCAGGCGTAGAAGCTATGTCAGAGATGATCTGCGCACAGAAGGGGTGACACTGCACTGAATGCCAAGGCAATTCAGCGAAGGCAAAGAGGCCGCGAGCACGCAGGAACTCGCTCACGTCCGAAGCGAGTCCCGCACGAAAGGTGACAATATTTGCAAGGGCTTCCATAACGCAAGCAGAACACACAATAGCACAGTAACACAGAATACCACAAGCACACACGAACGCAATAGCGGAAATCAGCGTAAGGAACAGGATTAAATAGAAACACTCGACTAATCATGCAGAAAGAAACAGAATCATCACGTAGGGTGGGAATATTACAGACATAAAGGTGACATGCGCGCATTAACAGAATCAAAGACACAGAAGGCGGCTGCTAATCATGCTTAGTTAAGAAAACTTAAAAGATTACGATCAAACGGTCAACCGGAATTATGCAGAGAGGACAAGAACGTCGAGGTAGATCAGTGAGAAAAAAAAAAGGAGGAAAAAATACAGATCACATCTCATGTGGAGGAGGGCAATGGATAATAAGGACGAAGCTTTGATCCATTAATCGCTTTAGGAAGGAGGGTACCATTGAGGGTGGATAACCGGAAAGTTGCGAGTCCCACTTGTTCGACAATGCCGTATGGACCGAACCATCGCAATTTAAACTTTCCGACAGATCAGTTAGATTTAGCATTATAAAAGAGCACTAATTGGTCAATTGTAAACACAAGGTTTTAAGAAAACGATCGTGAGTTCTTGCTTGTCTAAGTTGAACTTCCTGCAACACCATAAAACTCTCAAGGCGTTGTTCATCGAGAGACCGTAAAGCCTCCAATCTGAAAGGAAATGATTCTTTCGGTAGTAATTTCTGCTCTAATGCCACTCGAAGACTACGAACCACCAGTTCCATAGGAGCAATGGCCTCCAAACTATAAACCAATTTGAAGGGAGTTATTCCGGTCGCCACTTTATATGTTGTACGGTAAGCCCATAGTACGGCAGATAGGAATTGGTCCCATCTCTCCTGGCAATCTAATACCAATTTCCTTAAGATGTTCAACAGAGATTTGTTGGTGCTCTCAGCGAGTCCATTCGCTCGTGGATAGTCGGGAGAACTGAACTTATGCACAATCTGGAAGGTTTTAGTAAGCACTTGCATTAATTTGTTTGCAAAGTGCGTACCTTGATCAGTCACAATCTCCAAGGGTAAACATTTAACGACCGAAGAAGCTGTGGCTGACCGTAAAGCCCAAGCTTCGGCCCACCGAGTCACATAATCCGTGCATGTCAGAATATATATATTACTCATAAGTGTAGCAGCATGTGTGATTCGTCCAATAAAATCCAAGCCCCATTTCTGAAAAGGTTCGAGAGGCAAAACGGGTTGGAGCAGAAAGTAATGTCTCTGCAAAGGTTGACATGAACGTTGACACTCATCGCACTGCTGCACATACTTGGTCACATCACGGTACATCGTAGGCAACCATAAGCCGCTCTGTAGGATCTTCCGGTGAGTCAGGTCAACCGCAAAATGACCTCCCGCTGGGGCAGAATGAGCCATTGTTATTACTGAAGCAATTTCGTGCAGAGGCACACATCTTAGCAGTACTCCCGAGTGATCCATGTAATATAACTGCCCTACAATTAATCGGAATCGTCAACTATACGTGGCAAGCTTACGTCGAGAAGCCGAAGAGGTCGTGCCGGGAGGACATCCACTGGTAAAGAAAAGCAGCAAAGTGTCATAATAGGAGGATTTTACCGGCAATTCTTGTTGATCCTCCTGTAAAGTCTCAGTTGCATAGATAGCAGGTGTGGTATCGTCAACTCCTTCCGAGCGATCACTGGAATCCAACCGAGATAGAAAATAAGCAAGTGCGTATGCGGACCCTGATCAATGTACTACTGAATAATCAAACCCTTGGAGCAATAAGACCTATCTTGCTAGTCTTCCTCCCAAATGCTATTGGCAAACAAGGTACACCAAGACGACATGATCGACATGGAAGGTGAAGCATAGTCCTAGTAAATAATGCCGGAATTTCTTCATCGAATACACTAATCCGAGACATTCATGTTCAGTGACTGAATAAATGCGCTCCGCTGGGGCCAATTTGTGACTCGCATAATACACTCGACGGAAGCATTTGTCCGTTTGCTGCATCAGCACACTGCCAATTGCAATGTCAGATGCATCCACAAAGACATGAAATGGCAATTCCCCATTTGGCGCTTGTAAATAGGAGCCTGCGTTAACAATGATTTCAACCGGTCGAAAGAGAGTTTGCATGCCTAAGTCCATTCAAACTGACGAGGACTACTGTTTATCAGTCGATTGAGTGGTGTGGCAAGATGAGCAAGCCACTGTAAATGTCGTCCATGCCACCGGATTTGTCCCAAGAAGCGCATTACTTCTTTGGGTGCCTTAGGAGCATGTGCCTCCAGTATGGCCTTCACCTTATCTGGATCAACTTGAATCCCCTTTTTGAGATAATACGCCCTAGCAACTTGCCGTAAGATACCGAGAATACCGATTTATTTGGGTTTAAGCATAAACGGTATTCTCGACACTTTGAAAAATAGCACTGTAAATGGTACAGATGCGCCGAAGTATCACCAGATAAGGAGAAATCATCCAAGTAAACTCGCATGAATGTGGTTAGATAAGGAGAGAAAACTTCCTGCATACAGTGCTGAAACGTACTCGGAGCATTTCGAAGACCAAACCACATCACTATACACGCATAAACGCCCCAATTGGTTATAAATGTTGTCTTTGGGATATCATGCTCCGCCATTCGTACTTGATTATAACCACTATATCCATCCAGAAAGGAGTACATCTCACGACCTTCCACATCATCTAACATTGTGTCCAGAAACGGGAGAGGGAATGGATAAGGTACGGTGGCTGCATTTAATTTCCGGTAGTCCACACATATTCGTAATTGCTTATTCTTCTTAGGGACTATCACAATGGGGGAAATCCACTCCGCGTGCTCGATAGGAACAATAAACCCAACCTTCAGCAATCGATCCACTTCTGCTTTTACTTGGGCCGCATGGTTAGGATTCATCCTATAGCTGGGTTGTTTAATAGGCCGAGCATCTGGTTTCAACATAACCCTGTGTTGATAGATACGCGGGTCCAACCCCTTCATATCCCGGTAATCCAATGCAAACACATCAAAGAATTCGTGTAGCAACTACAGCAAGTTATCTTGGAAAGTCTATGCTAATCCCACCTTGATCTTCACCAGCCGCGGATTAGTTTCATCACCTAAATTACAGGTAACCAATTGGTCTTCCGGTACGTAGAACTGTCGGGGCATAGTGAAGTCATCACCTGACTGAAGCAATTGTTGTAGCATCGTATCATCCAAGGTCTGTGCTACACTAGATTCGGGTTCACCGGTCAGTGGTACTACCGTACAAGCTGCCGGACTCCAATTATCGGCCACCGTTTGTAAGTCCACAGTTCCGAGTGCCATCAAATCCTTGTTGGCTTTTAGAAAAGCTTCCTCTTCATCATCTCAAAAACCATCCAGCATGTGTACAGGTTCGGCTACATATGGTCATGCATGCAAGTCGCAAGGTTTCATATCGTCCAGTGGAACGACATATTTACGGTGGTTGTTCTTAAAAATCAATTCATGTGCTGACCAATCCTGTACTACCTCAGCTTTTTTTAACCATGGTCGTCCAAAGAGTAGGTTATAGTCAAGACTAGATTCGGGTAATTCCAAAACAACAAAGGTCATTTTAAGTAAAGCTCCTTGAAGAGTAATAAAGAATATCACGTACTAATCCAACCGGATGAACTCGGAATTGATCAGCCATTCGCACAAAAAATTGGACAGGTTCAATTTGTGTCCATCATCCGTTGACAAAGTGCTGTTGTTGCAATATTTACACCAGAACCTCCATCAATTAATACTTGAGTGATTTTGTGATTCTTATACAAGACCGTAATCAAGGGAACTGCATGATCTACCGTCGGATCAAGTTCAGGCTGAATTGTGGCTGTCGAAGGAGCACATGAAGGTCTTGGACTCACCTGTTGCTCGAACTGTTGATGCACGCAAGGAACCAAAGCCAATAGTTGTCCCAATGGCACTGTAATAGACGCCTTGGATAAGACATCCCATACCGGATCAATTTTTGTTGTTTTCGGTATAGTGTCCGGTGGGGACTCCAGTACTATTTGGGTCAGATTTTTGCCTTCTGGTACTGCCTGCGGTATGCTTTGCCGCGTCACCGGAACTCAGTCAAGAAAAATAGTTTGTTCCTAAGTTGCCCACTTGCTTGCTTTAGAAAACACCTGCTGTTCACGAATTCCAGGTTCAAAAATCTCCGCAGCTCGCTGTAATTGCTTTCCCGAACGTGTTTGCACTACTGCTGTTTGAGTGTCGATTGCTGAAATGTAGACCATGTTCACCATAGGATGTTGTCTTTCCTTTTTCCTTTTGTCGTACTCAGCCGCATCTTTTACAGTACCTACGAATATGCCCTATTTCACCGCAAAAATGACATTTAGGTGGTGGAAGAGATGCACCTTCACCTGTTGTACCCGCATTCCACCGAGTTTGTCCAAAGTTAGTTGACCATGCTCCTCTATAATTCTTGTATCCTTGGTAAGGAGTATTCCTCATTTGCGGTGGTACGTAGTGACTGGCAGGTTTCCCTTGTTCCTGGATGATAGCATTGACAGCCCCTCTACTCTCTACCTTTGCGTTATAAGGACAGGTCTCCGTAGTATGGTCCGCGGTGTGACAAATAGCACAGTACATCTGATTCAGAGCGCATGCTGAGCTAGTGTGTCTTGTGTTTTTACATTTAGTACAGTAAATTTGTTTCAGAGGATCCTGGTTTGAATGCTTGGACGCCTTCAACCACTCTAAGTCTTCAGTGAATCCACCCACTTTATTTTCTAACTGTAACGCCATAGCGATTACGGCATCCAAGGTCATTCCTCCCACACATCGTATGATCATAATATGTTTCAATTGGGGATTTAATCCGTTTATGAACCACTGAGTAATGACATCGTCCGGTAAATTGGAATGCGCTAGTGGTAACTACCGTAAATGAGTCCGAAATAGAGTGGCATAGTCTTGTACATTCTGGTGTGGCTTCTACCTGTTATTCTGCAAATAATCAAAAATTTCTGGTCGGTTTTTCTTTAACCGGAATCGTTGCAAGAATGCATCCTTCACATCATACTCCCAGAAATGATTCAAGTCATATTCGGTTAGCCAGCGAGAAGCTTCATTGACCAAGGTTGATTGGAACACCATGGCTTTATAAGCAGGGTCTGCTGGGTAATTCAAAACTGCATAATTAGTTTCAAATGTTCGCACATGCGCATCGGGATCATCTCCCGAAAAACCTCCAAATTTTGTATAAGTGACTCTGGCCGGCACTGGACGCGATGGAATAATCTGTCGCTGCTGTTGTTGCTGTTGTTGTTGCTACTGTTGTTGTTGTTGCTGTGAACTACTCATATTGCCTGAACTTTGGGGACGGATTTCTTGATGTTCTTGACCCATATGGTCACTTTGCCAATTTTCTGATCCAAAAATGTCTCTGAACCGATTACTGAGCTCAAAGACGAAAAGCCCTTTCTCCACCTTAGTATCGAAATTGGCTAGACTTGCACCTAATAACGGTAAATTCTTTCCGAACAGAGCCGAAGTATCACCGAAAAGCACCGAATTGTCCGCGAAGAGCACCAAATTGTCACCGGACAATACCGAACTCTCACCGAATTGTCTCCAAACAAGCTGAATTGTCACCAGACAGCGCCGAGGAACTAACATACTGTCTTCAGAATGTACCGGACTATCACCGGAACACACCGGATTATCACCGCATTCTACCGAACTGCTTCTGCACAACACCGTACTGCCACCGGAATTGCCACTCGCTTGTTGAATTGAACCTTCTGCGACTGAACTTAATTGTTCGTCACTTCTACCACCAAAGGGTGTTCCTAACAAATTCGGAATTGCCCAGGGATGTGGATCACTTCGATATTTGGGATAAGATTCACCGGAACGTGTTACCAGCATATATCAAAGGATTCTTCTTCACTCCGTAACCTTTTCTTCAACGGGCTACTCCATTTCCCACGGACGGCGCAAGCGTTAAACTTATTGTTTAATCTATTATCAATTCTAGGTTCTTGGGATGGTTAGGGGTCTGTAAAACAGAGGCCCTATTTATATTTTCCCAAATTCTACAGTTCCAGTTCTAGGCTACTCAAAGGCTTAATGCGCCGAATTATATTATTCTTCAACTACTATCTGTTGCGCATTACAACATTCTTCAATACACGATAATTAACTGCGCAGTACAATGTTCTTCATCGCCATATGCCTCAGAACATTGAGCCACGCTCCAGTTCCGACATTCGCCCAGACCACAGTCTGGCGACGACACATGCCTTCTGTTCACGCACGCTTCTTTTATTAATCAAAGGTTACAACTGTTGCGCTACAACCTTTCGATATGCGTGCGACTTTTCATATTACATTCCGGAAGCTCACACTTTCAAACTTCTTTGTCTAACATTTATCATCATCACCATGCAAAGCAGCAACAAGAGCAAATAGCACATAGAGTAGTAATTTCAACTACATGAAAAAACAGCTCCTAAAAATCACTACCCTCTTTTTGGGCATATTGGCAACAAGTCTATCTTCGCACTTGGGTTTTCTATCAATAATTTTGAGGTTGTATACCCATTTGTTAAGAATACATTTGGATAACTTAGCACGTAATGACTTGATCTCCTCTTGCATTGTTAGCTCCCACTCTTGTGTTCAGATGACTGCGCCTCTTTGTAAGAAAAAGGCTTAGTCTCAATAATCAACAACACATGTAATAAAGCAAGGGATCAAATCTGTTCATAGCCCTCTTAATTCTTGCTAATCTTCTTACCCAATGATTTGCATTACCAAGCAACTCAATCAAATCCTTACTATCATTGATAGGTAATGTCTTGACAGCAATGCTCCCACTTACTCTTGTGCTCACATGACTTTGCCACTTTGTATATAAGAGGCTAATGTATCAATCATCTGATCTAATGAAGAGAGATCAATTTTTACTCACGAACCTCCTGATCATGCATATCTCCTTACCCAACGATCTAGATTATCACGCATAGGTTCTATATAGGGAAGATAACAAAATCATCATTTTGGAGGGTCACTTACAACCCTAATTTCAACACGATAATGTGGTATCACCACCAAGAATTCAATGGTTGTCCATCATCATCTAGCTCGATTACCACATGCTCATAGTCATTTTCAGCTCTTTTGTGATGCATTAATAAATACTATTTTTCAACAACTTTGCCACCTAACGTGTTTTTCTCATCATCAAACCCTAATGTAATCCAATCCAATACTCCAATACAATCATTTGAAAATACAAAGGTAGACTCCATAATGCTCAATCCACTACCAACAATTGTCAAATCGGCCACCTCGTGCTCATCATGGTGTGGTATGTGAATCGATAAGGATGAGTATGTCGAAGGCTTCATGTCAACTTGAGGAGGACAAGTACTCATCCTTGAATGCATGACTCCTCTACCCACAACCTAAGCTCCTATGTAACGTATTATACATCTCATCCTCTACCTCTCTCTCTCTAAAATGGTTAGAGCTCTATTTGCACACCACACAACATTATATGGATCCAGCTATAAAAAGTTTTAAAAAAAATTAAAATACATCACACATATTTATACAACCTTCTCAATTACTAATTTACTAACAATAAAGTATAAATAAAGTAAACACGTTACTTGAATATGCAACCTCATCGTTTAAAGTTACAAGCAACTTTCGAATCTTCTTTACAAGGCCTGAGACTCTGTAATTATTAAGTGTTAAGTTTGTAATGTATCTTCATGTGAATCAAAGAATACGCACTTCAATTCAGCTTGCATGCGCTAATGAAACAATACTATGATCAATAAATATGTTATTCATACATTTCACTATAAATTTAGATTTCTTAAACAAATTTATATTCTCAAAATATTCTTATTTGTGAAAGCACCCTAAGAGCAAACTTTCTATATGTTTGAACACTATAATTCATAAATTTCCAACTAGTAACCAATCCGCAAAGCCCTTATAAATTCCCTTATTAAACACAAGCAACTATTGAATTGGATCCGCATAGATCGAATGAGTAATGAAGTTTTTCTCAACTTGGATCTACCTTTTAGTGTCAAGAACATAACCACATATTCATCACACATTGCTAGTAACTCAAGATTATGCATAAATTCCAATCCCTTCTAAAAGGGATGGAGTAATGCAATTATGTCATGTATAAAACATCTGTAATAAATTATACTTTAAAATAATTTCTCTCTTCCACTAAAAAAAAAGATTCACTTTAAGTATGACTAGTAATAAATATTCAATAGCATGTAAGTATATTACTTTAATTAAAAATGAAACAAAACCTAAGAATTGAAAAAGAACATTCCAACTATCCACCACCATGATGGTCACATCCATATCCCATCAAATTGTCCATGGTCATCATAAGAGCAATATCAATGTGGTCTCTTCTCGTCAAGCATAACCATGAGCATCCAATGGTACTCGATACCACTCCATGTATCTATCTCCACAAGAGGACCTCTATACAATCTATGATCATCCCTTTCCATTATTTTGTACATAAAATATTGAAGAAGAGATTGCACAACACACGAGTGCACGCAATCTCCATCTATACAATCTCTTCTTTTTCCTTTAACCAACTCTATAAATAAGCATTCCAATGTAAAATAGACTAGGTCAAAGTACGTGCAAAAAAGAGGTGGCATAGTCAAGGCACTACCATGGACTAGCTCAAGGGAAAAGGATGACTACAAAGCTTCTTCCGTACCTTTTATCCAACTCACTACTCTCTGCACTATGATGGACATTCATGCTTTCTCAAGCATAAATCTCATAATCCTTCTGAGGATGGAGAAGTGCATCCCTCTCCTCTACTCTTTGTTCTCTACCAAAAAGAACCTTCCCTTTAAACATGTGCCTCTCCTCAAACTATATGTGCCTTCCCTTCAATACTAGTCAACCTTCTAGTGCTCCTTGGGTTTTGTCATTCAGCCATGTTTAAGGGAGACTCCATGTTCAACTTGGTGTTCATGAAGGAAAACTTATGTGAGCAAAGGAGGGGTAGCAAATCTACACTCACGTTATGGTGGACTTGGTACACCTTCTTGTATTTATGTGTCTTTTTTTAATAGGTGTAAATTAAAGCATATGACTAAAACTTGATAGGCCTAGCCAACCTTGAGAGTTGAGGAAGTATGTTTAAGTCTAAATATTATCCTTTATCTAGCATCCCATGTATTTGTCTCTATCATTCCAAGTAGTACTTGGTTGAGAAGAGTAGGGATGAGTGAGTTCTCTTTGTGACGTGTGTTGGTTGAGGAATCATCATCATTCAAGGTCCTTCTGTGTTGGTGGACACTTACAACAGACACCACATGGTATAATCAAGTATACACGTACCTACACAAACAACAATATCATGTAACAATATGCTCCTTGTGTCAGGTTAGGAGAGGATTGTTAGAAATAGAAACCTTCCATAAGGGGAGGTAGAATTATATCAAAAAATTCAAAATATGACAAGACAAAGATGGTCAAAGCTTGGTCAAAAGGTTGTTCAAGCTAATCAAAATGGTCACAATTTGATTATAATTTTTATTGAATATTATGGAACTACTCATCAAGAGCTATTCAATGGTGTATAAGATCTAGATATTTGGGAGCACATGGAGCATGGAAAGTCAAACCCTAATTTTTGAAATTAGGGTGAAAAGCATTTTTTTGCATGTGGAAAGTCATTTTTAAAAGCAAAAAGCAATATATCCTGTATTATTGATCCAACCAATAAAAATAATTAAAAACCCAAAATTAGCGTTTCCATAATTTTTGGAATTAGGGTTTCCAAAAATTACAAAACCCTACTTTTGAGTTTTTTAACACTTAAAACACGAATGTATTTGCTAGCCTATATAAACATAAGTACTTAGGCACCCTTGGCATCACTTTTGGAGCTCTTCTCAAGAGCTTGTGTTGGAGGAGGTCCCTTTGACTTGGAAAGATGGAGTTATGTTATCTTCATCATCTAACAAGTGTGATGCAGCTTGAAGCTTAAATTAGGTTTCTATCATTTTCAGAATTCGAGATTCCAAAACTTACGAAACCCTACTTTTGAGTTTTTTAACACTTAAAAAAAGCATGGATTTGCAAGCCTCCATAAACATAAGTACTTAGGCAATCTTGGTATCACTTTTGGAGTTCTTCTCAAGAGCTTGTGTTGGAGGAGGTCCCTTCAACTTGGAGAGAGGGAGTTGTGTTATCTTCATCATCTAACAAGTGTGATGCAACTTGAAGCTTTTATCTATTCAGAGGAGATCATCCTCAACTTCGGAAATTGTGGAGTTATGGATAGCTTGTATATGTTGCAAATCTTTTATGCTATCTTCTAACTTCATGTACTTCATATTAGAATGTAATTTTATATGTGCAACATGCCTCCTTTCTCTCTCTCTTGTCTTGTTGCTCCCTTGACATTTTGGCAAGGCTACCTTCATCAAGGCTTAGCACCATGGATTCCCTATTCAAGGAGATCCAATCTACCATAAAGGACTTGATAGGACATGTCCAAGAGTTGAAAAGATTGTGACAACGAGGTGATCAATCAGTCTCAAGCTATGCCTTATCTATCAAGATATTATTTCGTGGATCTACATATCAAGAAGACTACATGGTCAATCGATTCCAAAGTGGCCTCAAACCTGAAGTGAAGTATCTCTAGCTATCCATGGCTCAAGCATATACCTTGGAGGATATTATCAATTAGGCAGCTCAATGTGAGAAACATTTGTTTAAAGGAAGCCAAGTCCAAGAGCTAGGAACATCGAGTAATCAAGACACTTGGAAGCGCCACAACATCCCACTAAAAGCTCAAAGGATCTATCTTGTGAAGAACCCAAGGAAGCTCAAGAGAGACCTAGTCCTTCACCACCTATCAAGATTGAGCATGTCTTAGATTCAAGAATCTCTCGAGGAAGATTGGAATACCTTATTCAATAGAAAGGGCATGATGTCGATGATCGTACTTGGGAACCTACAAAAAATCTTTAGAGAGCAACAATCAAGGTACGTGAATTCCATAGGAAGAATCCATCGAAACCCAAGCTAGAGAGCATGGAAGCTCCTCATGGAACTTGTCACTTTTGGGGGATGTCATGGACACAAAAAATCGTTTTAAACCTTAGATTCCATGTGAATTTCTATATCTCATGTTTGGTTAAGAATTCAGAGAAACTAATCCTACCATCATGTCTTGAACATGCCAAAACCCGAAGATCAGTTGTCTACTTGTTGAATTCTGATAACCAAAGTCTTGTTTCGGATTGCTGACACCATCAATTCGTAACCATGATTGAGCACCACCCTTGAACACCTATATCAAGAGGGGCTGGCCACATACATCCTCAGGTCTTGCCAATGCAAGACTTGGGAGCTCAAGGAGTTGCGATCTCCGAGTAAGTACTTTCCAAGTTCCAGTTCCAGTTCAAGTTCCAGTTCTTGTCTTGTTCCTCAAGTTGTTCTAGTCGTGATTAGTCTAGTTCTTGGACATCTAGTCTTCTCCTCTTGTAATCTCGTAGTACAAGATCTTGTCAAGTCATTTCTTATATCCAGTCCATCTCCCTCAAGGGAGTTCTTGTAATTCAGATATCATGTTTCATACCTACGACCCCAGGTTGTTGGATCTCCCGTAGGTTGTATCATCTCTAGTCAAGTTATCCACACCTATCAGTCCCGGGTTGTGGGACTTCCAGTATCAATCACATATTCTTGTATTATTTTCCCTATGTGGGTGATCTTGTAATCCAAAGTATATTTCCAAAATATTATCTAGCCTAGTCGGAGGGCACAATCTAGTGCTCCGCTAACAAAACCTTAGGTTTTGGGACAATTCAAACCTACATGTGCATAATGTTATCTTCTTGATGTTGTGATTTGTGACTCTGTATTTGATCACAACGAAGAAAATTGGTGTCTTATGAGCTTGGCCTACCTCAAGAAAATATTGTGAACCGTAGTTCCATGTTAGTTGCTCGCTTGACAACTTGGACAAACATCCTTGTTCCACGATAGCTTCTCACTTGGCAACTTCGATAAGATGATACCTCTGGAGGAGATCCAAAGTTTATAAGACACTCCCCATATTTCCCACCAAAGCTTGATTTTGATCTAGATTAGGAGGAAAGGAGGTTCTCGAGACCTCTTATCATTGGTTTTTTGTCAGCGGGAAGCACCATCCTAAGTCAGTTTTGGTTTGGGTCAAGGAGTCAGACACGTCGATGGAGTGGATTCTCGATTTCTAGTTGAGGAAATTATTGAGGATAGCAATTAAGAATAAGGGCAGTAAGTGTTACGTTTCCAAACTCAAACAACATCCGGTCCATCCAAATGTGAAAAGAACACATACCTTGAACGGGGCCACCTCCTCAAAGTGAGGCTATACATAAGACCCATGGGCTCATTTATGAGGCATTGATCGCATGAGGCACTTGGACTCTTGCCCCTTGCTGGAATTTCTCAAGGGAAGCACCATCCTAAGTCAGTTTTGGTTTGGGTCAAGGAGTCAGACACGTCGATGGAGTGGATTCTCGATTTCTAGTTGAGGAAATTATTGAGGATAGCAATTAAGAATAAGGGCAGAAGTGTTACGTTTCCAAACTCAAACAACATCCGATCCATCCAAATGTGAAAAGAACACATACCTTGAACGGCGCCACCTCCTCAAAGTGAGGCTATATATAAGACCCATGGGCTCATTTATGAGGCATTGATCGCATGAGGCACTTGGACTCTTGCCCCTTGCTGGAATTTCTCACACAATCGTATTAATGTGGGCATCATGCTCTTGATGGGATGGCCATCCGCTTGGCTATATGATTCCAAGTTCGGATGAGCCCATATTGGCTCCACGGCTTAGAAGTGAGTATGATGTCCTCCCTTTTGTTGTTTGTGAATATGATTTGTGTCTTGACTTGTCTTGCAAGAAGGATCTTTGAGGATCTAACAAATTGTTTGAATACATTTGTAGTGCTTAATGATGTATAATGAACAATTACAAAACAATTTTCACGTCCCTTCTCAACCCTGCTCTACCTTTCCTCCAAGACCAAGGGTGTCAAAAGATCATGGTTGGTCGAATCTCCAAAATGATTGGTATCTTGGTGGCCTTTGAAATCATTTTCAAAAAATGATGGGATCAGGTTGTCAGTAAACTAGAGGCAAAGCTAAATAAATGAGGGGGAATGCAATTCAAGGGGGCAAACAGGGTTATGATGATTAACACATTTTTTGTTCTCTCTACCTTTGTCCTTTACTTCCTCTCATGTTAGCGATTGTCGAGAAAGAGCTAAATAAGATTCAAAAACTTCCTATGGATAGAGGACTACAATAGGAGAGGGATTCCCAAAGATCATTCGAATATCTCTTGCCTCCTTATATCTAAAAGTAGTTAGGGTATTCTTAGTATTATCCGAATGGTGGATAAGTTGGCTATGAAAATGGTTGATCAAGACCTTGAGTTCCAAGCTAGAGTCATGGGCCCAACTAAATCTTCAAGAATCTAGATTCTCTCTCTCTCAAACACTCCGAATTGTGAGAATATTAACCTAGAGTCATGGGCAAAACTATCAAGAAACTCGATTTTCTCTCTCTCACACGCACACACTCCGAATTGTAAGAAGAATCAATTTACTTCCCCATGGCCATCATTAGCCTCATCGAGGCAAAAGTGATGGCTAGAACTCAAAAGATATGGTAAGTTAAATTATATGTACGTAAAGAACCCAAAAATAATAAAAGAAACAAATGGGTTAAGATCGACGTTGTTGACCTTTGTCCCAACATGCATAACAAAAATTGGTGTATGATCAAGTGTGACATGCCTTGGAAAGGCCTAGAGTAATAAAGACTTGAGGCTTCTTCAATTTAAGTGTGAGGGTCACCTAAGAGGTATGATGTGGAGCAAGGGGTTAACATTTTGAAGAGACTCCAAGGGTCAACAAAGAAATTATCCTTCACCCCATGTTGAACCAAAAATGGAGAATGTTGTGGTCTTGGATCATATTAAAGCTTCGTTTCAAAGCCTATGGCACCCACTTATTGAGGCTAAAAACTCTACCTTACTTTGGCAAACCCTTCAAAGTGGGATATGGAGTAGTTCCAAGACCCCCCCTATGGTGTACAAGATGTACATCAAGAGGAGGATATCATTCAACTCATCTTTTCATGTCAAAGTAGTGCCCAGATATGAGACAAGGTACAAAGCATCTTTCAACTAAGTATAAAGATCTTGTTGTTTAATTAAATAAAGTGTTTCTTATTATGAAACAATCATCTTAATTGTTCCAATCAATCAAGGAAAAAATTAAAAGTAGTGAGTTGTATCATTTTCTATAGATGTGTGAATGTATGAACCCATGCATGCATATATAGATGGCAATACATAGCACATGGACTCTTGTACACTCGTAACATACATGCACATTACACATATATGACATAACATGTATATGATATATTTAGTACATATATGATAAACTATGATAGATACATGCATGTATGTATACGTACTGGATTTTCTACACCTAACGACTTAGAAAACACAAGAGAGAAGACCCATTAAGCTTCATCCAACAAGTAAAAATTTGACCTTCACTTCGAAATACTCATATCAACACTTCTAGATGTTCCATTCATGATTATGTGTTTCATTCATTCCAACACATCATCAGAGCAAAATACCTCAATGACTGTTCCCTTCGTCATCACACCGAGAGAGGTGTACATGGGTCCATTTGGATTCTTCTTCACTCCAATTATATCAAGATTGAATGTACACTTGAGCTCAGGATGGGTAACATGAGCTTTTGTAAATCGCAATCCTGAAGGCCTGATGAAGCGCTCATATTTTGGAGGTTTCCTTGTAAAGCCTGGACCTACAAAAGTAGCCTTCGTAACCATCCTCTTCCATTGCTTTGCTGCAAGATGTCCAATCACGGGTTTCTCTTAAATTATATTCTCATATTAAACAAACCAAGGAATTATTTTGCAAAACAGCATACCCGTATGCCATGTAGGCACTTACTCTTGCGTTTTCCCGAGCGTATAACACGGAACATCTCATCTTCAGCAATGGGACGAACCTATAATAGAAATAAGCCAGATATCTGAGCCAAATAAACCAGATAAACAAAATAGAACATACATATGCTCAAACAGATATTTTCCAACCAGAAGAGTTCAATGTAGATAAGGCCCACAAGTTAGAACGCGGTATTGATTCTTCAATTTCTGCTCAGATACCTGGCCATACCTTTGGTAGTGGGACCTCCCATTTTCCAGCCTTTTCCTTCCTTTTCTGCTTTATTGTATTGCTCAAAACCTTTCATACCAAGGAACTAGTGTTATCATTTGGAACTAAAATAGATTTGAGCAACATGATTGATGGGAACACACTTTTGCTCTCGTTGTCTCATCACGATCAAGCAAATAAGCAGGAATTGCTCCTTCTTGAACATTGTCATCGACCTTTCTTCTCTTGGACTTCTCGCTATGCATAGCCAGTCTGTATTACATATCAAATTTTAATAAGGAAATTTGCTGACATCATGTGAAATTAATGTTGGCATCCATACGTTGCATGAGCTATCCTGAAGACAAAACCAACTTCAAATCGAACTCACGTTTTCTTCATCACGGCCTTTTCTGCATAACGCTTCTTTGCAAACATCTTTCCTTTAATTCCCAGTGCCTGCCATCATGACGTTTGTATACATATTCGCAGTAAGGTTTCCTCAAAAGCATGCCCGGAATTAGTTAAGAGCCTCATTCTTACTCAGGATGTTAGAAACAACGAGCAGACACAGAAATTACAGCGTCAATACCTTCTGTGCAAATGCGGAACGTTTATGCACTTCCCTGGCATCTCTCTTACGCTTCCGTTCAAAGTAATCGGGGCGGTACCCATGGCGCTTACGATGTAGCTCGATATGATCTCCCTGAGGCTGCAACACTCGAAACAAAAGGTCACGAAGCTTAGTAAAAAGGGAGAGCAGACAAAATATCAGAACACACGACGTACCATGTCGCCAACTGCTGGAGAGAACCCTCTAACGTAGTCGGCCGAGTGAAAGAATTCACTCTAAGAGGCTCTACTCCTTTTCAAGCTTACAGCCTTTTTGAAGGCCCTCTCAGTGCACGTTTGAACGAATGCTACATGTAAATAGAACGTGTTCCAAAACTCAACTTTTTTTTCCTTCCAAGCAGAAATTTCCTCGGTTACAACTCTTCAACTAATGCCTTTGCCCAGTTAAATTCAAGCCCAGTTCATATTACTTCGCCCCTTTGTTAACCACAGTCCAAACCTTCGGCCACAATGAGTTAGAAAAAGATGATTAGAAAGGATGAACAAAAGAAAAAACAAAGAGAGAGTGTGTGTATTTGTGGATAGCTCTATATGATGAGGGTAAGCCGAGAGGAGATACAAAGGGAAAGTGTATACCCAAGCCATTGGCTAGACTAGTGAAAGATCCGGAGTCCGGCATACATGATATCTTTAATGATGGAGAGTTTGAACCATATGATTGGATGAAAATCTTGGCTTCACTTGACATGTTGGTCAACATCCAACATAGAACACAAGTCATCTTATACCAAATGTAAAGTCTTCTAGGAAGGAACAAACATCATTAAAAAGCAACAATGATCTAATCGATAAGACAACATGAGGAAAATCATACGGCTCAACGAGAAGCATTACACATAAGCAGATCGTCAAATGATAATGGACTCACAAAAAAAAACCAACATGAGAAATGAAACAAGTTTGAGTAGTAGAAGGGCACACCCTTTACTCTTCCAAGTTTCACGTTCAAATCAAACCTCGCAAGAACAATGGAAAAGAACACAGAAGGAAGATTCCATCAACAAGTCCTCAACTCTAGAAAGTTGCTAAAAGCCTAATTCCACAAAGCAAGGATTTGGATACCAAAACAACCATATGAAGAAGTTGCACAACAAGAACAACAACAAGACTTTATCAACAGCAAAAATTGCTTCACAAAGAAGACGTCACAAAGGGCAAATGGCCTCAACATTAACCACGAATTGTGCTCAAGTAACATGGAGACCAAAGGCTACATCTACCATGAATTCAAGGAGTTCCCTTCTTTCAAAAACACTTCAAACACTCACAACTCACACAACAAACCAAAAAAACTCATGCATACACATGGCAATCAAAGGAGACACATAAGCCTTGCCAACAAAAGCCCTTTGATGAGTCATCCAGTATCTACTCTCTTTGCACCATGAGTGACCAAACACTTCAAGTATGCATGTATTTGGCTAAATTACATGATCCTACATAAGACACACCATGCATTCAAACTCAAACCTTTGGAAAGAGGGGGGAAATATCAAAAAAAATAGAGATACACCAAAAAATCAGAAGGAAAACAAAAAGTGCAAAAAACCATAAAACTCTTCGCGTAAGCAATGTACATATGTAATATATAAGTCTTGTATATAAGGAAGCTTTGTTGTTGAGTAAACTCTTTAGTTTAGTTTTGTGCTTTTTAGCTTACTTTTGTATGATGGTTTCCAATTAGAAAACACTTACATGTTTTGTCTTGAACAAACACGTGGACTAAATGAAACACACCACACGCCATCTATATGCCCTAAACTTTGACTTTTTATGTTTATCAAGTGTACACAGGGTTAACACACATAGATACACTTACACACCACACAACACTTTCTTTTTCTTTCCTTCTAAGTGGAAACATGGCAGTTTGCATATACATCAATTTCATCATGACATCGGGTGGAGGGAAAGACAAAGGGAAATAAGTGGTTCAAGAGGAAACATTTACCTTAGTGGCAAGTGTTGTACCACAAGAGCCTACGATCCAGTACTTGGGGATACTTCCCATTGATCCAAGTAAAGCTCCGCCAGTACCATTACAAGACCTACCATATGGAGGTGTAGCCTACACCAAAGTTGCCTATTTGCAAATATGATTATAATTAAAGAATACTAGAAATGATCACTTCCTATAAAATAGTTCAACGGAAGTGCAAAAAACTAGCTATATTATTGCATAGTTTTGAAAGCACTTGGGTTGTGATATATATAACACTCGAGCCTATTAGAGAAGCTCTTCATATCTTTGAAAGTTAGATAGAATTCCATGATGTGGAGGTACCGTCCATAAAAAATTCAAAACACATGAATACCTTCATAAACCTCTATAGTAAAGAACGAGATTTTGGGTTAAGACTAATTCAGCAACGCTTTTGTTTCCCAAGCAATGACAAATACACAATCCCTCATGAGACAATTCAGCATGGTCTAATGCATGTAGTATGATTTGGTACCATAGTTGAGATTACTATGGATGTATAAATATGTAGATAATGTGAGATGGCGTAAGAAGAAAACTATTTTTGGGACATATGCACTTATAATAATTATCCATATAATGCTTTCCATATATTATAATTTTACACCTGTCATAAGCACATAGGAATGTTGCTCGTGTATGATAACACCAGGATGGCATAACAGAAGTGTATCTACTATAGAGCACGAACAAAGGAAGAAGATGGGATGAGAATTTGGAGGCATAATCATGCAAATCTTCAAATCGAGAAGCCAAAGCAAGTCTAGAATGGCATGTGATGAAGAGGAAGAGGGAGAAGCTCACAAAAAGAGGAAGCAGGAGTATTGAGACACATAAGGGCCTCATAATAGGACAACTAAGGAAGTCTCACAAGGCTTACACTTTGACACTTCCTCATCCGAATAGACTCTATGAGACTTATCGAGATATTTCCAAGCAAGAGAATCAATAAAACCAATGCAACCAACGAGATTGACTTGCACCACCAATGCAAGAGAAACGATAGCCAATTTTGAATCAACCATGGATTCCCTTTAGAGATCTCATGAAGAAAAAATTCTAGAGGCAACAACACAATCTCAAAGAAAACTAGAGAGTCACAACAAAGGGCACCACAAATCTTTTCTCAACTCATAACACGTTAAGGGAAGGAAACAAAATCAACATCGAGGAGTCCATCTACCTTATCCAAATAGCTATTTGGCCCCACCACTGATGTTTCTATAGAAACTATAATGCACCTTGAAGGACAAACCACAAGAAGACTCGCAATGCAAGAAGTTACAAAAGCTCAACCTTCTAAAGAAGAATAAAGGTGTGTATCTGTTGTACACTCTCTAATTAGATAAGTGTTAGTTGCCACACAAAAGAAAGTCACCACAATCACTAAGTAGAGCTCAAAAACAAGTAGAAATACTTGTCATAGGTCCACAACCACATGTTTTTAACATTGTAGATTTAGACACTATGGACGTATCCAAACCACCATCTCCCTGCCCCATTGATGTTCAAACCCTCACCACGTCACAACCATCACTTACAATATCTTAAGGAGAAATAGGGCAAGACACCGATCACACAAGTGCACCCACAAAGATGGATATCTACCATCAAACACTGCTACCACCTCCATCCATGTCACATTAATCACATCCATCCATGTCACATTGATCACAGTCACATCATCCATGCGGGTCACAATTAATTTTCATTCCCCATCACAACAAGAACACAAGGAACCATGTAAGGCCACCTTGTCCTTGGATAAACAATAGATATCCAAATTTATCTTTGTTTTTGAGAGTACATCCTGGGGTCAGACGCATGACCACCATATTTTCAAAGTTCAATAAAGGACTATTAAAGACAAAGCCAAGTAGACAAGAAGACCTTAAGACGACACAAAGTCTACAACAAGAAAACAAGAAATCATGAGCTTGGAGACTACACAAACATTAATCATGAATTGACACAGAGATGTTACGACAAGCAAACAATGAGTAGCATAAAACAAGCCGCAATAGAGAGAAGAAAAGAGAAACTAGCAAGGCTTTTGCACAATCTAAGGGAGGATAATAATAAACTAAGGGTAGACAACAATCGATTTCTTATAAGTTTAACAACATACACACATATTCCATTAGAACTTCAGCCATCAGAAGTACAAACTATTGGAGTTAGACGTCTGCGGAAGCACGCGAACAACACAAGGAAGAAGAAGAAGCTTGGAGCTCAACACACAATACTGAATGTATTACCACTATAATGTACAAAGATAAGTAACCCATTAGGGCTATAGGCTTATATACAAGTTGGGGGAAATAACCTCCTAAAGAGGGAAAAAAGTGCCCTAGTGGTCCTAGTGTGTTTACACATCACTACCTAAATATATCAACAAATCCCCCTTGGGAGTGATGCGGTGAACAAGGAGTTGGCACTCATGTATAAGGAAGTGCCAAGCTATGTGGAATCAATCCACAAAAGGAAGTAAACCCAAAGCTTTGCGGAAAGCTTCAAACTTCTCCGTAGGCAGAGCCTTCATGAAAAGGCTTATAATGTTCTCTTGTGTGGGCACCTATGCCAAGTTGATCTCTCCAGCAGAGAACCTCTCCCTGACATAATGGTAATGCACCTCAATGTGCTTAGTGCGAGCATGGAACATAGGGTTCCTCGCAATTGCCAATGGGCTCTAACTGTTAGTGAAGATGGTGGTTGCAGAAGACTGACCAACACCCAAATCAGCCATAAGGCTTCTGAGCCACACACACTCAATAGTCCTTGTGAAAGCTCCCCTATACTCAGCCTCACAATTGGAAGTGGCCATAGTAGGCTGCTTCTTGCTCAGCCAAGATATGCATGAGCTACTAAGCATGAAGCAAAAACCACTAGTGGACACACGAATGTCATATCAACCAGCCCAATTAGAGTCACAAAAAGCATGCAAATTTGGTGGTAGTGATCCCCCCTTGGGATAAAACAACCCAAGTACCCGAGTAGCACTCAAGTAGCGAAAGATTCACTTAACTGCCTGCCAATGCTTGACTCTTGGGCAATGCATAAACATGCTCATCTATGAGACAACAAACTGAATATCTGGTCGAGTAATGCATAAGTAAATCAAGCATCCAAGTGCCTACTTATAGAGAACAGGATCAAATGCATCTCTAGCATCATGAAGACTCAATCCTAAACCTATCTCCATAGGAGTGGCAATAGGTTTACAGTCTTCAAGGCCAAAACGTTGCAATAATGTGTCAATATATTTCATTTGACACAAAGCCATTCCACCATCAAATTGCATAAATTGAATGCCCAAATAATGATGCAAATGATCCAAATTAGACATCTCAAATGAGGCATGCAAATCAGCCTTAAAATCAGTGATATTCTTGTCATGAGGACCAGTGAGCAGCATGTCATCAACATACACAACAATGATAAGAAGCAGATCATTAGCACACTTAACATATAAGGTGCTCTCAGTTGGACTGTTCTCAAAACCATGTGCAATCAGATAGGCATGTATCTTTTCATATCAAGCACATGGTGCTTGCTTTAAACCATATAATGCCTTCTTTAACCTGCACACCTGGTTTTCATGCCCTTTTCGCACAAAGCCACGGAGCTGAAAAACATACAATTCTTCATGCGAGTCACCATTCAGAAATGCAATTTTAATGTCCAATTGATGTACATTCCAACATTTGATGAGTTGTAAGTGCACAAATGCTATGAACAGTAGTCATACGGCATGTAGGTGCAAAAGTCTCATCAAAATCAATGCCTCTTTCCTGTGCATAACCCTTTGCAACAAGCCTGGCCTTATACCTGTCAATTGTTCCATCAAGCTTACGCTTCGGCTTGTATACCCTTTGCAACAAGCCTGGCCTTATACCTGTCAATTGTTCCATCAGGCTTACGCTTCGACTTGTATACCTGTCAATTGTTCCATCAGGCTTACGCTTCGACTTGTATACCCACTTTGTATACCTGGTCTTTATCATATAGGCTTCTCATTTCTCTTTTGGATGTCTTTCAATCCAAATTCTTATTACAAATATCTTATGGTGAACATCGCTTAGTTTGTAACCTAAGTCCTTGGCCTTGATGATCAGGCATGCCATGGGTATTATGGAACTTCAGGGTCCATACTTAAGACTCGAAGCTTAAGGTTTTTCTATCTATAATAAATTCTGTTGGCTTTTGGATTAAGCCGACATATACAAGTTAATGATTATTGAGTTGCATGTCCCCAATGTACCATTGAACTTTTATGCTTTTGACTTCTTAATTAGAATTAATTTCCTAGCTTAACCTTAAAACTTTATTGACTTAATTTCTCTCTCATGTACCATGAGCCCATGCATACATGATCCCATCAATTCATGCATATATGATTGAATTTGTGTATACATAATGTATGCCAAGAACAAATACATCTTTGCTTAAAGATGCTTAGCATGCATAAGGTCCAAATATTGAACCCCTCCTTAAAGCATGCATGGAATTCCTATTTTAGAACTCCATTAAATGCATAAATACATGGTTCTGTTTACCATTCATGTTCATCCCATGCAATAATGAGCATTCTATATGCATTTTCTAACAGTATTAAGGTGTTCAATCTTTTTCATGGTAATTAAAAACCTTCTTTCCATTTAATTATGCCTCTAGTTTGTCACACAAATTATTAAACTTATGCATCTTTCCAAATGCATATGGAACACCATTTCCATTTAAAATGTGTCTCTATATGCATTACTTTTAGCATGGTCAAAGAGGAAAATGGAAATGAAAATGGTACTTACCTTCATTTTTGCTATGTCCGTTCTTTGATTCCATGAAGGAGGAAGCTTTTCCATTTGGATACTTTGATTTTGAGGTTGCAAGGTTCGGCCATCATATCTTCCAGATCTGCTCCAATGTTTCTTTTGTAGGCATCTTCATACTTACTTGTATGCTCAACAATGTATTTAACCTCACATAAACTCTAAGTATACATATTGGCATTATTTTCTCCATGCCATGTAAACGGTATAAATCTTAAAAAATTATGTATCCTAACATTTCCATATACCTATAAAGTACTTAGAATAAAGTGAATATGAGAAAGAAGGAAATGGATGACTTAGCTTCAATGCCTCATAGCTTATCTTTGTAGAAACTTGATTGTCTTGGACTTTAAATTTCCAAGATGAAACGCATCATTCTTCTTTCCCTTTTCTTCATAATTTGCTCCAGTTTCACTTGCCTTAGCCTCAAATATGACAATATACATGAATCTTTTCTTCTAAAAAGTAAAAGATTCATTAAATAAAATCCAAAAATACTTAGCTTTGGAGACTTGTCATTTGTTGAAAGTGAAAGAGTCATATCTTTGCTTCAAACTCCATAGCTCTACGGGTACGTGTGAGCTTGCTGAGGAGCGTGAGCTGCGGATTAGAAGTCATATCCCATATTCGATGTGACTTTTCGTTTTTCCCACTATATATTGACGAGCTCCGATCACCTTTTGATATCAGAACATAAGAGGTGAAGCGCTCTATCTTTCTCTCTCTTCTGGACATGAATGCGCATGAGCGCGCTGCTCCTCCTCCATGTGAGTTGATTGAGGCCAAGAACGTGTGTGCGTGCATGATCAAAAGCCCGAGTTGCGTGGCTAAGGATGCCTCCGCTTAGTAGAGGGGGAGGGTCATACGGACAGAGTTTTGCTCTCTAAAGCGAAGGTCTAAGTCAACGGCGTCGAGAGCTGTACTTGGTGGGCAGCTTCGAATTCATCTCATGACACGCTCAGAGTAATCACAGAAGGAGTTTCACTCAAAGCAAGAAAGAAGTAACCTAGCTCTTGATACCAATGTTGTGAAACTACAACTAGTACTCACAAATCAAACTACCAAGACCACACTCCTAAGAGAGAGCACGTATCCACCCATCCAACTCCACCCATATATATACCTCTAGCCCAAGGAGTTGCATGTCCTTGAGATTGGCCAAGTGTCCAGCCAAGTGTCCCTCATGTGGACACTTTCCCAAGGGTGATCACATGCCTTCTAATTTCCCAAGGTCTATCACATGCCTTCTAAATCAAATGAGGATTCTTCTCTCACGTACACACAAGGTGGCTCCTAGAGAAGCTTCTCCCAAGACTAAGGTTCCCATACCTTAGGATAAATCAAGCCTAAGGTTCCAACCATTCAATTGGGAGCTCATATGAATAAATACATCAAGGGTTAAAACCAAAGGTTTCACCCAAAGGTTCAAGGCATGTTCCAAGGGTAATTCAAGGGTTAGACCAAAGCAACATCATATTCTAACCTTTAGAATCCATATGTTTAACCTTCTAAACCCATGAATTATACAATAGGTGACCAAACATATTACCTCATAGCGTAGTTTCTTCTCTTTGAGCTACTCAGAAATTGCAGCTTATTCATAGTGATGTCTATGGTCCTATGCCGACACCCTCTTTTGGAAATTATCTTTACTTCGTGACTTTCATTGATGATTTTTCCAGGCATGCATGGGTATATCCACTCAAAGCAAAGTCCGAAGTGTTTATGTGCTTCAAACAATTTTTTATTTTGCTGAAAATCTATTAGCATGTAAAATGGGCACCCTCCATTCTCATCGACGGGGGGAATATATGTCTTTTGAATTTAAAGCATTTTTGGCTGAACGTGGGATAAAACATTAGGGTACAGTGCCGTATATACCTCAACAAAATGGAGTTGCTGAACGAAAGAACATGTCACTCATGGAGATGGCGAGGTGTATGGTCAAGAGTCAGGCTTTACCACATAGTTTCTTGCTTGATGTTATCATGTGTGCAGCGTATGTACTTAACCGGTGTCCCACTAATGCATTGAAGTCTATCACTCCATATGAGGCTTGGCATGGTTGCAAGCCATCAATTGCTCATCTTCATGATTTTGCCTATTTGGCATATGCATTAGTGCCTGAACAACATCACAGGAAATTGGATGATAAAGCAGTAAAATATATTTTTGTTGGGTATAGTTCTGAAGACAAAGGATATTGTCTGTATCATCCACAAACTAAATGCATTTTGGCTAGCCATAATGTTGTTTTTGTGGAAGATGCTAGTCAGCCTTTACTTTCATGTACGAAGGAGACATCTGTTAGCTCCAAAGACATGTATGATACTTTACTGCCTCTTTTTACAGGTGGACAGTCTAGTGCTGGTCCTAATGAGGCAACTTCTCAACCTTTTCAAGTTTCATGTGATGATGTAGATCATTCCATTTCTGATGCAAATTTACATCATGCACTTGTTGATGCAAGAGCTGATATTGAGCAGGCAAAAACTATGCCAAAATGGCTAGTGCAGACTTTACATGATAGCAAATTAGATGCACCTCTATCATACCATACTCCTTCAGGCTCTCATAGTGCCTCTTTTGCATCAGATTGTTATGCTATGGCCGCTTCTAGTCTCTATGATGAAAATGATCCTATTTCATTTGATGAAGCATAAAATTCAGAAAATTGGATGGCTGCAATGCAATCTGAATATGATGCTATAATGAAGAATGGTACCTGGTCTTTATGTGACTTGCCTCCTGGAAAGAAGGCAAGTCAACCCTACACACATGGGGTAATATTTCATTGTGAACGATGTTAAGAAGTTCATAGGAACTTCAACATCCGATCATTGAGGACAATGATCATACTAAAAGGGGGAAGAGAATGTCGTAAAATGACATATTCGAAAAAAAATGGTTGAACCATTTTACCCTTTTAAGCATCATTTCTTCCCCAACAAACTTCTTCCTTCATTGACAAGAGGTAGGATCCAATTGGAGCTTTGAGAAAATCGCTTCAAGAGTGAAGAGTTGTAACTCATTAAGCATATCTAGAGAAGAGGAAGATTAAAGGGTTGAAAGAAACTCTTAAGACCTCTACTCCAAAATGTGCTCTATGAGTAAGAAACAATTTATCAAGATGGTTAAAAAGGTAACCATTTAGCAAAGCTTATGATTGACTATATGCTTTGATATAGATGCCTACTTATGTCAATAGATAATATCTAGTATGAGAATACTAGCTCTGTTATAAAATGACATAAACAAAGATATCTTTGATTGCATCAGAACAAGGAATATAGTTCAATGAAAGCATAATTTTCAAAGTCTTTTCAAAATCAAGACTCTGTAAGAATGTAACTTACAAAGATTTTGATAAGACTAATGGAGTTTAATCCGTGAGTAAGAGCTAAAGTTGTCTACACTAAGGTGAGATTGTAAATCGGATGGTATGGGACGTCTAGGATTACAATGTCACTTAAGTAGGTTCAGTGGTATGGGACACTGAACTTAAAGATAATGAAAGCTTAAGCTCAAGGATATTGGAGAGCTTTTTTCAATCAAGGATTTAGCATAAATGAACCTCCCATTTGGATAGGAAATTAAAAGAACATCAATTTCCTACAATTTTTGAGAACGAAAACTCCTTAAAGGGGGGAAGAAAGGTATCATCAATATGATACTTCTAAGCAAAAGATATTCCTTAACTCTTTCATGAAAGTTAGGGAGTACATTGGATGTCCAAGTACCTAAGTGTGTTTGAGTTAAATCTCAAACAAAATAAGAACCAGATAGGTAAGAAGGAATTCATTAAAGAATTCCAATTTGGCAAGTAATCTAAGGTAAACTAGCCAAAGACTTGAAGCATATTCAGAGTAGGGTATTTGAGAATAGATAAAGATAGATCGACAAGCATGGCAACTCGCTTAAGTCAACAGGGTGACATATAATTGTTGATCCCTAAAAGGAGAATAGTTATTGGTTTTAAGAACATCAACATGATGTTGAAGACTTAAGCAAGGATACCAACTCACGAAGGTATGAGTTGAAGATCCCAAGAAAATCCCATGGGTAAATATCATTGAAAAAGGGATCTAAAGGAGAAAAGACTTGATCTTATCTCCTATTAAATTAGCTATAGGAATTTTGAGAAAGCCAAGTGACCTAACTTGGTCAAATATATCAAACCTTTTATGGTTGGATAATTCAAGAGGCCTCCATTGGTCAAAAAGATCGAACCCTTTTATAGTGTGATACCAAGTAAAGTTCAAAGGTCAACCTAAAGAGACCTTTGAATTAATTAGCATTATATTAGAAACCTTAGTCTTTGCTCTCATGAAAATGATGCCAAGGAGTTCCAAGATGGAATTCATGATCATGGTAAATGATCAGATAGCATCAAAAAGATAAGGGCAAAGAATGTGGAAAGGTTCAGGATGTAGTTCTGTGGATTGGAGGAAGAACTCCCTGGTATGGGACAGTGAGAACTAACTCCCATTGAGAATTTTCTCTGATGGCCAGAGAGAAAATAGACTCAAGATCCAATAGGAAACATGGGGATAAGCCTTAAAGATAAGACCATTTAGATTAAAGTCTTAGGTTCATTATGAGGTGTAGAAATGTACCTCCTTGAACCAATTTAAAACACCTAGTTGTATGAACAAAAGGGCAAATAGAATGAACATGACATTTACCCTGGAAAAAGGCTATCTTTTATCCTCTTAAGCACATGCATTTTCTTAATAAAATGCATAGCCAAATTTTATATGGAACAATAAATTTGGATAACTAAAGAGGGTAAAGAATTTTGGGAGTTTACGAAGTTAAACTCCAAAAGTAAAGTCACACCTATTCAAGTATAATAGCCTTGAATGAAAGAATGATATGTAAAAGATCTTCTTTTGAATCTTTGGTGAGAACAAGTGATTCAAGAATGTTCCTAGCAAGATCTGAGATATGATGCCTAAAAACAGGTATCTTTCTTGCAAGTCCTTGGAACTAAAGCTGCAAAACTTGAATCATCTAAACTCCATCCAATAGAAAATCTAGAGGGTGTCTTGATGAAGTATTTTTTTCTCAATTTTGAGGATTTGAAGGATTTGGATTTGTTTCTCTTTGCAAAGCTTTGATGACCTTTGAAGTTAGTATACATAACTATCTAAACCATAGTTGGTTCAAGATAGTTAGTATTGATTCTCATTGGAAGAACACGCTAAGCTAATATGAACAAACGGGATAGACACCTAGGAGAATGGTCTACCAAATAATTCCAACTCCTAAAGTCATCTTTGGATCTAAGTCTTGAATGTTAAAACTTCCAAAAGGATTAAACTCTATTCTAAGAATTAATCCAGGGAAAATCAAACATGATGTGTCATGTTTGACCCCTTTCTTCTAAAAATCACCATTAGACTCATCCAAAAGATGTCTAACATCTCGACATGTTTGTCTTTCTAGAGGTTGGAACCCAATGAGTGCAGTTCCCACCAATGTGAGTCCAAAAACTTCATATTGCATGAAAAAATTGTTCACTTGGTACAGTTAGTGCACTTGCTTGGATTCTTCCACGTGATCATAGGATTGTTAGTGCCATCATAGTGATTCTTCATGCTCTTGGCAACTTGAGAAGGTCAGAGCCTTCAACCTAATTATTGTGGTCTTGTGTGGAAATGGAAAAACATTATGTTGCATTGATTTTGGATTAGGGGGTATTTGCTTATTTGGAGGTATAAATTGAGTAGTATGGTTTCCTCCTCCTAAACTTACTCGATTTGTTGCTTCTGGCATCACTAGGAATGTAAGATTACTCCTTGTCAAGTTTCTTTTATCCTTAGAGTCCCCACTCATCTTTGGTTTCTCTTGACTCTTTTGTTCTTTCTTCTTTGGAGAGAGGGTATGCTATCTTATCTAGGTATGTTTCACTTTCTCACTCTCAAACACTTACTATTACTCCCTTTGTTTCCCATCTATGAAGGTCATTAAAAGCTCTTTTCCTAGATCTTTCATCTCTTGAACTATGATTGAGCAAGGTCCCACTTCACTAAGAGATCCATGCATCCATAGGACAAGGTTTGTTCCTATAATTAGGTAGACTTCCTTAACCTTAGAGTCATTCAAAACTCTATTCACACAGAGTATCCCATTTAGGATGAACTTTTTGGGAATAGTAGTCACTAACTCCTCAACATTGACCCAATTCTTCATCTTTGAATCTCCCATATGATTGGTATGATTGGGATTGTGACACACCATGTACATAGTGGTTTTTTGTGAAGATAGTGACATTATAAAAACTTAATAGCTAGCTTCTTCAAAGAAGGAGATCATTTAGAAGACTCTGCTTGGGATACACTTGCCACTTTATACTAGGAAAGAAATGAGGCTCATGTTGCTTACCTTCAAAATAGTTGGGGAGTCAGCATATGAATGAAGGAGATTCTATGGACAATTTTTTGAGAAAGATCAAAGATTTGAAAGAGTATTTTATTTATGCATATGAAGTCTTGCCAGATAGTTCACTTGTGTAGATGGTTCTTAATGGTCTTCCTAATTCATATCTGAGTTTTTCTTCTAGTCTTTGGTTGGTAATGAAAGGCAATCCAAATGCCTTAATGTTTAAGGAGTTAGTCTCTCTTTTATTGTAGGAAGATAAGTCTAGGCCAAACAGGTTCATTATGCATGTTTTAGATCAAGCTTTCTTAGCTAGTCAGAAGGGCAAAGGTAAATGGATCTCATCTACTAGTAAGCAAAAATTTGCTAAGTTTGCACAATAAAAAAGGGAAGACAAGGAAGAAAAGAAAACAAAAAAGTAGAAAAAATTCTACAAATATTGTAAAGGAAATGATCATATCATAAAGGGTTGTCCAAAATTGGATGCAAAAGAGGCAAAGAAGAAAGAGGCACGAATGGTTGTTGCAGAGGTCTCTACACCTAAAGTAGAGTCTGCTAATCTTGTGTAGAATGAAGAATGTGCATTTACTAGTCTTTGCGATTATGACCCATCTTCTCATGAACAGTGTTTGTTTGTAGTACACTCAGATGTTTGGCACTCTGACAGTGGGGCAACCAAACATATTATCTTGTAGCACAATTTCTTCAGTTCACTTGAGCCTGCCCCCACAGGGAATACTATCACGTGCACTAACAATTCCTCTTATCCTATAATGGGAGTTGATAAGATCGTTTTGACTATTGCGAATGGTAGTTCTTTCACATTTTTAGATGCTTTGTTTGTGCTAGGGATCAAGAGAAATCTATTTTCAGTTTCAGCACTAGCCAAGATCAGCTTGGTTGTCAAATTTGTTGATGATAGATATATAGTTCATGACCTGTCAAATGGCAATGTTATTATTGCTTTTGGCATTTTATGTCATAGCGTGTATAAGCTCATAGACTATGCAAAATTTGTGAATGATTCAACATGTGAAGTTCAAGATTCTTAGGTTATCTCAGATGCAAAGCTTTGGCATGCATGCTTTTGCTAGTTTGTTATGCATGTGGAAATATGAAATGGTGTTGTCTCTACCCAAACTTGAGGCACCTAGCAAACATGTCTGTGAAGGCTATATTTTGGGCAAAATGAAGCATTCCTCCTTCCCAAAAGATGGTTCGGTTAGAGCTACTTAGAAATTGCAGCTTATTCATACAGACATCTTTGTTTGGGAACTACCTTTACTTTTGGACTTTTATTATTTTTCAAGGCATGCATGGATGTATCCATTGAAAGAAAAGTCCGAAGTGTTTATGTGCTTCAAATAGTTTCTGGTTTTGGCTGAAAATCTGTCAGCATGTAAAATGGGCACACTCCGTTCTGATAAAGGAGGGGGATACTTGTCTTCTTATTTTAATGCATTTTTGGCTAAACATGGGATAAAACATTAGTGTACAATGCCATATACACCTCAGCAAAATGAATTTGCTAAAAGAAAGAACAAGTCTCTCATTGAGATTGGGAGGATTATGGTCAAAAGTTAGGCTTTACCACATACTTCTCGCGTGAGGCTGTTATGCATGCAGCATATGTACTTAATAGGTGTCCCACCAAAGCATTGTAGTCTATCACTCTATATGAGGCTTGGCATGGTTGCAAGCCATCTATTGCTCATTTGCATGTCTTTGGTTGTCTTGCATATGCATTAATGCCTAAACAACAACACAAAAAATTGGATGATAAGGCGATAAAATGTGTTTTTTTTTGGGTACAGTTCTAAAAGCAAAGGTTATTGTCTATATCATCCACAAACTAAATGCATCTTGGTTAGTTGTGATGTTGTTTTTGTGGAACATGCAATTTAGCCATGACTTTCATGTACTAAGGAAACATCAGTTAGCTCCAAGGATGTGTATGACGCTTTGCTGCCTCTTTTTACCAATGGACAATCAAGTGTTGGTCCAAATGAGGCAACTACTTAGCCTTTACATGTTTCACATGATGATGTAGATCATTCCATTTCTGATGCAGATTTACATGATGCTCTTATTGATAAGAGGGTTGATATAGAGGCAAAAACTATGCCCAAATGGGTGGCAAAAAAATTGCAAGATAACAAATTAGATGCACCTTTGCCATATCATACTCGTTCAAGCTCTCATAGTGCTTGTTTTGCATCAGATTGGTATGCAATGGTTGAATCTAGTCTTTGTGATGAGAATGCACCTATTTCTTTTGATGAAGCACAAAATTCAAAAAATTGGATGGTTGCTATGTAATTAGAATATGATGCTATTATGAAGAATGGTGCTTGGTATTTATGTGATTTGCCTCCAAGAAAAAAGTCCATTGGCACTAAATGGGTATACAAGATGAAGTGTAAGCTTGATGGAACAATTGACAGGTACAAGGCTACGCTTGTTGCATGAGGTTATGCTCAAGAGAGAGACATTGATTTTGATGAGATCTTTGTTCCCACATGTTAAATGACCACCATTAGTAGCATTTGTGCACTTGCAGCTCATGAAGGTTGGAATGTATATCAGTTGGATATTAAAATTGCATTTTTGAATGGTGACTTACATGAAGAAGTTTATGTACTTCAGCTCCATGGTTTTGTGCATAAAGGGCATGAACAAAGTGTGTAGGTTGAAAAAGGCATTATATGGTTTGGATCAAGTACCATGTGCTTGGTATTAAAAAAATACATGCCTAGTTGATTGCACATGGTTTTGAGGACAATCGAAATGAGAGCACCTTATATGTTAAGCGTGCAAATGATGTGCTTCTGATCATTGTTGCCTATGTTGATGACATGCTTGTCACTGTTCCTAATGAGAAGCATATTGCTGATTTTAAGGCTGATTTGCATGCCTCTTTTGAGATTGCAAACCTCAATATCATTATTCAACTTAGTGGACTCACTAAATGTGAGCATCATAGTAAACACTCGAGTCACACTCTCCTCCAAAGAGGGCTGACTCATGGATTTAACTTTTTTCCCTAGTGTACATTCTAACCTTAAGTGCACACATCAAATTTCACATAGTTTAGTGCTTGCATTTATTAGTTATGGACTTATTAGGGTTTTTAGTGGCCAATATTCACTTGTAGAGATTTAGGTGTCCAAATTAATTGTTGTTTATTTTTTTACTTTCACAATTGCACAAATTGAATACTTGGATTGTTTGTTTGTGATTTGAAGTCTCGAAGAGGTGTGCTAGCACAAAGCCTCCTCTAAAAGCCCTGGTTTGCTATATTTCCAAGCTTTGCACACCAATTTGACTTCACGAGCTTCTAGAACAAAGGATAAGGATTTAGAATGTGCAAATATTTCAAAAAACTTCAAGCGAAAAACATCATTTCCCAACATATACGATTTCCCTGGGAAATTGTGATGTCTTAGAGTAATTGCAATGGCCTTGAGCAATCTCAAGACCCTGGTGGTAAGAAGCAATCGTGGTGGGAACTAGAAATTGGGTGCTCTTGGGTGAAATGATGGCAATGTCCTAAAACATGATTTCTCTTGTGTAACAGAGGTGGGAAATTGTGATATCCTTGGTTACAATTTCCAATGTCTCTAGACATGATGGTTGTGGGAAATCATGATATCTATTTAGGATGTTGATTTCTTGGAGAAATCATGCTGTCTAATCAAGGTGGTTGAGGGCCCTCATGATGCCTCTCAACAATCACAATGCCCCAAACTACTATGATGCCTCTAAGCAATTGGGATCTCTTGACGCAATCACAGTGGCTTTTGCTCAATGTAATTCTTATGGATGATACTCTAATCTACACCTATCAACTTCCAAAAGTGATGGGAAAACTCATCCATAAAGATTCTTAGCACAAAATGCAAACAAAAAGTAAGAAAAATGATAGAAAATGCATAGTTGATATGATGCACCTATCAACTAGTTGCAACTAAGATGAAGAATCCACAAGTGAAAAGTGCATGTTATCTAATATAAAAATCATAAATACCAAAATGAATCTAAAAAGCCCCAAATTCACCTTGAAATGAAAGTGCAACTATAAGCTCATGGTAGTGAACCATGAGGCCATATAGTAGATCATTTCCATTATGCATAGCATTAACTCAATAAGGTCATGGATGAGTACTTGCAAGCCTTGCTAAGTGATAACAATATGCTAGGCATATTTTTCTATTTGAAGGGTATCCCATAGGTAGAACCCTCCAAAATTCATGTTGCTTTACTTGAGAAGTATACCACCTAGCCACCCAAAAGGGAGATGGACACAATCAAGAGGAGTTGGACTAAGTGGGGAAACTCTAGATATGGCTTGAAAATCCATTGGTGTGCCCAAGCCACCAAGGATGTGGCTAGATCCCCCATTTATGACATTGAGAGCTCACACCAAGGTGGTTGGCCTCCCTTAGCCCTCCTCGATTTTCCCAACAACCCTCTTTAATGAAGTTTCGATTGGGTAGTGCAACAAAAGAAGAGGATGGAAGAACTCCATATTAGGTGATGCATGTTTATTCACGTTGAGGGTCGCCTTGGGCAACAAGTAACTTTCCTTGAGTAGCAAGCAACTTTCCTTTCTGAAAATCAAATGATAGGTTATTACATGATAGCCATGTAACAAACAATTTATGGTGCCACCTCCACAAACACTTGGATTCAAGAATTCCCAACCATATAATGTAGGTGTTCTTGGTTTTTCCAAAACACCAAGTGGATGACGAATTGTGTGAGGAGAAAGAAAGTAGAGAGTGAAATCTTTGTGCAAAAGAATGAGATGAGGATGAAGAAAAAGAAGCATGTAAAATTTTGATAAAAGTCCTTATATTAAAAGGTGAATTAGGATGTTAGTTTTATTAAAATGACTTTGTTAACTTGAGAAAATGTGAATAGAACAAGGGGATAAAGGCTCCAAAGAGCCATCTTCTTCATGTTTTCACCCTTCCAATGATAGATCCCTTTGGGAGCTTTGTAGATATATTATTATTGCATTTTTTGGCCCCCAAATTAGGGAGATGTAGGATTTTATATGATTTTTAATTAATTATGGACATTCTCAGTTTTTTCATTTACTTGGAGTTATCATGCATATTTTTTTAATTCTACTTCTTCTTATGACCTATGTTCTTCTTGTTGTCAAGATATACTTTGCAGGACCTACAATACGATGTCTTGTGCCCTTTTCTGCCACATCGGTATCATATCACACCTCCTATTTCTTTTTGAATTTGCTCCTTTCTTCTCTAATTTTCTTATTGTCATGCTTATTAAACCATTTCCTTCTCCATTGTGTTTCCTTCTAATATCCTCGTTTGGGAGGGAATTCTTTACACCATCAAATGTGAAATTAGGATTGTTGAAAAGTGAGATAACCAAAGTTTCCTAATATTAAAACAATGTCATAAAGTATAAATACTATCTTTAATTTATCATCAAAGGTAGGTAGATCTGAATCTTGTAACCATGAGAGGGCACCTCTAGATAAAGAAAAGTGTTGTGCTTCATGCATTGACTCATCAAGCTACATATTTTTGAGTTTCCTCATAAGGTGAACCAAGTTCATAAGAGTGGTGTTTTTTATATATGGCATGTCATTCTAGCACATTGGAAGTACCAGCATGTCAAAAATCCGCCTTATAAATGTCAATCTATGGAAATGTGAGGATGATATGATGATCATGAGTGATAGGAGTGCACAAGTGAGTGAGTAAGAAGCACTAAGAAATGCACACACATACACACACACACACAAGGCAAGACAAAGAGTGGAACAATGGAATCTTCTATTCAAGAACTCAAGAAATGTTTATAATGCTCAAGAACAAGCTCAATCTCTAACTGTGTAACCCCAAAAATGAGATCTCCAGCTCTTTTGATAGTTTTTGACTATCTTTTGGCCTATCTTAGACCTAATGTTTGGCCTAGTTAAAAAATAGGTTCCTAAGCTACTCTGAGGACTCAAAAAAGCTCCAAAGATTATGATAATTAAAACATAGGCTCTACAAGTACTATGAAGCTTTAAGACTCCTTGACTTGCACAAAATGGAGTTGTAAACATAAGAAACAATTATTTACAATGGGCATAGTGATGAAAAACACTTTTTATAAATGTAAAACTTTGAAAATTTTTGAGACCTTATTGCCCTCTTATTCTCCTCTAAATCCCTTGTCTACTTAGAACTATGTCCAATCCTTGTCCTTCGCTTTGGATTTCTTTCCTCAAGCTACCTTGTTTGCTCAAGCTTCCTTGGCCTCTTCTGCCACTAACACTCCCTCCCCCCTCTCGAGTGTTTCATCCTTGATAGACTCTTGTGGTGCGGGGTGATCAATGTAATACTGGACAATATTAGTGGTAAGTTCTTACTCCTTGAGGTAGATTTCCCTTGCGAGATCTAATTCAAGTCATTTTCAATCAATAGCCCATGAGACATCTAGATGAGGCATTCTGTAATGTGTGGAGTATATGACATGTTTACATGCAAAGAGCCATAGAAGGTGATTTGGTTTTGATGAATATCTCAGACTAGTACTCTGAGAAGCCTATTATGAACATATCTTCAAATATTTGTTTCTTGCAAGCTGGGAAGTACTTTACCCTATAGTGCCAAGCATATATAACCTTTATGGAAAACATCATGCTCAATTCATAGACCAAATCTAAATTTTCATTCTCAAAGTCGAGTGTGGATACATGTGCTCAGAAATTCTTGAAAGTTTTGAACACCATTAGCATGAGTTTGAATATATTTATGAGAATTTGTGTGGCGACATCAAGAATGGGTTTTAATCTTGGCATCCAATGGTGAATGGTCACGTTCGACCATGTCGTAGCATTTCTAGGTAATGGTGCATTTGACCATGTGCATATCATTTCTAGGTAACGGTGTATTCAACCATGTGCATAGCATTTCTAGGTATTCTTGAAGTAACTCTACCCTCTAGTTAGGTTGGAAGATAGTGCCTCTATGTGATGCCTCTAGGAGGTCCATTGGTTCAAATTGTATGGCAAAGGTTGGTACTTTGCCATTTATCCTTTTTACTTTCATGTTATGATCTATTAGGATGAAAAATATGGCCTAACTTGCTATTCTGAAGTTGTGATGAGCCTAGGATAGGCTAGTTTCAGGAAGTATTCCGATTGCAATGCCACTACTTCAATAGTGGCCATTGTGAGAACTTCGAACTCAATGTGTTCTCCTTGAGTTATGCTAATTTCTTCCGCTTGTTTCCTCCATACCATTCTTGGCAACTCATATGTGCCTTGTCCTTCTTCTGTGACCCTTCCCCTCAATGTCGGCTGAGGTTTGTATTCTTCTTCAAATGCTTGGTCTATCGAGATCTCGACTATCTCTTTTGCTTTTGGGGAGTCGGGTGGTGATGCAAGCCTCTCGTACTATTGGAGCTTGGCTTGCAACTTGATTATTTGGTTCTAGAGGTTGACAATGCGAGCAAATTTTGAAGTTGAGATGGTTGGTTTATGGACTTTTGTTGGTGGTGTTGGAAGTCTTGTAGATTGTTGCCTTTGTAGATGATTAATCTCCTTGGTTATCTTATCGTACACTTCTAATAGGTTGGCATAAACTTCCAAAATGATTCAGATACTCGTTGGAGGAATGACATGGAACTTTGATGGGCTAATAGGGGTACCGGGCATGTTTTCAATAGAAGCCTCCAGGTTCTCTATATTCTGTAGTTGTAGCCTCTAGTTTTCCTCTTTTGTTGCTCTTAAATGCCTTCTCAGTAGATCCATGTTGCGATTGAACTTGTCATTTCTTTCCATTTGTGTATGTGGCTGGTCTTCCATGTCACTGATGGCTTGCATTTCTTTCTCTTGTACCCGTGCTTTGAGCTATTTGTGTGCTTGTTGTAGAGTGTTATATTATGCTTGTATCGTGTCATTCATAGCAATCAGATGGTGATTCTCTGTAATAGTCGGGTCGATTATTCATGTAGCAGTATGTTTCTTTGTGCCAATAATGTGTATTCTTAGTGTAACTAGTTGACACAACTTATCATCATAGAGATTTGATAATCAATGCTTAATATAGGCAATGTGGATGCAATGTTCAACATGTTGTATGCAAGAGTTATGGGCATGGGGATGGGAAGGGTGGATTCAATGGGAAATACGATAGTGGGTGGAGGTGATGTTGGTGGAGGGGGGATTGGGGATTGTGGTACTATGGGGGTGGGGGAGGTGAAGTGAGTGGAGGTGAGATGTCCATAGGATTGGATATGTCGCTGTGTGTGACATTAATAGTGAATAGTGATAGGGTGATTGTGGTGCATAGTGGTGTGCTTGTGGTACTAGATATGTGATGAAGTGTCCTAGAATGAAGGACATGAAGATGGTGTATGGAAAACTAAAGAAAAGTGAGACATTATGGGAAATGGTTGCCAATATGGCAAGAAGGGGGGTAGGAGAGGTAGTGGATATGGTGCGGATGTTCATGGAAAGGTGGAAGGAAAGACTACTAGTTCTAATAACAAGTTGGTGGCATTATATAATGGGTTATCATTGGACAAAATTTCTTTTCTATGGGACAGTGGGCTATGAAATTCAAAACTAGGGGTGGGGATTGAATAACTTGGTGGTAGTGGTTGGAGTAGGCTTAAGAGTTCTCAAGGGTGACATTACAGGTTGGGGTGAGTGGGAAGTCCTTTCAGTTGATTAGCTGATGGTTTGGATAGTGGACATATGTACGAAGGTGATGGGAGTGGTTATAAAAGTTGTAGTAGAGATCATAGAGATGTATATTATTTTACCCGATTGGGAGAGGATCCTAACTCTATGTTCATTGTATTGCACAATGGGTTTCATTAACAACTTCCACCACACCAACAATTGCTGAAAATGCACATATGGAGTCAATAAATTGAGGGTCCACGTTATCTGCTTCAAGTAACTATTCCAAGATTACTTGACTCCTGTGCTCAAATAGTCGACTATGGGCATGAATGTCTTCCATAGTCTTTCGTAATATTTTAAGAGTCTCTGTATAAGTAGACTTTCCTTCTTCTTGATCCCTAAGATGCATGTCCTCTCCTTGGGATCTGGGTGAGTGTTTCTCTTCCTCCTAATGGATATGGCTCTCTTCTTTTGTATGTTGCTATTCATCATGTCTACCTAATGGGCCTATTGTGTCCTGCTGATCTTCTTCTTCTGACCCAACACTACTTCGGATAGTGGGATGTCTTGGAAGATTTGTTTGAAATCAAAGGTGTCCATGTCTTCTAGTCCTTTACTCACTAGAAATTAAAATTTGGGAATGGAGCTAAAGATTGGGTTTTAGCTGCTTCTATAGGGCGGGGAATGCAAATGGTGAATCAAGGGATGGTGGATGCTACCGTAATTGGAGATACTTCAGGAGTAGTGAATGCACCTGATGGTTGTAAATAGGGGATCATGCTACGCATGCATTTTCGTTGTGGAGTTATTGATGATTCTTCAATTCTTGGTTGGGCATTGGTGATGGTACACAAAAGAACCAGGAAGGTCCTTATTTTCCCTAGGCTCAAGAGTTTGAATTAAATAAAAACACTTCAAGAAATCTTTCTTTGGCAATGGAGCACTGAAGTAATCCAACAATCCTCCTCTTTCCCAAATGTTTTGCAACTCTGCCAATTCTATAACTCTTCAAATTCTCTATAGAAGAACTGAAAATGACCCATGTGTTGTTGAATTTTCACTTGGACTCCCATATGTGAAATGCATCTCCAGTAGTCCTACCAAATCATTGAACCAATGAGAGTGTGAGTGTATTGTCTCACATCATCCTGATGGAGGGTCCTGAATAGGAATGGTACCCATGTAATTATGAAACAGGGGATGCACTTATGAAGGGTGTTTGTTGATGGTTAGAGAGTTGATTTTTGTTGGTTGGGAGCCAGTTCTTGCTTCCACCATTGTTGTTTGATAAGTGCATGTGCTTTTGTGGTTCTTCTATAACAAGAGAAACACATTAGTATTGTCAAAGAAACCCAACAAGACCTTGTTCCCTTTCTAATATCAACATGTTTCCCTTGCATCCCTATGTAGTGTGAGAGTGGATGTTGAGTGTAGAATATATGTGATGTGCTGGTGCGAGTTTCCATAATGCCTACATGCATACTCTAGAAAGTGCATGATCTCAACATGATTCTAATGATATACATGTATATTACAAGGTTTTCTTGGAAGGTTTGTTTGCTTTGCATGATTTCCTTATGGGATTGTTAGAGTTGGTTAAGGGTTTATACATTTTATTTTGAGATGATGGTTTGACCTAGTTGTGGGATTGTTTAGGTACCCATTTCCAAGTTGTTCTAGGAACAAATTTACATGATGCATCATATAAAACTTTTCATTTAGATGCATATGGGGTTGGGATGAACTATGACAACCTAGAAACTAAGGGTTTATGGGAGGATATTTGGGCTTTCCCCTTCTCATTCCGCTTCCTAGATGATGATTTTAATCTTGGTGGAGCAATCTGTTGCTCACCCTTTCACACCCATATCAAATTCATTCTTGGGACTGGTCGATGTCTCCACATCCTTGTCTATCTTCTTGCTACCATCTTTACACATAGCTTTGTCCTTTCAATCTCTAAGTCTGCTCAAGGATAACATTTATCCAACTTAGCTACATTTGGCCCTTTGTGAAGTCAATCTTGGTAGGCCTTAAACATCAAGTCCAATTCTTTTGGAGTAGGATCCGCTAAGACCGATTGTGCTCGTGGTTGAGGTGAGATGGATGGTGGGGTGTCAAATGGTGGGTTGAATGGTGAATGTGCTTGCAAGGGGTTTTGAGATGAGGGTTCTACTATTTTTGTTTCCATTTCTTTGATACTTTCTTCTAGCTCACTCAATTTTCTAGCCCACTATCTTTTCATCCTTTCTCAAGTATCTTTCCAAGTCTTATTTCTCTTCTTACTAGAGCCTCAACTTTACTAAATTGAGATTTACTCTCCAGTTCCATGTCTAGAGTCTTCTGTAGAGCCTATGCACTAGTGACTACTTGCATAGAGGCAATATTACCCACACTTCCATTAGGTTCCATTACGAATTACATTGATTGGAGTAATCTTTTGAGCATTGGCTAGATTATTAGTACAATATCAAAGGAGATGTTGCTTTCCACAATAAGGACAAAAAGCTTGAATCATTATAGATTGAGGCTTCCTTGGTGGAGGAAGTGAACATTCACAAATAAAGTGTTCTCCTTGGCATCTATAACATGGCCCTCTAGGTTTGTGAGGTCTATATTTTCTCAATTGAGGTCTAGGTCTGGGGTTCATCTACATTACATGGGTGTATTCTGACTCCCAATTAGGCTCCATCAATGGTGCATCACATTGATAAGCCTCATTATGCTATATGGATTTAGTGTAATAAGCTGGTGGACTATATCCATGTCACGAATCAAAACGTTGAGGATTAGAATCACTTTTTGAGATCAATGGAGATACTGGCATTAATGCCCTATTTAAATTGTCTTCTACGACTGCATACTTGATTGATATCACATTGGCAAGGGGTGGTGGTTGCTATCCTAAGACTAGTTGAGGTATAGGTTGTGCCTGATACTATGGTTGGTAATGTTGATTTGGCCTATAGTAAGGCTACTACTTATACTGATTATTATACCTACTTGGTTGCTGGTAAGGCTACTAGTAGTTTTGCTTAACCACCTATTTGTTATAGGCGCAATATTGGGCCACATGGTTCATATATTTTCTTTTTATTGTGTAGTAATGACCATTTGAATTTCATATGTTATGAGCCTACATGGGACATGCATTGGCCATGTGATCACCTCCATAAGTGTAGCAACACATCATTGCAACCACTCTCTGAGCTTGTCTATTTTGGACTCCTAACTTTCAAGCTAGTTGTTAAGCCAATTCATCTATTGACATCATGGGTTTGGATATGATCCTAGTGGAACACTCTAAATCCTTGTAGAATTTAAAGAGTTATAGTTTGTCACCCAAGTTGTCCTCGATATCAATACACATTCTTAAGCATTGCTCTAAGGTATGAGGCTCTTTCAAACAGGCATATGATCTTAGCTTTGCGCTTAATAGAGCATCTAAAAACAAGGAAACTTTTTTGGCTTGGGTAGGTAACTCTAGGAGTGGGCATCTCTCAATGTATTGCGTGAACCTACATCCCATTAACATGATAGTTTTTTGTGGTGTCTATTTGAAGCTATGGATCAAGGGTGAAGTGTTGTGTCTAATACCACTCTTTGAAAATTCTATAATGAAAGTTGTTGGCAGTGGTCAGGGCAGTCAAGGACTTACAAGACAAGGAAGCCAACGAGAAGGGCCAAGTAGGCAAAGTAGTCAACAGAGATTTGGCAAATAGGCCTATCATTTTTCATGAATTAATATTTCCCAAATAGTGATTTTAGTCACTCCACACCATTGTAAATACCATTTTTTATTATTCCTACTCCATTCTGTACAAGCCGAGGAGTCCTCGAGCTTGAGGAGTATTAGTAGTATTTATGCATCAATTTTCATAATTTTTTGAGCTTGTTTGAGCCTCCAAAATAGCCTTAGAACCTAATTTTTAACTAGGCCAGACACTAGGTCTAGACAATACCAAAGCTAGTCAAAAACTATAAATAGAGCTAGAGAGCTCTTTTTTGGGGTTAGCTTGTTGTAGATATGAACTTATATGAGACTTTTTGAGTAATCTAAAGAACTCCATTGTGGATCTCTTTGTCTTGCCTTGTGTGCGTGTGTGTGTATGGGTGTGCATGTTTGTGTGCTTCTCGCTCACACACTTGTGCCATCACTTGTTTGAGGTCTTCATACCATCCTCATGTCTTCCCGGATTGACATTAAAGGAGGTGCTACTCATCACTGAGCTACACAAAATTTTGGTGCCATTGCCGGGGAACGAGCTTTGAGGACGAGTGTGTGATGGTAAGACATAGAGTTGTGATGTTGGCGTTGTAGGTAATTTCTTCATTTTTCCTTATTTTTCTCTTTCTTACTTCACCATCATCATCACCATCATCATCCTCACCATCTCCCACCTCCATCTCCATCATCGCAAAAATTTCAGGTTTTTGGTCATATCACATTTCCCCTTCCATTTCACTCATTTCACTTGTGAGAGAGAGCAAGAGAGCGATTTGTGTGCATTGTTTTTGCATGTTTCTTGAGTGTTCTTGCAGGTTTGGCTGTATCATCATCTCCAGCAGGCCGTGCATGTACGGAAAAACTCTGCACAATCTCTAAGACATTGACCTTTGTCAATCGCGATTGACAAAAAAATCGCTCCTTTCGTAAAACAAAGTGCACCACCACAACACACATGATGAGCACATTCCAAATCACTAATTAAAACTAAAAAATTCCATGTTCCTCTGTCAATTGTGACCGACACTGTCGATCGCGACCGACAGCCACGATCGACAGCCTCTATCAATCGCGACCGACAACCTCTGTCAATTGCGATCGACAGACCCCGACGGACTGCCACGTAGGACTCAGTCAATTGCGATTGACACCGTCAATCGCGATCGATTGAAATTTCACGATTGATGCTAAAATTCATGTGCCCATGTGTCCATCGCGATGGATAGAACCCCGATTGACTGAAATTACGGCGGAAATTGCAGAAAAAGTATTGATCGCGATTGACATCGTCAATCGTGACTGACAGACCCCAATATCGACTTTGTCGATCGCGATTGACACTGTCAATCGCGGCTGACGTATCGATCACAACTGACAAGCCTGAGGGATACCTCTGTCAATCACAATTGATAGACCTGTCGATCGCGATTGAAATGTATTTTTCAAGTAATTAGTACTTTGTGAGGTCCCTACACTAGTAATTTGAGAAAAATCCTGTTTCACTGTTAGCCTGTTTCGACCCTGTTTTAACCCCAGAACCCTGAATAGTCATAGCTTCCTCATACAAAATCCGTTTGGAGTGATCTTAGGCTCATTGGAAAGCTTGTTTCAAATCCCACTAAAACATCCACTAGTCTTTGTAAAACTAATAAGGGGAGTTATAGATAGGTTATTTTGAAGTAGACCATACCCTGAGGTAGGAAAACTGAGGGATCTCTGGGATTGTTTTACATAAAGGCAAAGGAGCAATTTGAACTGTGAATTACATGAATGAAAGTGGTTTGTTATATCAATTGAATTTGTGTCTTGAGCTAACTCTGGGACTTTTATAGTTCCATTGAGAGCATCGAAGGGCGTCTAGAGCACTAGCACTCTGCAAGCTTGAGAACGGGGTTCTTGAGCACCATCTAGCAAGGGATCAGCAAGGGATCAGCAAGTGAGGTTGGATTATTCTCAACTCCCTTTGTTAATTCTTAGCTTAGGCTAAGTGCGAGTTGTGCTAGAAGTAAGTTAGGGTGATGATAGGCATCTATCAAGTTGAAGATTACCTAAGCACTCAAGTTCAAGCTGAAACATAATCTCTTTGTGATCGATAACTTTAAAGGAAAAGAATTTAACGTGGTGCGATCAACTTAAAGTGCGGAAAATCACTCAAATATTCCTGATGACATGATATCAGACAAGAGCATAAACACAATAACCGCCTAAAAAAGAACCAAGTGACTGATACAAATTGATTTGCAACGAGGTTGTACCTTGGGTAGAAATTGGGGATTGCTCACCAAGGCATATGAACCTTAGATCAGGACGATACCTAGGGAGAGATAGACAAAGCCTTAGGTCTTCAGAGGCTAGTGTCAATCACACTGCTAGGTCTTGGGCCCAGTAGTTGAGCAATTATTCACACTACCCTAGCTCTTGAAACTAGCGAATCAGATATGTCTCATGGCATGGAGCGACCCACTGGAAAATCTGCCGAATGAGGTAGGAACGATCACAATCTATGAGTTCAAAGATCTTGATAGCCCAGGCCAAGTGACCTATTTAGACAATACTTCAGAGAGGATTGTGTACCTAAGTCAAGAAGACTTAAGGACTTGTGCCAAATGTTGGTGTAAATCACAAGCCTACACATTTGGCTTGAAATATATCATGAAGACTCTACATACATGAAGAATCATAGGAACATATGTTAGTGGCTAATTACCACTTTACCTCATTGTAAAAGTCAAATTGACTTAGAATCTTTTTGTAATCACCTACCAAAGTGAGTCGTGGAAAAGTAGCCCACTTGATTGAAAGAATATCTCCAATCTTTTAAGAGCTTGATCATAGGGAGCCAAAAGTTTGAATTTGAATTCAAATTTTTAGTCATTTCCTATAAAAATGGATATGGAAAAGTCGCGGGCAGATCACTTCATTCCCGAGCTTCATTCTAATGATTTTGAGTGTGTGTGAGGACTATACTATAGCCTACACCTCTCTACACCATTTGGCAATGTTAATCATGCCAATGGGATTGTACACAAGTGTTAATTAATAGATACATTTACATCATTCATCTCTGTGTTCTCTGCTAGTCTACTGAAAAGTCTGTCAACTTGTCAAGGGCATATCTCAGTCAATACTCCACCAAATTCAGTGATTCAAAGCTTGTTGGATTCAACTTGAAGTCAACTACATGCTACCAAAATTTAAAGACATTCTATTCAGCCATTTCAGAGAAATCTACGTCGAGGTGAACTCTAGTCAATTTCTACTACAGTCCTAAAAAGTCGGGGGTATAGCTAATCTTGCTAAATTGATTTCTCTAAGTATAGTTTATCTTTTTACATCATTCCACTTGCAAATGGTAGCTTAATAAGATAATTAAATACCCCTAGAAGGAATTTTATCAATTTCTACTGTGCTGGTCACACTGAACAAAACATCCAGCAGGTGTCAAGACATAAATAGAAGGTTTTCTTGAGTTTGTGACTTCCAAAGTTATCTGTTTTGATTCAATCATTGCACACATCATTTCCAAAGGACATAGGCCTTGGTGTCATTGGAAAGCTAAGGAAGTCAACTAATCAAGTCTGAAGCAAAAGAGGGCTGGTACAAAGCAGGTTTAGCAGTACCTACTCAGTCTCTTTGATCATCCATCCATCTTTCCCAACAGTGGTATCAGAGCAAATAAGGTAAAATGGGAGATGGTTTTCCTTCATTTATTGATAAATTGGATAGGAACAACTATCAAGCTTGGTCTCTAAGGATGAAGACCTACTTACAAGGAAGGAGTCTCTATGGATACATCTCAGGAGATGAGGAATTGCCCTCATTCAAAGCACGAGGATTGCCAACCAAGGAGGAACAAGAAAAACTCAACACATGGTGTGCTAAGGATGCATTGGCAAGGTCTTACTTACTCAACTCTATCTCTGACTTTCTTTTGCCACATATCAGAAATTGTAAGACATCCCAAGAGACTTGGGAAACCTTGTCATCATATTTTTCCTCCAATACAAGGGCTAGGAAAAATCAGTTGTGGATTGAATTCACAACACTAAGGAAGCAACCTAAGCAAGCTGTTTCAGAATTTGTGACCAAGATCAAAGATGTTGCAAATCAGTTAGCAAGCATAGGAGAAGAGACTGAAGAAGAACAGATTGTAAGGCAAGTGATCAATGGAATCAAGGCTGATGACAAATGGGAAAGCTTCACCACTGCAATGGATCTCTACATGGACATGCACACTCCAGATCTTACAACTCTCATGGGACAACTATTTACACATGAAGCAAAGCTCACCAAGAGTGGAGATACATCAAAAGGTAACAACTCTTCTGCCCTATACACTGATAAGAAATCTAAGGATAAAGGCAAGAGCAAGAAGGTGGAAGATGAAGGCTCTACCTCCCAAGCCAACTATGCAGGGAGAGGTAGATCTTCAAGAGGTAGGGGCAGAGGAGGTAAACAAGGTAGGGGGAGACCCTATAATTCATCACCATGTAACATTTTTGGTTTATCAAATTACAACACATGAGTGTTTCAGGAATTACAAAAACCAGAGAGGAAGAGGTTACCAAAGGGGTGGTTACTCACAGTCAAGAGGAAGGTTCAACCATCACCAAGGCCACAACAACAATTACAACAACAATTACAATGGCAACTACCAAGGAGGATATAAATCTAGAAAAGATTACAACTACACAGAGGAGCAGGATGATTCCCTTCTGATCATGAACATGACTTCAAAATCAGGTACAAATGATGATCACTTATTCTACATTGACTGAGGGTGTTCAAACCATGTGGCTGGTAATGTGGCACTACTCTCTGATCTTGAGGAACCAAAAGGTAAGCATCAAGTTCAAACAGGTGATGATACAAAGCATTCAGTAGTTAAAGTTGGAAATGTTAAGACTTGTGATGGAAATCAGAATTTGTTGAGCAGGGTACTTTATGTACCAACCATTACCAAAAACTTAATGAGTGTTGGTCAGATTGTGGAGAAAGGTTTGCATGTCAGATTCAATCAATATGGAGCATTTGTGGAGGACCCAAGACATGGATTCAAAAGGATAGCTAAAGGAGAAAAATCAGGTAGACTTTTCACTTTTGAGTTAGAAGACACAAAGAATATTGCACTATACAGTTATAAGGATCAAACACTTTCAGAGCTTGAGATTTGGCACAAGAGATTAGGACATATAGGAGAAAGAACCTTGAAGCAAATGTGCAGGGACCAATGTGTGCTTGGGATACCTAATGTATCCAAGCAACATATGATTTACAAGTGTGGTGCTTGTCAATTTGGTAAGTCTCACAGGTTACCCTTCTCAAGGAAAGGATATATGCATGAAGACTATCTAGAGCTTGTACACACAGATGTATGGGGACCTAGCAAAGACCCCTCAGTCTCAGGTTCAAGATACTATGTGTCTTTTATTGATGATTATAGTAGATGGACTGTATTGTACTTTATGAAGCACAAGGATGAGGTGTTTAATTGCTTTAAAAGATATCTTGCACTAGTTGAAAATCAGACAGGAAGGAATTTGAAGAGGCTAAGGTCAGATGGAGGAGGTGAGTACTTCTCCAATGAATTTGAGAATTTCTTGTAGGACAGAGGCATCAAAAGAGAGATAACCACAAGGTATTCTCCTGAACAAAATGGGGTAGCTGAAAGAAGAAATAGGTTAATTGTTGAGACAGCTAGATCTATGCTTAATGAGAAGAAGCTACCTAACTATTTATGGGCAGAGAGTGTTTGTACTGCCACTTACCTCATAAACAGGTTACCATCTAAATCTCTTGATGGTATGACACCCTATGAAGCATGGCATGGTAAGAGACCATCATTAGACCATTGCAAAATATTTGGATGTGTAGCATATGTGCACATTCCTTCTCAGATAAGAGGTAAGCTAGATCCAAAGGTTGAAAAATGCATTTTTATTGGGTATGATTTAAATAAAAAAGGTTACAGGTTTTATAATCCTACCAATAAGGGATCTTTGATGAAAATGATTCTTGGTATGAGAATGAATGCAGGAGGGTCAAATTACCTTGTGATTTGGAAGAGGAATTTCCAAGTCTTACAAAGGAGGAACTTATTCAAAATGAAGCCTCGAGTTTAGATGATGAAGATACTATCAACCTTGAAGAATTCAAAGCATGGAAGTCCAAAGGCAAAATGAAGATGAAGAAACTTGAAGACATACCTGAATCTTCAACTCAATCAATCAGAAGATCTCAAAGAGAAAGCAAAAAACCTATCAGATATGGGTATGATACATCTCTTGTTACTAAACATTCAGTTTATCTTGCCAAAGATTTGTCAAATGAAGAACCAGGATCATATGAAGAACCAATAACCAAATCAGAATGGAAAGAAGCTATGGATGAGGAGATTGAAGCACTCAAGGAGAGTGACACATGGGAGTTAGTACCTAAGAAGGACTCCATGAAGGTAATAGGATCCAGATGGATCTATAAGTTGAAAAGAAACTCTGATGGAACAATTAATAGGTACAAAGCCAGATTGGTAGCCAAGGGTTTTGCACAAACCCAAGGCATTGACTATGAAGAGACATTTTCTCTTGTTGCCAAGATGCCAACAGTCAGAGTGCTCGTTAGTGTGGCTGCATCAAAAAATTGGAACATGTACCAATTGGATGTCAAGAATTCTTTCTTGAATGGATGGATCTCAGAAGAGGTTTATATGTCACAACCTCCTGGCTATGAAGACCCTAAGAAGGTAACATATGTTTGCAAATTAAAAAAGGCTCTATATGGATTGAAGCAGGCACCTAGGGCATGGAATTACAGGCTAACTACATACCTCCAAGACCAAGGTTTTGTCATGAGCAAGGCTGACACTTCTCTGTTCATTAAGAGAAGTAATTCAGAGGTAATATATCTCTGTGTTTATGTTGATGACATCATCATTATAGGTAATGATGTCAATGGAATCAGGGATATCAAAAGCCAGATGATGAAGGAGTTCAAGATCAATGATCTTGGATTATTGAAGTATTTTTTAGAAATTAGTTTACACTAATTTAGGGATATACATTACTCAGAAAAAATATGTACAGGATATGTTGAAGAAGTTTCACTTGCAGTATGCTAAAGTAGCAAGCACTCCAATGGAGGTAAACTTAAAGCTAAGTGCCCATGAAGGTGAGGAAGTCCAAGACATTACAGGTTATCAAAGTATGGTGGGTAGCTTGAACTATGCTACCTTAACAAGAATTGATATTGCATATGGAGTTAGTGTGCTAAGTCAATTTATGCACAAGCCAAGGATACCTCACTTAGAGGTTGCCAAGAGAATTTTGAAGCATCTTAAGGGTACACAGAACCATGGTTTGTATTTTCCTTACACTTCAGATATTGATATAAAAGTCTATTCAGATGCAGATTGGGCAGGATGCAAGGATGATAGGAGAAGCACTTCTGGATATATTTCCTTTGCAGGTGATAAACCAATTTCATGGTTTGCAAAGAAGCAACCAACTATGGCATTTTCTTCTACAGAGGCAAAGTATAGAGGACTAGCTAATGCTACCCAAGAAGCAATTTGGATTAAGCTTTTGTATACAAAATTGGGCTTATATACTAGGCCTCCAATAATCTTTGGAGATAATACAAGTTCTCTTCACCTTGCAGCTAATCCTATCTATCATGCTAGGACAAAACACATAGAAGTTCATTATCATTATGTGAGAGAGAAGTTGATAAGCAAGGATATTCAGCTGACTTATGTGTCAACTAGCATGCAATGTGCAGATTTGTTGACTAAAGCTTTGGATGGAACAAAACTTTGCAGGTTCAAATCTATGATTGGATTGCAGGATATACTTGAAGATTGAAGATGAAGACTTAAGCCAAAATGTTTGGCTTGAGGGGGAGCTATTGGTGTAAATCACAAGCCTACACATTTTGAAATATATCATGAAGACTCTACATACATGAAGAATCATAGGAACATATGTTAGTGGCTAATTACCACTTTACCTCATTGTAAAAGTCAAATTGACTTAGAATCTTTTTATAATCACCTACCAAAGTGAGTCGTGGAAAAGTAGCCCACTTGATTGAAAGATTATCTCCAAGCTTTTAGGAGCTTGATCATAGGGAGCCAAAAGTTTGAATTTGAATTCAAATTTTTAGTCATTTCCTATAAAAATGGATATGGAAAAGTCGCGGGCAGATCACTTCATTCCCGAGCTTCATTCTACTGATTTTGAGTGTGTGTGAGGACTATACTATAGCCTACACCTCTCTACACCATTTGGCAATGTTAATCATGCCAATGGGATTATACACAAGTGTTAATTAATAGATACATTTACATCATTCATCTCTGTGTTCTCTGCTAGTCTACTCAAAAGTCTGTCAATTTGACAAGGGCATATCTCAGTCAATACTCCACCAAATTCAGTGATTCAAAGCTTGTTGGATTCAACTTGAAGTCAACTACGTGCTGTCAAAATTTGAAGACATTCTATTCAGCCATTTCAGAGAAATCTGCATCGAGGTGAACTCTGGTCAATTTTTGCTACAGTCCTAAAAAGTCAGGGGTATAGCTAATCTTGCTAAATTGATTTCTCTAAGTATAGTTTATCTTTTTACATCATTCCACTTGCAAATGGTAGCTTACTAAGCTAATTGAATACCCCTGGAAGGAATTTTATCAATTTCTACTGTGCTGGTCACACTGAGCAAAACATCCAGCAGGTGTCAAGACATAAATAGAAGGTTTTCTTGAGTTTGTGACTTCCAAAGTTATCTGTTTTGATTCAATCATTGCACACATCATTTCCAAAGAACATAGGCCATTTCTTGGTGTCATTGGAAAGCTAAGGAAGTCTACTAATCAAGTCTGAAGCAAAAGAGGGCTGGTACAAAGCAGGTTTAGCAATACCTACTCAATCTCTTGGATCATCCATCCATCTTTCCCAACAAGTGCATATAGTGGGAAATTGACACACGCTTATTTGTCAATCCGATCAAACGACTTAACCAATTGTATGAGGACATGTGCACACGTGATGGAAAATGAAATGTTTCAGCTTACATGCATGAGAAAAGACTAATCCACCTCTCTAACTCATTGAAATACTGAAAGTTTCTGTCGCGATACCACTTACAATAGTTTTCAATAAATCGAGGATTTCTCTCAGCTCCGAACGTCGGATATAGTCAATAGTGGACTCTTTCAAAGCTCTCGACAAGACACATCTATTGGAGGTGGTTTCACTCAATTCTGACAACCCTTCTTCAAGTTATGACCAAAATAGTGAATGGCGGGAAACACCCACACTCACTCCACAACTCCTACAAGCTCACACACACACTACAATAGCTCAAAAATAGTGGGGAGGGGTAGACAACAGTCCTACACACACATTCCAAGCATCACACACACACATAGAAGATCAAAGAGAAGATGGAAATCTGTAAGAAAGAAGCAATTTCGAAAATCAAGAGCTCTCCTTCTTCACAATGGCAAAAAGTCTCTACAAAGAGTCACAAAGTGACTTATATACATGTGCCCTAAATTTGGTCCTTTCACACAAGAGACCGGCACTTTATTACTAAAAAGTGAATTTTCTACTAATTTACAAGGAATATTTTACAACAAGTTGGGATTATGCAACTATAGGACTGCTCTAGTGCATTTACATGGCTTGAGGGAATTTCCTAAGACTTTGAAGAAGAAAAATATGCCCATTAATTTGAAAATTTTGGGGCTCCTCTTTTGTGCTTCTTTGCTCTGCAACACTCTCCCCCTCTTTGTCTCTGTCGTCCCTTGAGAGGCTTTTGCTTCTTGTTTGTAGTTCTTCAAAGAGTTCTGAATACACGCACCTAGTGGTTGAAGCGGCAACAAGGACTGTCAGAGAATTTGTTATTTTATCCACTGTATGTCCTTTGCTTCTGTTTGCCCCTTGATATCCCATACATCACAAATCTGGGTTGCTGCATTCAGTCGGGCTGCCACGCACGCCACCAGTGACTAAGAATGTGCTGTTCTTAGTCACCCTCTTCAACTTTTCAGCCTCTCCTCTTTCTAAATTTTGGTCGTCTGATATGTCTTTGTCTTCACACATCTGACCCTGTTGTATTGCTCTGAGCATGTTTACTTTGTTGCCAACGCACGCTATCAGCGGAAGGATTATTACCTGCCAAATATCTTCTTGCACTTCTTCATGGATACTTCCTAGCCCTGGTCCGTCCTTCCCATGAAATGTCCTGGTTCTGATTGTTCTTTAATTCCATTCCTCAGGACCTGGATGTTTGGCATTGTTGCCTGATGCGTGCCCCTGCGGGGCTTTGGGCAGAGGATGGTTCTTTTGCTTTATGATCTTCATTCTTTATTGAGTAGTTTTGGACTTTGATCTTCTTCTTCTTTTCTTTTTGCTTGATTCCCCTTCCACACGTCCCTCCTCCTGAACTCTGTCATCCCCGACAAGCTTTTTGTGGTGGCGTGAGTACGTTTGTATGGCTGCTTGCTCTCTTTGATTCAGCAAATTGGCGTGACATATCATAAATTCCTTCCACTAGATTGACTTCACTCCATCCTCTAGTGCTTGTCGGTGATCCACAAAAAAGCTTGTTTCATAAGCTACCAGTCTGGCGTTAAGATTTGAAGTCATCTTCACAAAAATTTCTGAATCTATTTCGAAGAAACCAGTGAAAAATGCCTCTTCGAATGTTTGCATGTATGTGATTGGTAAAAACATAAGTATTGAATAATACACCATAAGGGTTAAGCGGCTCGGAGTAGTAGAGAGATAAAAGAAGAGCACTTCAGAGCCTTGTGTAATGCCGATGAAGTTCAGAAATGTATATTTTGCATGTTGGAAGACTTTAATGACTGTAAGGAGCATGCTGAAAATCTTATTCATCATCTTTACTGCTAAATCAGGTACCGTCGCATATCTTGCAATCCAAAATTCCATTGTTTTTACCATGTACTCTTCCGTCGGTAAGTAGTTATGTGGTGGACTAGGCAACAACGGATAATTCAACCAGTGATTATTTATGCTTCCCTGGCACTGTCCTTCCCAAAATTGCGACCAGGATCGTCTGCGGGGTACTGGGCAAAATGATGGATTTACCTGAAGTACATATGGTGAGGCTTCCCACTATACCCGCAGTGTAGTGTTCATTTCCAAAAGTTTCCGCCGCCAGATAGGATCAGCCTTCTCGAATTCTTCTTGAGTATAAGTGAAGGTATCTTTGTTGAACTGGAGGTTACTGTCAGGTTCTTTATTTGTCACCGTCTTTATATATTTTCGTGTTTGTTCTTTAAGTAGTCCATATGGTACACTGAATGGCTTCAAAATTTGATCCAAGTTTTTGCTCTCAATTTTAGCTTCCTTCATGACTTGGATTATTTAATCTTCAAACTCAGCAGTAAGCTGGGACACCAGTAGCGCCCTCTCCTGTTGGCTCAGTTCTGCAACATCCCGATTTTTACGTTCAATTTGGATCTTCGGTTCCTCCCTTATCGGTGAAGGATGTAAGGGGGGAGAGAGAGGACGTATCTCAATCTCCTCAGTAGCCGCTGTGGATGGAACTACTGGTGTCCCCTCAGTTGCCTTCTGCCTTATGTGCTCCTATAGTTGGTTGATCATCTCATCCTTTTGCTTAATTTCTTCTTCGACTTTAGCAATAGTTTCCTTGTTTTTGAGAATCTCTTTAGCTACAATATCGAGGTGATCAGTGTCTTCTTTACATTGCATTAAATATCGATTCTCTGCTTTTTTCCATTTTGCTCTAAGAGCAGCGGTGTCCTCCATGTACCTCTTTTCCCAGTCAGCAATGACTGCCTGCTTCTGCTTGAGTTGATCTTCATACTTAGCCATCTTCTCCTCTAGTTCCTTGATGTTTTTTTGTCCCGCCTTTCGTGAACATCTATGGACTGATCACTGAAAAGAGCTGTCATGAGCTCCTTATTTCGGTTCCTTAGGTTTTTTGCCTCCTCCATATATACCTTGATTTGTGATTCTAAGATCTTACTTCTGGCATTCATCCACGTCTTCTCAGTCTCGCTAGCCTCATATTTCTTTTGTACTTCCTGTAGTTGTTCTTTTAATTTTGCGTTTTCTGTCTTTAAATTGTTGCACTGCTTTTTGGCTTCTTGAACTTCATTTTCTTTATGCATTATTTGTTCTCTTGCCAGCTTTAATTCTGCTGAAAGGTGTTTACCGGTTTCATGTAGTGCATGCTTTTCCTGCATCGCTTGATCATAATCGTCATCAGCTTCAAGCATTAACTGTTGCGTGTCCATTGTGGTTCTGATCATGTCTTGCACTACGGGCTTGAGCTGAGGGATGTCGACATTCAACAATGTTCTTGATATGCTCGGAGCTTCTCCTGTGTGTACATCTTTTCCGTGCTCTACATGGATAGTCTTGTTGTGTGATTGTCTGATTTGTAGTTGAATATCTGGTTCTTTTTGTTGCTCATCCAAGTCCATAACTTTAGTGGCACTCCCCTGAAAGGTGACATCCATGGGGGAGGGTTCTGCCACAACCCATATTGGTGTGAAGGGTTCTGATTCTTCGACTGTAGCTTCTTTAGGCTCTTTCTTTGGTATCTTGATTGACACTTCCCCTGTAAGTGTTGTCTCCTTGATTTGAATGGTGGAACTCTCATTGATTTTGATGACATGTGTCCCTTCTTGGGTTTCTTCCTTGCTTGCGGTGTCCTGAGTGGGGTGGGCAGTGTTGTTTTCCATCTTCATATCTTCTTATGCTTCATTGTAGTCGACTGCATTAAGTTCCTCCCACTATCCATCATCCTTAGATTCACTTTGGATATCCACATTTAATAATGATGTGTGAGGTTCTTCTTGTGCATCCGAAGATGAGCTTGAATTTTCCAACCATAATTCTCTATATCGATGGACTTTGGTGAGCTTCTTTTTAGCTTCTACTTCTTGATGGGTCTGCTGTGGTAGATTAATTTGACCTTCCGTATATTTGTGTGTATCTTCCAAGGATTTGGTTAAATCTTCTTCTATAATAGGTCTTTGCTCTGCAATCCTTGTTTTTGGAAGTACATGTGCCCTTTTCATGGCGGGAACTTACTCTTCTACTTGCTTTACCTCCCTTAGTCTCTTTGTGCCTCTCATTCTGGGTTGAGAGCTGGTTTCGGCCTCTTCAACAATCTTGACTCCTCGTTTCTTTTTGGGGACTGTGGTGACCTTTGCATATTTAGCCATAGCAGTTGATGATGGCATTTCTTGCAGGTGCTCTCTAATACCTAGATCATGATAGATTAAAATGGTCAGAGCTACACTGCCGTTCAGAAACTTCTTATTATTCCACTGTTTCTTTGCCTCGAACAGCCGTTCTTGTATGTATGGAGTCAGATTAATTTGATTGCTAATCTGTTTGATAGCATGTGAAAGTAGCTAGAAAATATTCTTCTGAGGGGCAGTATATCGATGCATATTAGGGAAGCAGAAGTGCTGGTGGATGAGTCTGACTTCTTCTTCAATATCCACTCGATTGATGTCAGTGAATGTCCTTGTCTTTGCTCCTCGACTCTCTTCTTTCAAAACCGTGTTGCCATCTTTTTCCCATCCAAAAGCTTCCTTAATCAAGTCATGTGTGAATTGAATAACTACCCATTCACCTACTCTGTCCATAACTCTAGCCTCTGGCACCAATGGATCATGTAGTGTTGGCTATAATGTGTTCATGACTTGTGTGCACCTTTGAAAGTCGGGTTTGTAGATTGGCAGTTCAAAATATTTATGTATGCCCGCTTTCTTCATGATGTCGATCGTAGACGGAGTTCATGCAACACTCTAAAATCTTGGGACATGATAAAAAATTGATGATCTATATCCATGATTTTGATAGTTACTAGGAAAAGGTACTCCCCGACCGGTTGATCTTCTCTAAACCAATGTCCCTTTGCTTTGGTTATACTCTGGAGAGGAAATTCCAATACTTCCTCCTGACGTTGCTTCAGAATCTTCAGAATCCATCTGCACTTGTAATGAAAAGTGCATTAGTTTCGATGAGAAATATAGCCATTGTGCAGTGCATTGTTGTAATATGTTATCGCTTTGTCACTCCGTTACCCTTGCTTGTATAAGTGAGATTTCTTACCACATATTTTTATTTCTTTTCTGAAAGAAAACAAGTGTTAGTATAGCCGGGGCATTTATTTATTTACATAGTATGTCCGTTCCTAAGGAAGTTGAAGCTATGACCTATTTCCCCTTGGAGAATGTGCACCACTAATTTTATTATGTACATCAAGTGCCGAATGCTTGGCCTTGTAATGTGGACCTATTATGCATACTTTAGGTGCATTCGATACTTCATGAGTGCAATTGGAATCTTCCTTGTTTTGGTGGTCCATTCCTCACTTTTGCTTTGGTTTCCAAATCCATTTCGTGGTCGCATTGATAGGCTGTGCCTTATCTTTGGTCTTTTGAGCTTCATGTGTTTCCTTTGTTTCTTCTAATGTCCTAGTGATAGAGGCTTTCCTCTTCCTGTTCGTATGGCGAGTCTGTCTTGGCTTTGTTGTCCGAATGTCTCGATGTAATGTATCCTCCTGTTTGCTTATCTCGTGATTGGCTGCTTGTCTGACCTTCTTGGGAATCCATATCTGTTGTCGATCCTTCTGAGCTTCAATCAAAGGCTTAGGAAGCCATACTTGCAATAGTGTTTTTGATTCGGGTTTTGGTGAAGCTGACTTCTGGTCCTCCTTTTTCTCCTCATGAGTTGGTGTTGCAATCTCTGGTTTCTGCACTTGATCCTTATGTACCCATTTGAATTTGAATTTTCCTGGAAGAGGGTTTTTGAATGTGGTTCTCCAAATTGGTGATCCTTCTGTCGTGTGAGAAACTCCATGAGAGTTGGTTCCCTTAGTGTCTGACCGTTCATTGATGGAATAGGATGATTTCACTTCTTCCTTGGACACATTAGGGTTTGAGCTTTCTGCTTCTTCTAGATTTGTTTCCGAAGTGCTAGAATAATGTTCCAATAGCTCTTCTTTGCGGACTTTTGCACTCTTGATGGCTTCTGGTTTCTGTGAGGGCTTCTCCCCTAATAGACTAAAAATTTCCTTGTGCCCTATCTTGGCTGAAATATATCATTGCGCTAGGTGGATACTTACTTCATTCTCAATGATCCAATCCTGTCCTAGAATCACATCTTCTATTAATTCTTCATCCTTGCACACTAAGACTCGTTGTTCCATGGAAGAATTTCCTAGGTGAAGGAATACATTAGTTTCTCCCATGCATTCTATGATTTGACCTCCGATAGCTATCATATGAGCTTTCGTTGGAGTCATAATAGTTTGAAGATCTCGTATGATCGTATTTCGTATGCAACTGAGTCATGGTCCTGAGTCTATCAAAGCATCTATCAATTTGTACTCTATTTTGCCAATCCCTAGGTTTAAATAAGGCTGTGACATGTAGGCATTCGTCGTGTCAGACTTTTGCACTTGGTAATTAGCCATAGGGATAGGCTCTTCTCTTTGGAGATACCGTTCGTCTCTTTGCCTAATCCATTCTTTCCGTTTCTTGATGCGTTCTAGGGCTTCTTGCCGTGCCTCCTCTCTAATCCGTTCTTCCTCTTTCTTCCTATTTTGTGCACCTACGAGACGTGCTAACATTTTATCCATCAATGGCTCGATGAACCATTTCACTCTACATCCGCTTATGTAGTTAGGAAGAATGTCTCCATCTAAAGTGGCTAGATTAACTGCTCCACTAGACGAGATCCTATTAATGATTAGAGGTCCATATCCACGCTTTTGTAACTTCTTGGCATGTTGCTTCAAGGTGTAGACCAGGACTAGGTCTCCTTCCTTTAGTCCTTTGTCTTTTATGTGAGCGTTGTAATATGCCTTTTGTCTTCTCTTGGCTGCATATATCCCTGCGACAGCTTGTAACCTAGTTTCATGCAGCCTCTGTATTTAGTCTAGTTGTTGGGATAATTCATGTCTGGTCCATTCATACTGTTGGGCTACTCTCAAAGTGGGTATTAAAAAATCAATTGGCAAAATTGCATTCTGTCTGTACACTAAATTGAATGGGGTAGTTCCAATGGGAGTCTTGTACGCGACTTGGAAGGAACAAATTGCATGATGCAATTGTTTGTCCCAGTCAGACCTCCCATTATTGACAATCTTTGTCAATACCATGCATAATACCTTATTGGAACTTTTTGCTTGACCATTGGCTTGGGGATGATATGGGACTGATTTTTTGTGGATCACTAAAAACTCATTCATTAGAGAATCGATCACCTCATCGATGAAGTGCGTTCCTCGGTCACTCACAATCTCAATTGGTAATCCGAAATGAGTGAATATATGCTCAAAAAGAAACCTAGCCGTGGTTTGAGCATTGTTCTTTCTAGTAGCCTTTGCCTCTACCCATTTTGTCAAGTAATCTGTGGCTACTATGATATATTTGGCATGTGGCCCTTTGGCCGGTGGGTTAATGGGTCCTATGAAGTCAATACCCCATTTAGAGAATGTCGTACATATGTCTCCGCATCCATATGTAAAGTTGGCCACCATAGGCCTGCGAAGAGGATCATTTTTACGATTCTCTCAGCTGAAAAATGACCTCCTGCTGCACCTGCATGTGCCATCTCTAATACGGGTAAATAGTCTCCTTCATGCATACATAGCCGTAATTGGTTGCCTTTTCATCTTCTAAACAAATTTCTTCCCATAAGTACATAATCCTTGCTCACTTCTTCTAGTGATCGTTTTCTTGCCAAGCTAAATCCTTCCTCGTGCTCTCTGGACTTTAGGAATTTGACCAATGTTTTGCTCCGATTGGGTGCTATTGTACACAAAGGTATGGATGTATGATCCTCGGGGATCGTCTCCTGGCATTCTACACAGTTACTCACATAGTCGTGGACATCCTTAGGCATGTCTGACTAGTATACTCCTAATCGCTTTAACTCCCTAATAGTTTCATGAGTTCCTTTGTGTGTCCTCTATTTGTTCACATGTGCTTGTTCAATCAGCTTCAATTGTTCATCCTCCTCACACATCTCAACAATACACCATTGGGTTCCTTATAATACACACTTCCCGCAATAATGTGCAAATCCCTTGATTGGAGAATTTCCTTTTAAATTTGCTCTCCTTATTGATTGAGTGTTGTGGGCCATGAGTAAGTATATGAATTAGTTTCTCTGCCCTCTTTGATCAAACTTCCAGATTAAACAAATAAGTGTCTGATAGATCATCAGGTACTCCACTTGGTGGTTCTCCATGTGTTAACCTCGAAAGGTGATCTGCTCTCACATGAGTATTTCCCTTTTTCACTATCACTTCAAAGTCAAACTCCATCAACAGTAGAAACCATCTTATCAGTCTTCCCGTGTTACAGGACTTATTGACTAGGTACAATAAAGCCCGATGGTCTATGAAGAACTTGAATTTGTTGGCTAAGAGATAGTGTCTAAATTTTTTCACTGCATAGACCATTCCTAATCCTTCTCGCTCGGTAGTCATATAATTCCTCTCAGCTTGATTCAGTTGTCTACCCGCATAGGCAATTGGGTGATCTAACTTTCCTTCATCTGCTGGTTGGGCTAAGATACACCCTATTGCGTAATTAGAAGTATCTACATGAATATGAAAAGGCTTGTTCCGATTCAGTGTTTTCAGAATTGGAGCTGTGCTAAGCCTCTTCTTTAACTCATTGAATGCATTCTCACACTCCTCTGTCCAAGTGAATTGAGTTAAGAGTCCATACAAGGGTTTGGCGATTATGGCATACATATGGATGAATGGACGGTAATATCCACAATGTCCCATAAATGCTTGCACCTCTTTCGCATTCTTAGGTCTAGGAAGCTCCAAAATGACCTTAATCTTGTCTTCATCTGTGGATATTCCATTTTTTGAGACTGTGTGTCCTAGGATCTTCCCTTGTCTTACCATGAAGACACACTTCTCTGGGTTTAGGCAGACTCTATATTGTCGGCATTTATTAAATATCTTCCTCAATTTAGGAATGTGGTCTATTCTTTGATTTGAATATGTACATAGGTCATCTACATACACTTCCATGCTCTTCTTCAGGAATTCTTTGAAAACATGACACATCCGTCGTTGGAAAGTAGTAGACGCATTAGTGAGTTCAAAAGGCATCACTCAGAAAGCATAGACTCCCCATTCAATCGCGAATGCGGTTTTATGTTGATCCTCAGTAGCAATAGCTACTTGGTTGTATCCAAAGAATCCATCTAAGAAGCTATAGACTTCTTTTCCTGCAACTCTTTCCAATAGATGGTCAGTGATGGGTAATGGGTAGTTGTCTCGTATGGTGGCTGCATTGACCTTTTTCAAGTTAATGCACACTCTCAGTTTTCCGTTCTTCTTAAGCACAACTACTAGTGGTGATACCCATTCGGTGTGTTCTATTTCATATATGAATCCTGTCGCTAGTAGCTTGTCTATTTCTTCCTTAATTTTAGCAGCATAGACCTCATTGTATGTATAAGGGCGTTGTTTCGATGGTTTTGCATCTATCGTCATTGGTATTCTATGAGAACAAATTGAGGGTTCCACACCCTTGAGATCCTTATATGTCCATGCGAATATGTCTCGATATTCTCGGATCAATTGTATTAATTCTTCTTCCTCCTCCATTGACACATCTTTACCTATGTATGTACATCTTTCTTCTCCATCTTCCATTGTTACTATGATCTTCTTTGTTTGTTCTTTGTTGTCGTACGCTTCTCCTTCTCGATCCTCTCTCTTAGGCATTTGAATGGCTATCTTTTGCTCTTCTACTTCATACCTTTTAAAATGCTCTGGAACCTCAAATAGGTTGGGATTTGGTCCAATTTTACTCATTCTTTCCTCTTGCTCTTGTACTCTGGGAGCGGCTTCTATTGCCAAAATCTTGGTTGGTTTCTACTTCTCTTTGGTTCGAATGGTATCTAGATAGCTCTCTTCTGAATCAAATTCAGGTTCCATTTCTATACTCTCATATTCCTCCTTCCACTCTTTTTCCAAGATTTCCCCCGCTTCTACTTCTTGAAGGACAACCATGTACCAGTTTACATCATAGCTTTCCTTGTCTATGCACTCGTTCATAGTTAGGACTTCCTCATTCACACACACATCTAAGGTAGCTAAGATTTCCATCCATCCATGAGGTTCAAAGGTTTCATCAGGAAAGATTTGAGGCATGTACCTTGGATCCTCTACCGATCGGTGGTTAGGATGTCCTATTGGCCACAACTGTCTTTTATTATCCTCCTTCTTGTCTTCTTTGCACATCCATAACTGAGCCCTCCTCATACTTCTAGGATCGATCGCTTGATCCAACGCTATGAATTGATAGGTCATCTTCCTCCTTGTGTATGGGATTCCATCGTAGTGGAGGGACATCTTGATATGCAAATGTATGCAAGTTTATCTTGGTGGTATTCCCTTGATGTTGCAGGTATAATGAATCTCTTCCCCAATCTTGCACTACCCGCATTTGCCTCATGAAAGGTCATCCTAATATCATCTCGTAGTTGTTAGCCTTTTCAAATTTACAGATGGCTAGTGTGTGTTCAAACTCAACTCCACATGTGGTTAATTTGATCCTTTCTAATATTCTCAAGGGTTTCTCTACATGACCATCTGCTGATTGGAGCTTCATGCATGTGGGCCGTAAGGTAGGCCTTCCCCATTTCTCCCAAATCTCCTTGGTGGCAATTCCTACTCCTGCTCCTGTGTACAATATGGGCTTGGTCATGTACCCATTGTAAGTGACAGGTAGACACGTATTACCTTCGTCTCCTTCACTAAATTCTCCAACCTTATCAACTGGGATTTGTATTTTAGATGGATTTCCTTTTTCTTTGTTTCCCTTTTCATCCTTCTCTTGCACTAATTCCAATTGACTCGCTAATTGCTTCCATAGTTGTGGTTTAACCTGAAGTAATTCTTCCACGATTAGTTTGCATTGTACTTTTGTCTTCTTAAGTTCTGTTAGATTGTGTGAATTCTTTTCAGAGTTTCCTTTTCCTTTTCCATGTACTGTGGGTGCTCGGATTATCATGGATTCCTTTTCGTATTCTCCCATGTAATTAGGTAAAGTTGAAATGCTTTGAGCTTCTTCTCTATTTCTATCTAGCTTTGATACTTCCTCATATACTTCTTCCATGTTTGGATTTGGTTGATAAAATTCTACATCTAATTCCTCAAAGGGGGGCTTAGTCACTCCATTCTTCTTCCATTGTTCTTCTTGGATTCTATTCCATAATTCCTTTGGCCAATCAACCTCTAAGTTAGGTATTGTTGACATAGGTTCGTCCTGGGTTCTTATTCGCTCACACTTGTCATCCTTCTCTTTAGGTTCTTTATCCTTGGCTTTGACACACTCCTTGTATTGCCCCTCTTCTATTCTTGTCTCTGGAAGTGTCGAGATAGTCTTTTCCAGGGTTCCTTGTGCTACCTCTATAAGTTTTTGACATATCGCAAGCCTCTCTTTTTCTAATTCTCCTTGTGGGTAAAGCTTTTCGTGTTGCTCTACATTCGGTTCAGTCTTAATTCTAGCTTGGTAAGCTTTCAACCACATGTCTAAGTCGTTCGATTTAGGGTCAACTAGAATTGATCCTGGTTTCTCTGCTTCTCGGATAAGCGGTGGACTGGGCACTTCCTCCCAAATTTCTTGCTCTTTTTGCTCTTTCTTACTTCTAGTTTGTTTCTTATTGTCTTGACTCTTATTTTTCATCCATTTATCTTTGAGCTTTTCTCTTCTTTCCTTCCATATTTGTGCTTTTGTGTTCTGGGTACTCTCACGTGGGTCCTTAGAATCTTCAACTATTTGAATTTTGAGACTTACTGTTCTATTGCTCTCTCGTTCCTATTTTGGTTGTTTTCCTTTTTGTTCTTTCGTTTGAGCTCTTGTAATGGCCTTTAAAGGCACGGTGTATTCCTTATCACCTCCCGGTGCTTCTATCACTTTAATTACATTAATGGGTGCAGTCTCTTTGACTTTGGTTGGATTCTTAGGGCAATCTCTGAAAAGATGTTCCTTTTCACAATCATTGCAATATCCTTCCCAAGTCCTAAGTGGTGGTGGATTGTAAGGTCGAGGACATTCTCTAATAAAATGGTCTCCTCCGCATCTATAACATGGTCCTCTCAGCACAGGTGGTCTAATGGGTAGTCTTCCTGGCTGTTGTGCTTTAGGTGCAGTATACATTAAAGTTGCTACCTCCGTTCCATAAGCCTGATCATAACCTTCATATCCATAATAAGCAGAATCATATGCTGGTTCGTATTCTAACATGTTGGCTTCATAGGGATATTAATCTACTGGGGGCAGCTCATATCCAGGGTTTGCCGATTCTATACTGGTCATCGTTGAGGCTGGAACTATGGCTCTTTCCAAATTTCCTTATGGCTGGGCATACTTTACCGGTACTACTTGTTGTGGTTGTGACAGTTGTGGTCCTAACAGTGGTTGGGCCGGTGGATATGGTACTTGCTCATATGGCCTCGGTGCTCTTGTTGGTGTTGAATAGGGATTGTACCTAGGCATCTCTCTGCCTGGCTCTCTAGGTGGATATCCGTATGGTCGATACTGAGGAGGTTGCAAAGGTCGTGCCTGCCTATTGAAAGGACAATTTTTTGTGGTGTGATTGGTGTATTTTTGTTCTATGTGGCAGTACAAGGCAGTTCCTTGTTGAAGCTATCTGTTGTATGGATATGTCTAATGTGCGCCGGTCCCTCCTCGCACACACATGTGTGTGGGGTGATCTCCTCCACATAGACTACATCTTCGTAACATGGGCACTCTGAAGGTTGGGTGTTGGTAATTTCTCTATCCTTGGACTCCCAATTTCTTTGCTACCAGCTCCGCTAATTCTTCCACATTACTGGAGTTGGAAGTAATAGTACTCCGAGAGTCTTTTGATTTAGTGGGGCTGGGTGTGCTCTTGAGATCCTCAGCTAGATTGTCTTCTAGGTCAATGCACTCTTGAAGACACTCACTCAGGGTTTGTAATCTCTTCACGTAAACTAATGTTCTTAGGGTTCCATTCGTGAGTCCATCCAAAAATAATGAAATCATTCTTTGTTGAGTGGGCCTCTCTGTAGCTGGGCATCTATCAACATACTGATTGAATCTTCGGGCGACTGTTTTCACTGTTTCATCAGGGTTCTGTTTAAAGCTATGGATTAAAGACACAGAATTGTGTTTAATCCCTCTCTTAGTGAATTCCCCAATGAATTCTTGAAAAAATTGCTCCATGTTTCCAAATTGATTGGGGTCTAATGGCTGGAACGACGTCAGAGCCATTCCTGTGAGGGTGAGTCCAAAAGACTCATACTGCACAAAGAAGTCATCTACTTGTTCCGCCCTTAGAACTTGTTTAAATTCAACAATGTGATCGTAGGGTTCTCCCAATCCATCATAATGATTTCTTATGCATTTGGCCACCTGAATAGGTCTCAATCTTCTCATAGGTTCTGGCGGTCTAGGCATTATAGGGAAGGTAGGAACTGCTGGTCTAACTGGGGGTATTCCAGGTTGTACTCCTATTGGTGGTCATGGTCTTACCGATGGTTGGTATTGATTACCTACTCCTGGGTAGGTCTGATTGTATGGTTGCACACCTGGAGTCACAAATTGTACATGAGTACGGTTTGGAACACTCCATTGGCTAGTTTGGCCTGACATGGTGTGCTCTGCCTCTTGTTGGGTTCCAAAGGGGTTCTGAGAGGTGGTTGCCTGCTCTCTCTGAGGGAATACAGGCAAACCTATGTATTTCAGTTGAGCCCTGTCTATGGCATCAACCAACCAATATCTTCTTCGATTTTTATCTAGGTATGTTATTCTAGTCTCGTCTTCTGGATCCTTTAGCTCATAAAATGTCACCGGGCTTTCTTCTCTTCCTTGGGTTGGTGAATCTGTTTGAAGCAATAAGTCCATTCCATGGATCAAATAGACTTCCAATAGGTAGTCGTCTTGAGGTATCAAGTCTCCTCTCAAGACTCGTGTCACTTGGGACCTACCTCTAGGGGTTGTCACTAATTCCTCAGGGTTTGGTCTCTCTGAGTTTTCTTGTCCCAGTATACTCTCCCCTTTCATTGATTAAATTGGGAAATTTAGTCACTATGTATATGTGACCTATCTTGTCCATGTATGCTCCTCCTTCATACTTAACAGTTGGTCTGGGCACAATCGTTGCATCAATTGAAGTCACCATCCTAGCCACATATTTGTTTAAGCCATCCAGGTAGATGGGGATCTCCTGGGCATTAGTAGAAACATACTGCAAGGAAGTGCAGTACTCCCCCTCCACAGTGGTCATGAAGTTTCTACTTGGAGCAGGACCCTGCATGTCTTCTGAAGCCATGGGTATCTCCTCCTCTAAGTCACTAGAGGTGTCTGAATACACAAAGCTGTGACTGAACTGAGCGGCACTTCCAACAGAAGATATGACACTTCTTCGGCTACTTAGCACTCTTCCTGACCTCAAGTTCATTCACCCTCCCGGGACTCTCTAGGTCTCTGAAATTCTCCCTACGTGGCTCTCAAAAAGCCTCAACTTTGTCCTTCAAATTGCTTCAAATACTCTGGATGATACTACCCTAGACGATACTGCTTTAGATGATACAAAAATGTCCATGATACGATACCTGAGAACTAGGCGATATGATACTGTGGCAATAGGCAATATGATACTGTAGCAACAAGCGATACAATACCGCTGTTGGGCATGATATGATACTTGTTATCTTGGTGTTAGACGAAGTATTTTTGATGGAAAAATAATTGCAAAATGCCAAAAAATTGTAAAAATATTTATACAAATGATGTAAAAATGAGGAAGAGTCTTCCTCATGTAGATTAGAATCATATGTATTTTTTCTAGAATTTTTGGAAACTCCTAGATAGCATATTTTTAGATTAAAAGAGGAAAAGACCAAAATTCAAGTGTGAAAAGGGACACTTGAAAATGTATAAAAGACAATTTCCTCTACTATGAGAGGGTTGGTTATTTGTATTACATGCTATCCAAGTAAAGAGAGAGTTTCCTGCAAAAAATCGTGATTCTTTCCTTTGTGTGAATTTCTTTGATTTCTTGGGTCTATTCTATGTGTATCCATGGAATTTGCAAGCTTTTATTGTGTATTTCTGATGAATGTGTATGAAGAGAGTTGATTACTGATGTGTTGAGTGAGAAATTGCTGAAAAATGGTGCTAGAGATGAAAATCGTCTGTTTTCACAGAATCGCGATTGTCTCGTCTGAAGGTTATAGATATCATTTTTGAGTTTTGACTTTATGATTGTGTTCTCCTGAGAAAATAACACACTTTAAACACCAAGATTATTGAAAATGATGGAGTATTGCTCAAGATAATCCAAACCCTAGAAATTCCTCTTCATCTTCATTATTTCTCAGAAATCCAGCCATTTTTCTCTTATTTCTTGGATTCTATCATCTAGAAGGGGCTGTGCTCTCTTGTATACTTCCAGGATTGACAAATATAAGATGTATTGCTGATTCTTTATGCTAAATGATTGGAGAGGACCACTCCAAAGAGCAACAACAAACATTTTTTGGTGTCGTTGCCAGGGAGTACCTGCAAATAACTATTTGGAATATGAAGAAGAAATCAATGTGACAAAGGAGTTATTTGAAAAAGCCAATCCTCAATGGAGAAATAAGTGGTTGGATGCTAATAAGGAATGTAGAAAAATATGGAAAGAAGCACCTATTCAACTGAAGATCAATCCAGCATACTGCCCAGTAGCAAGGAGAAGAGAGTGGACAGTTTTTTGGGAAAGAAGGAAATAAGGATAGATTCCATCCAAATGGTTGAATTTTCCAAAGATAGCAGGTCCGAAGGCAGGAACATGGCCCACAAAGAAGTATATGGTGGACACAGCTGAATTTGTCATATCCACATACAAAGATGTTAATGACCCAGCATGTATTTTACTAATCAGAGTAATGAGACTCATCTTGGCATGCATAGAGACCTATACAGATACAGATGTCAGAGTTCTCAATTATATTGGCTTCAATTCACCGACTGATGCTTTAATATTTGATCTCAGTGAAACACTTGATAGGATATGTTTGATGGCTTATTATAGCAGAATAATAATTTTAAGCAGCCATTATCTCCAGATTTTTGAGGATGCATTTGATTATGGGTTTTTTGAAAGAGAATCAGAAATATTTGGAAACTTGTCAATAGTTACAAAGTCTCGACTCACTGCTTATGAAGCTGCATACACAGAGTATCTGAAAAAAGATGTAATTGATAAGCCAGAGGCTGTTGTGCAATGGAGAAAAGCACTATTTGAGATGGTGAACAACTTGAATGTTACAGAAAGAAAAAGCCATGACCTAGTGTCACAGGTGTATCAAAGAAAAAAGAAGTGAAGGCAGCATTCATGAAATATCAGCAAAAATGTCTTTTGTGAGGAGCCAAAAGGTCTAGGAGGGGAAGAATGTTAGAAGAAGTATTTTTGAAGTATTTTTGATGGAAAAATAATTGCAAAATGCCAAAAAATTGTAAAAATATTTATACAAATGATGTAAAAATGAGGAAGAGTCTTCCTCATGTAGATTAGAATCATATGTATTTTTTCTAGAATTTTTGGAAACTCCTAAATAGCATATTTTTTGATTAAAAGAGGAAAAGACCAAAATTCAAGTGTGAAAAGGGACACTTGAAAATGTATAAAAGACAATTTCCTCTACTATGAGAGGGTTGATTATTTGTATTACATGCTATCCAAGTAAAGAGAGATTTTCCTGCAGAAAATCATGATTCTTTCCTTTGTGTGAATTTCTTTGATTTGTTGAGTCTATTCTATGTGTATCCATGGAATTTGCAAGCTTTTATTGTGTATTTCTGATGAATGTGTATGAAGAGAGTTGATTACTGATGTGTTGAGTGAGAAATTGCTGAATAATGGTGCTAGAGATGAAAATCGTATGTTTTCACAGAATCACGATTGTCTTGTCTGAAGGTTACAGATATCATTTTTGAGTTTTGACTTTATGATTGTGTTCTGCTGAGAAGATAACACACTTTAGACACAAGATTATGAAAATGATGGAGTATTGCTCAAGATAATCCAAACCCTAGAAATTCCTCTTCATCTTCATTATTTCTCAGAAATCCAGCCATTTATCTCTTATTTCTTGGATTCTATCATCTAGAAGGGGCTGTGGTCTCTTGTATACTTCCAAGATTGACAAATATAAGATGTATTGTTGATTCTTTATGCTAAATGATTGGAGAGGACCACTCCAAAGAGCAACAACAAACATTTTTTGGCGCCGTTGCCGGGGAGTACCTGCAAATAACTATTTGGAATATGAAGAAGACATCAATGTGACAAAGGAGTTATTTGAAAAAGCCAATCCTCAATGGAGAAGTAAGTGGTTGGATGCTAATAAGGAATGTAGAAAAATATGGAAAGAAGCACCTATTCAACTGAAGATCAATCCAGCATAGTGCCCAGTAGCAAGGAGAAGAGAGTGGACAGTTTTTTGGGAAAGAAGGAGAGAAGGACAAATTCCATCCAAATGGTTGATTTTTCCAAAGATAGCAGGTCCAAAGGCAGGAACATGGCCCACAAAGAAGTATATGATGGACACAGCTGAACCTGTCATATCCACATACAAAGGTGTTAATGACCCAGCATGTATTTTACTAATCAGAGTAATGAGACTCATCTTGGCATGCATAGAGACCTATACAGATACAGATGTCAGAGTTCTCAATTATATTGGCTTCAATTCATCGATTGATGCTTTAATATTTGATCACAGTGAAACACCTGATAGGATATGTTTGATGGCTTATTATAGCAGAATAATATTTTTGGGCAGCCATTATCTCCAGATTTTTGAGGATGCATTTGATTATGGGTTTTTTGAAAGAGAATCAGAAATATTTAGAAACTTGTCAGTAGTTACAAAGTCTCGACTCACTGCTTATGAAGCTGCATACACAGAGTATCTGAAAAAAGATGTAATTGATAAGCCAGAGGCTGCTGTGCAATGGAGAAAAGCACTATTTGAGATGGTGAACAACTTGAATGTTACAGAAAGAAAAAGCCATGACGTACTGTCATAGGTGTATCAGAGAAAAAAGAAGTGAAGGCAGCATTCATGAAATATCAGCAAAAATGTCTTTTGTGAGGAGCCAAAAGGTCTAGGAGGGGAAGAATGTTAGAAGAAGTATTTTTGAAGTATTTTTGATGGAAAATAATTGCAAAATGCCAAAAAATTGTAAAAATATTTATACAAATGATGTAAAAATGAGGAAGACTCTTCCTCATGTAGATTAGAATCATATGTATTTTTTCTAGAATTTTTGGAAACTCCTAGATAGCATATTTTTAGATTAAAAGAGGAAAAGACCAAAATTCAAGTGTGAAAAGGGACACTTGAAAATGTATAAAAGACAATTTCCTCTACTATGAGAGGGTTGGTTATTTGTATTACATGCTATCCAAGTAAAGAGAGATTTTCCTGTAGAAAATCGTGATTCTTTCCTTTATGTGAATCTCTTTGATTTGTTGAGTCTATTCTATGTGTATCCATGGAATTTGCAAGCTTTTATTGTGTATTCTTGATGAATGTGTATGAAGAGAGTTGATTACTGATGTGTTGAGTGAGAAATTTCTGAAAAATGGTGCTGGAGATGAAAATCGTTTGTTTTCACAGAATCGCGATTGTCTTGTCTGAGGGTTACAGATATCATTTTTGAGTTTTGACTTTATGATTGTGTTCTACTGAGAAAATAACACACTTTAGACACCAAGATTATTGAAAATGATGGAGTATTGCTCAAGATAATCCAAACCCTAGAAATTCCTCTTCATCTTCATTATTTCTCAGAAATCCAGCCATTTTCTCTTATTTCTTGGATTCTATCATCTAGAAGGGGCTGTGGTCTCTTGTATACTTCCAGGATTGACAAATATAAGATGTATTGTTGATTCTTTATGCTAAATGATTGGAGAGGACCACTCCAAAGAGCAACAACAAACAATTTTGGGCACCGTTGTCGGGGAGTACCTGCAAATAAGTATTTGGAATATGAAGAAGACATCAATGTGACAAAGGAGTTATTTGAAAACGCCAATCCTCAATGGAGAAATAAGTGGTTGGATGCTAATAAGGAATGTAGAAAAATATGGAAAGAAGCACCTATTCAACTGAAGATCAATCCAGCATAGTGCCCAGTAGCAAGGAGAAGAGAGTGGACAGTTTTTTGGGAAAGAAGGAAAGAAGGACAGATTCCATCCAAATGGTTGAATTTTCCAAAGATAGCAGGTCCGAAGGCAGGAACATGGCCCACAAAGAAGTATATGGTGGACACAGCTGAATCTGTCATATCCACATACAAAGATGTTAATGACCCAGCATGTATTTTACTAATCAGAGTAATGAGACTCATCTTGGCATGCATAGAGACCTATACAGATACAGATGTCAGAGTTCTCTATTATATTGGCTTCAAATCACTGACTGATGCTTTAATATTTGATCTCAGTGAAACACCTGATAGATTCTTTATGCTAAATGATTGGAGAGGATCACTCCAAAGAGCAACAACAAACACCTAGCGATACGATACCTCCAGAGTAGACGATACGATACCAATGACAAGTCACGATACGATACCAGAAACTCTCACGATATTATAGTAAATTTGAGGCGATACGATACTAAAAATCCAGACGACACGATACCATTCTCCAGACGATACGACACCAAAAAGGGCACGATACGATACTGGAGTTTGGCCCGATATGATACTTGAACACCTACACGATACGATATCATAGTAGGTGATGATACGATACCACAATGGTATTAGGATATGATACTGGAATGAGAGACCATACGATACCTGGGGGTTGCATGATACGATACTGCTGCAGGTGGCGATATGATACCACCGACCTGAGCGATACGATACTAGAGTAGTGGGCAATACAATACTAGAAACTACACGATACGATACCAGCAGTTATGTGATATGATACCTCATAACCGCACGATACGATATCAATGCAAGTGGCGATACGATACCACTGACTTGCAAGATAGGATACTGGTATGGTATCGTGATACTAGACTGGACACGATATGATACCAAAATGGACCGCGATACGATACCACTTTGGTAAAGTGAGATCACGATACCAACCCGGCGATACGATACCACGAGTGGTATCGCAATACAAGGCAGGTAACCGAGGATACGATACTTCGATGAGTATCGTGATAGAAGGGAATTTTTGGTATCGTGATACCAAAAACTCAACCGATCATGATACTCAAGCCAAAATATCTCCAAATTCAAAAATTTTTGTTGCCCCCTACTTTTTTCTCACCCCTCTTCACTCTTAGCCTACTGTCTCACTCCAAGAAGCACAAAAAACACTCTGTCCCTCCCCACGATACCGGTTGCACAAGTAATCACGTGTAAATGGGGATTTTAACAACTTTTGAGGTTAAAGTTTGCATGTTACTTACCCTTAGGTTGCACTAATCAAGTCTTGAGGTCGGTGAGTGTGAGGGCTTAGTTTGCATGATACAGCTTTGACGATACTGATCACTGGTTCTCACACGATACTGCTCTCTGACAAGTGAGAAATGGACTGAATTTTTTTGGTTTTTATACTTTTTGATGTCTGAACCTGAACTACACTATCTTAGCAAATTTTTTGGGATTTTTCTTGGTGATCTTGGCTTACTCCTACTTCAATACTCTTCTCCTCTTCTCCTAACCTAACCCTAACTCTTCCTTCTCTCCCTTCCTACTAACCCTAAACCTAAAAACTCATTACACACACCTTCGGGATGTGAAGTAACAAGTGCTGAAGTGGTAGACTACTTGCCACTGAACGAATTCACTTCAACAAGTACGATTTCATCACACTCGAGCTATAACCATCACGAAGGCACCTTGGCTGAGTGTTCCCCGGCAACGATGCCAAAAACGTGTGTACCTAAGTCAAGAAGACTTAAGGACTTGTGCCAAAGAGACTAAACCTCATTTGCCACACAAGTGCATATAGTGGGAAATTGACACATGCTTATTTGTCAATCCGATCAAACGACCTAACCAAGTGTATGAGGACATGTGCCCACGTGATGGAAAATGAAGTGTTTCAGCTTACATGCATGAGAAAAGACTAATCCACCTCTCTAACTCACTGAAATACTGAAAGTGTCTGTCGCGATACCACTTAGAACAATTTTCAGTAAATGGAGGATTTCTCTCAGCTCCGAACTCCGAATATAGTCAATAGTGGACTTGTTTTGAAGTTCTCAACTAGACACATCTATTGCAGGTGCTTTCACTCAATTTTGACAACCGTGCTTCAAGTTATGACCAAAATAGTGAATGGTGGGAAACACCCACACTCACTCCACATCTCCTACAAGCTCACACACACACTACAGTAGCTCAAAAACAGTGGGGAGGGGTAGAAAATAGTCCTACACACACATTCCAAGCATATCACACACACATAGAAGATCAAAGACAAGATGGAAATCTGCAAGAAAGAAGCAATTTCAAAAATCAGGAGCTCTTCTTCTTCACAATGGCAAAAAGTCTCTACAAAGAGTCACAAAGTGACTTATATACATGTGCCCTAAATTTGGTCCTTTCACACAAGAGGCCGGCACTTTATTACTAAAAAGTGAATTTTCTACTAATTTACAAGGAATATTTTACAACAAGTTGGGATTATGCAACTAGAGGACTCCTCTAGTGCATTTACATGGCTTGAGGGAATTTCCTAAGACTTTGAAGAAGAAAAATGTGCCCATTAATTTGAAAATTTTGAGGCTCCTCTTTTGTGCTTCTTTGCTTTGCAACAAGGATCTTTGTGGTCACCGAGCATAGTAGGCATGCCTACACTTGGAAGGGTGAATTCATTTTTCCCCAACCAAAGTCTAATGTCTCTTATAGCCCCCAAGGAGCTGGAACATCCCAAGCTCATGGAGCTCAAAGGGACAGGAGTAGGGATAGGCCAGAAGTGAGCTTTGCTAATCCACTTGGAAGAGAAAGAACGAGAACATAGATGGATAGAATGGAAACCGAAGACCTAGAGAACCAAGGAACCAAAGAAATACAGAAGATTTCCCTCTACCAAGGCCTAGAGAACACACTAGGACCTTGAGGCGAACCCAGTTGGTTAAGTCCATGAAGAATTACTTCGATGGCACTGGAGACCCATATGATCATGTGGCCGATTTTAGGCAAGTCTTGAGAGCCGAACAAGTTGAGGACCTATTCACGCAATTCAATGCCTTTGGTCTAACCCTTAGGAACATGGCCCTTACATGGTTTCAACCACTACATGAGAGACAGTTCAGGAACATAGACCAACTGCTAGAGGCTTTCATTATTGAATTCTCTAAGAGTGGCATAAGGCATAATACTTCTTCATTGATTCACATCTTCAAGCAGGCACCTCAAGAGACCATTAGACTTGCAAGAAGAAGGTTTATGAAATACTTAGAGCGATGTCCTGTTCCTGAGTTACCCACACCAACCAAACAAGTGGCATTATTCCTAGATGGACTGCTGAGTACAAAATTGAGATCATATGTGTACTTGAAGGACCCTAGGACCATAGAAGAGTGTGTACCCATGTGCATTGACATTGAGGATAACCTAGGGGAGGAATTGGAACTTTAATAATCTAATTGAGATAGTTCTACTAGCCTCACATCCACACAGTCCACATCCATTGAAGAACTTGCAGAGAAAGTAGCTCAGAAGTTAGGAGTCTCTGGCAAACAAATACCAAGGTTCACCCCAGTGAAAAGATGCTACACTTGTGAAGGTGACCATATGGTGAATGTATGTCCCATTATGGCTCAACCCCAAGTGAATCCTAGTAGCCAATGCTGCACCATAGAATGGAGATACACTAATCACACCGCACAAGATTGCCCATACAATAAGCAAGTGATTAGGCAAACATACCCACAACCATACCCTCAACAAGGAAGATACCAGAACCAGTACCCATTAGAGCAGTATGCGAGACCTCAAACGACCCTACCAACCACAATATCAGGATCAACAATGGCCTCAACCTGTGTTAGCTCAGCAACCTCCAACCCCAACCAATGTGATTCTAGTGAAGTACAATTGTAGAAGAGAATCTGAATAGAGCCATAGTGCAAGTAACACCATTGCTTTCAGAGAGTGACCCTAGTGATCATAGTTTTGACTCTACTCATATTGATAGCCCACATGCTTACTACATGGAGTCACCAGAGCATAATGAGTCATATTACTATGAACATTCTAGTGAACCTAGTTGGGAGCCAGAGTATGCAAGTGTCATGTACACAAACCCCAACTCTAGGCTTCAACCTAGGCAAGTAAGACCCCCATTTCCTAGAGGACCTTTCTACCAATGTCAGGGAGATCACCTTATTCGTGACTTCCCTATGCCTGCACCTCCACACACCCAATCTGTGACAATTCAGGGTTTTTGTCTCGATTGTGGGAAAGAGCATCTCTTGAGAGATTGTCCTAAGAATCCCAACAATATGCCAAAAATCACTCCTATCAATGTGATTGGGTTGGTAGTAGACTCTACAGGGAGTGCAACTTCCATTGCACCAGTGCAAGTGGTCACTAGAGCTCAAGCTTTGCAGCAAAACCAAGGTTTAGGCCAGGAAAAGAATTCTGAGGTTAGTGAGATAGAGAGCATGACCAAGAAAAGGACTAGTTCTTGGAAGGATAGTCGAGAGAGAATGAAAAGGCAAGATAATTGAACTCACATCTCAAACTCACTCTCACATTACCCCACCACCACCATCCCCATCTGCATCCAATCCACCACCGTCCAATCCACCTCACACAATCCCCCCCCCCCAAGTAGGATCTGTCCTAGCAGATCCCACTCTTGAGGACCTAAACATGATGCTTAAAGCATATCAGGCTAGAATCCAAGAAGGGCCAAACGTAACGGATCATGAAAAATGTTACCCTAGAGCCGAACTAAAGCTGGAATGAACTAAAATTTGTGCCAAGTTGGTGGAATTGGCTCAAACCATGTTTGAAGCCAGTCGCCTCTTCAACATCTCTAGTTTCGCTAAGACACAGTTGCACTTTGATGGAATGCTAGAAAGATTGGAGAGGCTAATTGCACAGTCAAAAAAGGACCCCGCCGCTCAAAGTAAGGACAAGGCAAGTGAAAGGATAAGCATTCCTGCTTAGGAAGCTTATGCGCCTAACTCCACAAAACCCTACACATCTTCTTCTATGAATCGGTACTCACCAGAATTCTTGTGAGAGATTCAAGAGGAGAAATGGGCTAAAGAAAGTGAAGTTCCTCCTCCCATTGAACTTGTGGATGACGCACATGATCAATTCCCGCAAGACATTCCTTCCATTTATGAGGAGAAGGAGAGTGCCCAATCCCATGAGAGATTAGACTTTGAGTCTAATTCCTTATAGGAGCTACCCCATTTCATGGGGCCATGGGAAGCTACGTCTACGTGTATGAGAGCACCCACTATCATGGTAAGAAATGAAGACTCATACCTAGGAACATAGAGGTCATCAAGAACACTAAAGTGCAGTGCAATCTCACTTTAGAGGAACTACTCAAGCTTAGGCGAAAACTGTGGAAACATGTACCCAATCAAGTGCTTGAAATAGCCAAACCTCGTTCCCAGGTAGGATCTCATAGAATAGTGCTAGAAATACCTTTGGACAAGATAGGAGACATGAGCAAAGGATAAGAAGGAAACACCTATCTTCCCATTACCCATCAGGGATACACAACCAAGGCAATTTTGGACTCAGGTGCAGGAGTTGCAATTGCTACCACTTCCCTATGGAAGCGTTGGGGCAAGCCAGCGCTCAGGCCAATGAAAATGAAATTACAGATGGCCGATGGTCACATAGAGAGACCCTTAGGATTGCTAGAAGGAATAACTCTCACCACATGTGGTGTGGAGTTTGAGCATACTTTTGCTATATGTGACTTTAGCAAGAATCAGGCCTATGAGGTGATTTTGGGAAGACCATTTATGTGACAATTGCAAGTGGTAAAGGATTGGGGAACCAATTCATTGTACTTGCAACACTTAGGTGTCATGACCAAAGTTAATCTCAAGGATTACTCTCATAGAGATGTACCCCCAATCTAATGGAATCCCATCCATAAAGCCAAAGATGATACAGAGTCAGTGCATTCCATAGGATCAGGATCCTCATGGATGCATGACGACACCCACTTATGGATGTGCAAAGTAGCCGTGGAAGAAGAGAAGAGAGAAAAAGCAAGAGAGATAGGTGCGAAGGAAACTCATAGATCAATTCAAGACCTAGCCTATGCACTTGTAGTATTTCCTGATGAAGAATTTGAACCTCATGGTTGGGCGGAAATTTTAGAGACAATGGATGTAGCCATCCATGAAGAACAATGGACACCCCACTATGACGAGGATGTCTATGACATTTCAGTATTCACAATAGAGCCAATTATGGGTGATTCGATGTTTGAAGAATGGGAATCTAGCACTGATGCATTTGAGGATGCAAGTGACTCCGATCTAGAGTCAATCATTATGGACTCACCTTCCGCATCAGATGAGGAATATTTCTGTTGTTTAGTATGCCCTTGGGGAGCCTAGACCCACACCACCTTGCATGGAAGCAAGACGGAAGGCTCAAGAATGACTCTCCTTTCATCCACCCCATCCTCCAACATGTTCAAGCCATTGTCCATTAGCCCACAACTATGCCACATGCTCCATTATGTTCTCAAAACATATGCATGTATGACATAGATCACACAGGATTGTGATTTGGAAGGGAATTTAGTACCTTCTACAAATGTCATGAAGTTCATTCCCTTGATCTAAATGAGTGATGTGGACATCGACTTGGTGAAAACAACACATTAGATCGTGTGAGAGTAACAATATTGCACGTAAAGCTTTGTAAGGACTATAAGTGGGGAGGGAATGAGATAAACTCGAAAAAGCCTAGAAGCAAAAAAGATCCTTGCCATTGAGACGTTATTCTACTGGCAAACTTCCAAGGAAATACTAACTCCAACCTTTAATGAGGTAGGCATTCTTTGGTTAGGTATAGACACAACCCTTGAGAGTAATAAAAAAGACACCGTATCCTAGTGAACACCAGGTTCCCTTGGAAGTTGCAATGGACCAAGCTTTTCCATGGATAGTTCGGCTGAGCATGCATGGTCAGGCAGAGCACCATTTGCGTGAGGTTCAACTTTAAAGGGATTCTGCAACTATTGAAAAGGTAGGATGTTGAAACAATAGCCATCACCCATAAGAGATTCTTAAAAGAGAGATTCGAGTAAGTCTTTAAACACATCAAAATAAATAATGAGAGCAATAGTAACTTTCCAAAGCTTAATCTGATTTCTCAAATGTAATACTAGTACTTGTCTACCATTTTTGACATCATCTTAGTTATCCCAACAACCCTGTAAGCAATTGTGATCTTGATCTATGATTCCATTGACCATAACTATAATGTGCTTTGCAAAAAAAGAGCTTTCTACTGGAGAAACAGTAACAATGCTTCATCGTTCAAAGTAAAAAACAACACATGCAATAGTAATGACAATCCAACTAGGTACCAATATTCAATGAGTCGACCATACATCACCATGATGAAGAACCCCAAACAGCAATACATGGATGCGTGGAGGTCAAGGAGAAGGCCGCAGCTATGCATGTTTCCTTCTGCCCACAATATGCAGCAGACCCTTTGTAGTGGCGGTAGAGGGAAACATGAAGAGGAGACCGTGCAAGGGAGCTTAATAGAGCTCAACTCTCGAAGGTAGAGAAGAAGCTGGGCACACAAAACTAGCATTAGAGAGAAGGGGAATCGCATATACACGCAACCCTATATACTTGAAAGGAGGAATAGAGGTTCTCAAGTCACTGGGTGAAGCAAGCCTAGAAATGCAGGAGTTGCCAACTCTAGTCGAGACATGTGGGGAAGCCAAGCTCAACCCACACATAGAAAATCTTCAATGAGCAAGGTGGAATAGAGGGTTGGAAACTCACACATCAAGTAGCCAATCAAAGGCACAAAGGTGCACAAATCAATTCTCGGAGGAGGCAAGTCTTGGAGACCCTAAGCATTTCCAAAACGAAGCAACAGTCCTGAAATTGGATGGGGAGCATGAAATCGATGGCAAACTGTATCGGTGAGAGTGGTGCGAAACCTGCAACAGCTCGACCCCAACATTACCACATGTGAGAAAACCGGGAAGCACAAAGGCTCAAACTCATCTCGACAATGTAGAGACATTGATGGGGAGTTGGAGGCAAGTGATGGAGAGGAGTTTGCTGGAGCCCGACCTTGCTGTAATAGATTAAGAGGGGTAAGAATTAGCGAACTGTAGTAGCCCTTGAGATGTTCCCGGAGGAAACCTTTGCCAAAAATGAAACAAAGGAGAAGTTCTTCTTAGACCAACACTTTCAAATAACAAATGGGGCAGACTAGGGTTAGCAGCTGAAGCAAAGAGCGTCATGCATTCCCTAGCTTGGTCTGCGCATTCCTTCACAGAGCAGGTTCATGACAACTCCATGGAACACGAAGCTCTGCACATGCCGAGGAGTCATCTGCAGGTAGAGAGCATACTGACCCATGTAGCAACCATCTTTCCCATATCCGAGCAGCGAGAGAGGCACTTGTCGATTGTGTCTCAAAGGGAAGGGATGGAAGGGGAAGCCCGAAGCAAAGGGAGTTGGGAGCTCAACCCTTTTGCATGCACAAATAGGAGATGCAAGTCCGATCATGGGGCCAAGCTCAACATGCCATTAGGGGGAGTAGGCCCAAGATCTCCACCCCAACAACAGCTCCGGTGAAAAGAGCGGGGAGCACGAAGGCTCTGCCCCTGCTTCATAACGAAGAGGAAGAAGGGGAGACATTAGTGAGGTCGTTGCCGTCTTCCAGAGAATGAAGAGAGAGAGGATGAGAATAATGCAATCGCATGCATGAGCGGAACTTCAATTCGAGGTAGCTAACCACCGAATTTCGAGGAGGCCCATCACATGCGTGAGTCAGGCACTTGTCAGAGGCGTCAGGAGAGAGGAAGAGGGAGAGTTAATGCTCCACTTGGCACATACATACCTATTTCATGGATAAGTTGGACGAATGGTAATCCCTTCATTCCAATTTCCAACGCTCCCCCACTGTGATCATTAAGAGGTTAGTGTACACACGTAAAACTAAGGATAACATCCAAGGATCGTTGCAATTTCAAACGGGAGAGTGAGTTCATAGGGATTTGAAGTGTTCAACTTTTAAAACTCGTTTTCTTTGTTTGTGGGGAGTTAAAATGAAACAAAATGAACATAAGGAAGGGGTTAAAAAAGAAGATACCACCATCCCTCTACCCAAGGCAATTACTCCAAGAGATTGCTGTGGTGGAAAGTAATGCCAAGTGAGTGAGTCAGTGTGTGTATGTGTGGAAGTGATAGAGAGAGAAGGGGCTTAGGGGGTGTTTTTGTGCAACCAACCAACATGAACTAGAACTAAACTACCAAAAACAAGAAATGGGGAACTAATGGCCCAATGGAAGGGTGAAAGTGTCATGCCAACACACATAACCTAAGTGAATAAGCAGAAAAATTTGCAAATCAATATCTTAGCACATGCTCTTGAGCTCTCCAAGTGATGAAAGGCCGTTCTCCCTGGCAACGGTGCCAAATTTGTTGTTGTAGTATGCCCTTGGGGAGCCTAGACCCACACCACCTTGCATGGAAGCAAGAAGGAAGGCTCAAGAAGGACTCTCCTTTCATCCACCCCATCCTCCAACATGTTCAAGCCATTGACCATCAGCCCGCAGCTATGCCAGATGCTTGAATACATGGAGAGAAGGGAGTCAAGGATCCTAGTCACATATGTAAAATACAAGAAAGTTGCAACACTCTACTTACACACATAGGAAATGCTAGCATGCACACACACCTCACTCTCTCACACTCTAAGACTAAATACACATATGCACAAAGCCTTAAGAGAAAAGAGAGAAATCAAAGGATATATACATGAGAGCACGTCGAACCAAAAGCCCTCCTTTACAAGAAATGAGCCTCTATTTATAGGCTAAGCACAATTCCCCATGTGCTCCTTTTGAAAAGTAAAAAAGGGAACATGTGCTCATATCTCTCTAGATCTTTGCAAATATTCCTTCCAACCACCCACTTCAAGACAAATAAGGGCATGGAAATTCTCTACGTGGGATTTTGTATGTGTGCAAAAAAGCACTTTCATTGAGAAGGCTTCATAACCATAGCCTAAGGGAAATAGAAAAAAAGGCTTAGGAGAGTGTTCATATGGATACAACTCCGAAATACAAGAAAAGGGTATTTTTGTGAGTACTAGAGGGTGCCATTACATAAGAGAAATTGTGGGCTACCCTTATAACCCAACAATTTCTATGAAGTAGAAGCTCATCCTCAGACATGAAGAACTTACAAATGAGGTGAGATTAGCCACACAAGTAACCCCCAAGAACGAAGGCAAGAAGAGGAAGAAGAAAGAAGTCACACAAGAGGAAGAAGAATCTTTGTTTGAGGTCCCTGAAAACTTTAAAACGTATGAGATAGACGATAGGAGAGTCATGATAAGAATGCCTAAACGTGAGGCACAATCAGGAGAGGCCTATGATAACAAAGAAACCACCAAGAAAATAGTTGTAGCCATAGAAGAAGGAGAAGAGAGATGCACCTACATAGGACATGACCTAATGCAAGAAGAAGAGCAAGAGTTGATAACTTTGCTAAGAGAATACAGAGATGTATTCACTTGGAGTTATAAGGATTTGAAAGGTGTAGACCGTGACATATGCTCACACACCATCCCCATGACCTCAGATGCGACACCCTCTAAGCAAAAGCCATACACATATAACGATAATTATGCTGCCAAGATCAAAGAAGAGATAGATCGCTTGGTCGAAGATGGTTTCATCTATGTAAACGAGCACACTGAGTGGGTATCCCCCATTGTAGTGGTGCCCAAGAAGAATGGAAATCTACGTGTATATATTAACTTGAAGAAGGTTAATGCAGCCACAATTCGAGATAACTATCCGCTTCTGATTATCGAGCATCTATTAGAATGAGTAGCAGGCAAGGAAGTGTAAAACTTCCTTGATGGGTTTTCTGGCTACAATCAGGTAGCCATAGCTCCAGAAGATCAACATAAGATAGCCTTTGCCACAGAGTGGGGCATATTTGCTTTTCAGGTAATGCCATTTGGCCTCACCAATGCACCTGTAACCTCCCAGAGACTGATGTGCCATGTGTTTAAAGAGTTCCTGAGGAAGAATTTGGAAGTCTATGTTGATGATCTCTATGCTCATTCCAACATTAGACAAACACATATACCTGAACTCAGGCAAATCTTTGACAAATGTAAAGAACATCAAGTCTGCTTGAACCCAGAAAAATGCATTTTCATGGTCAGGCAAGGCAAGATTCTGGGACACATAGTGTCAAAGAATGGCATATCCACTGACGAAAAGAAAGTGAGAGCTATCACAGAACTACCTAGGCCAAAGAATGGCAAGGAAGTGCAAGCTTTCATGGGGCATTGTGGTTATTATCGACGTTTTATACACATGTATGCCATCATAGCAAAGCCTCTGTATAGACTTTTGACAAACTTTGAGTGGACTAGAGAATGTGAGAACTCCTTCAATGAGCTTAAATGATGATTATGTGCAGCACCAATCTTGACTACACCAGATTGGAACAAACCCTTTCATGTTCATGTGGACACATCCAATTATGCTATTGGATGTGTGCTTGCACAACCTACGGGCGAAGGTAATATGGATCTTCCAATTGCCTATGCTAGTTGACAGTTGAATGCAGCTGAACGAAACTATACGACCACCGAACGCAAAGGATTAAGCATGGTATATGCGGTTAAAAAGTTAAGACACTATTTGCCTGCAAATAAGTTTAAATTTTTTAGTAATCATCAAGCACTGTTGTACTTGGTAAACAAGCCATGCAATACAGGTAGATTAGTAAGATGGTTTCTCTTACTAATGGAGTACGACTTTGAGGTTGTAGTGAGGAAACGCAAAACTCATTAAAGAGCTGACCATCTCTCTAGACTCACATCTGGAGAGGCGCCACAAGGAGTAGCAAATGACCTTCCTGATTCTTACTTGTTTAATTTGGAAGTTGTACCGCAGTGGGCTAAAGCATTGGTGCCAGTATTGACATACGGGCCTAAACATCAAGTAGTAAACACTCAAGATAGGGAGGCAGTAAAAGCCCAAAAGTACCATATCATGGCAGGGAGTATGTACAAGCATACAGATCAAGGGATATTAGCTTGTTGCGTGGAAGAGGAGGAGTACACTAAATTTGAGTGAACCATTAGTAGCCTTCCTGAGGACGAAAACATTCCCTCCAGATATGACTTTGGCTAGGCAAAGAAGTTTGGAACAAGAAGCCCTTGATTATGCACTCATTGGTGATAATCTGTACAGGTGTGGGAAAGACGGATATTTGAGACTATGTGTCCATGAAACTGAATATCTTAAGATCTTGGAAACTACTCACCAAGGTGTAGCAAGAGGACAATCGATCAAGGCAATACTATTTGCAGGCCTTTGGTGGCCAACCCTTCACATGGATGCACATGCCTATGTGAAGAGGTGTGATGTGTGCCAACGAACTCAATATCCTACATGCAAAGATGAGATACCTTTGAAACCTATGATGGGTGGACGTGCATTCTCTAAGTGGGGAATAGAATTTGTTGGTCCTATTAATCCCCAAGCTAAGGGTTCCTATGCTGAATACATTATTGTGGCCACAGACTATCTAACCAAGTGGGTAGAAGTAAAAGTGGCAACGAAGAACGATGCTCAAACGATAGCTAAGTTCTTATTTGAGAACGTGTTCACAAGATACGGGCTACCTATAGAGCTAGTAAGTGATAGAGGCACTCACTTCTTGAATGAAGTTATTGAAAATCTTCTCCAAGAGTTCTTCGTTATACACAAGAAGTCTGCCCCCTATCACCCACAAGCCAATGTGCAAGTAGAAAGCACAAATAAGATTCTATGCAATGTGCTTGTAGCTCAAGTGTAAGCACGACCTCCTTTACTTGTCAATCTGCAGAGACGTGAGGACCGGTATGAAGACCATGAGCAAGTGAAGTCACAAGTGCGTGAGTGAAAGCACACAAGCATGCACACACATACACACACACACACAAGGTAAGATCAAAGAGATGAACAATGGAAAGCTTCAATTGCAAAAGAATTCTCTTACAAAAGCTCTATTCTCTAACAAGATAACCTCAAAAATGAGCTCTCTAGCTCTTTTTATAGTTTTTTGACTAGTTTTAGCTCGTCCAGACCTAGTGTCCGGCCTAGTTAAAAATTAGGTTCCAAGGCTTATTTGAGGGCTCAAACGAAGTCTAAAAATTATGAAAATTGGTAGGATGATAGTTCTAATACTCCTCAAGCTCAAGGACTCCTCGGCTTGAACAAAATGGAGTTACAAAAATAGAAAATGGTATTTACAATGGTTAATAGTGATGAAAATCACTATTTTTGTAGGGGATTCTTCTGAAAATTTGACATACACTTCTTGGAGCTCCCTACTTGCCCTCTTTTCTTCTATGTCCACTTCTTTGATGTGCTTCCATGTTTTATGCTTGACCTTGAGTTCCAACACTCCCCCCCCTCTCGAGTCTGTCGTCCCTGATAGACCCTTGTTGTAATGGTTATTCTAGATTGCTTTGAGAGGGAGTGTCCCTTCGGATGAACCAGATCTGTCTCTCTTACAAATGTGGCAAGGTCGGTTGTCCGGTTCTTCATTTGTCACTGCGAGCTTTTGCAAGTTGTAGTCCCTTGGTAGGTGCTTCAGCCTTGGATTCCAGCATCACTGTGTCGTTGTGAGTCTCCAATGATGACCTCAGATCGTCCAAAGATGATGTTCATAATAGTCATGCCTAGTACTCATAACCCCTAATGGATGATGGGTAAGTGTGTTCGTGCATGGGTTGAGGAACATATGTGCCTTGTGCATGGCCTTGTAATGTAGCCCTATGCATGCATACTTGGAAAATGCAGTGGAAGAAGTATGGTGCAAAAATTGGGGGTCTTGAGCTAAGTGCTCAAGGGTATGCCGTCGAAGAGGTTTCCTAATCTATCATGGTTATGGTGTTTCTAGAGGAAAGATACTTACCATGGTGGATGGTCGATTCGATGTTGATCTCTTCGTGTTGTACACCCGGCCTTGACCGTGATGAAAGCTAGTCATTCCTTGTCGATGAATGTCTGTGATGAAATTCTTTGAGTGCCTTGTCTTGATTCCTCTCTTCAAGCAACATTTGTCAAATACTAAGAATTGAATTTCTTTATATTCCTTGACAAACAACTTTGGGTAACTACACCAAGCTTAGTTTCACATATTCTCTATAGCTCACCATAAGCAGGATTCTTCTCACCCAGTGTACATACAAGGATTTGCAGGGTACCAAAACTACCCTTTACAGATATCTCCTTGGATGCTCTCGTACATACAGTAGTTAAGCATCGCTCAAGTTGTGGACCTTCAAGCTCTTCCCTCCTACCATGGTAAGGGGAAATTGTAGTTGTGGATGCCATGTTCATGTCAGGTGCTTGACATCTACCAGATAAGGCAGCAATAATATCATTTGCGAGCCGAGACACACTTCTATCGAAACTGATAAATGTCCAGTAATCAATGGTTCCACCTTCAAATAAGCATGACTCATTCATGTTCCATGAGCCAAACCTTGGAACAAGCTCTCTCTCTTTTTTTTTTTTGTGGAACAATGTCACAAAACAAGAAGACAAAGGTTAGTATCAATAAAAAATATTTGACATATGTCAATGTGCTCTTGAGCCTGGGATTCTCAAGTGTGTCTATGCATGGCCGCGTAATGTGGCCCTATATTTATGCATACTCTGGAAATGCATAACCTGAATGGCACAAAAGACAGGGTTGTGCAAGGAGCACATGGTTGTCGCTCGTCGAGGCTTTCGATGTTATTTGCCGATGTTGATGCTACCTGTCGTGGAGGTATCCATTGGATCTCGAGATGAAAACTAATCCATCCTCCTTATGGGGATCCATTTGAGAACGATCTGCGACTGTGTAGTGAGCACCTTTGGCCTATTCATCCTTGGTTGGTTTCTTGACTGTTGTGTCCCTTGTGGTTGGCACTTTGATTTTGTAGGGGTCGCTGATGCTTTTGGTTTCCAAACCCATAGCTTTGTGGCTGGCCGCCTGACTCACGTTGGAGAGGTTAGTTTGTCCATTTTTGTTCTTGGTGTTTGGTTTTGACCTTTGCCTCGCCTTGGCTTCTTTGTTGGGACTTTTCACGTATGGGAGAGCATAGGTTGTTGCAAACGTAAGAGCTTCCTGGGTACCCACATGTGTAATTGCTCTTGTTGAGCTGCAACTAATTTCTTAGGCACCCAAATTTGTCAAAAATCTTGTGGTTGAGCTTGTCCGAGCTTCTTCCTTCGTTGTCTGGCCTGGTTGGATTTCCTGGATGGGGTTTGTGAGGGCAAGGTTGGAGGTTGCTCTCCTTTGCGTACCCAGATCTGCATCATGCCCGGAACTGCTTTCTTGTTGAATGGTGTCTTTCTATTTGCTACAGCAGTTGTCTTGAATTGTTGTGCTTGCTTCTTAGGTTGAACTACTGAGGATGCTTTACTCTTCAAAAAAGAAGGAGGGTTTGCTTGCCTTTGCGATTGTCCTTCCATGATTGAGTTCTCCTGCGACATAGAGCTTTTGACGCATACAACATCTCTTTTGCTAAGATTAGTCCTAGGAGAACTACAAGATGCGACATCTGGATTTGTGAGCATGCCATTTTCTAGTTCTAATGTAAAGCATTGTCCCTGGACCCAAACTTGAAGAAGTTGACTTCTTAGGTTCAAGTTGACTGCATTGTCATAAATCCAATCTTGTCCTAAGACAAGTGGTTCTGTAAGGTTCTCATCTTGACACACTAGCTCTTTGACTTTCATGGGAACATCTTGAAGGTAGATGGGAAGTTCCACCTCGCCTAAACAAGGGGTTTCCACACCTCCCAATCCTATGAGATAAGCTTCTATGGGATTGATGTTCAACTGCAAGTCTTGGCAGTAGGAAAGTCTAACTGCACTACTTGCTGCACCTGAGTCAATTAATGCTTTCACAGTCCTTGCACCCTTTCCTTGTCCTATCTCTATGGTCACAAAGGGACGTCAGTCAATGACTTGAGAGGTCACTATGCCTGAGTTTTGGCACATATCCATGTGATATTTGAAAGAACTTGGAGAAGCTTGTCGAAGGTAGAAAAGTGCGTTTCGAAGCGATGAAGTTTGGTCAAGCCAACCGGCACAAGACCAGCCCTTGAGCTTTTGGAGACTCAAATAGACCTTATAGGCATGCTATAAGTGCAAAGAAACACACTATGTACCTTGGAGCATCAAGGAGAATGAGTCGATACAAAACAGATAGGTTCGCGGGTCGACTAGCTCAAAAAACTTACTATCTATGGAAGAGACAATGAACTTCAAATGCCCATAGCGACCAGCGTGATTACAATTAGAAAAAATCCTTTTATGGGAGTGATACACATAGGGTTGAGTGTATGGAATGCACAAAAGTATAAGGAATAAGCAAAATATGCTATAGGAATGAATGCGACATTCACCGGTGGTACCTCCTATTTTTCAGGAATACGCAGAGATTGACCCCGAGGCAGAAAAACTGAGATTTCTCCAAATCTGCTGAACCAAATGCTTTGAAAATTTACAGGCATAAACTAGACACTGATACCTTTCCAATGAGTCCTCTTGCACTCAATTTGGAGCTCTGAGGAGAGAGCAGCAGCCTCTGCAATATTACTGTTGGCGAAGAAGATGATGCAGAAATTGAAGGAGCAAGACAATGATGGTCACAAGTGTATATATATTGCTTCCATGTAATGTACAAGTGATTTCAACTCCTTATATAGCCTCTAGGAGTGTTCCACGACTTTTACAACTTGAATTTGAATTCAAATGAAGGTGGGAATGATTGTTGGAGGGAATCAATTCACTTCCCTACAATCTAGGAAAAGTGAAGATCTTGATTGATCTACTTTTAGGTGATTGATTGCTTGATTGAATGCAACTTCAACCACCAAAATTTCGTGGAATTTTGGCCCTATATTTGTACCTTTACATGTGTACAACTCAAGGCTTTTACAACGGTAAATGAGCCATCAAAATATTCTCAAAAAATACAATAAATGAGCATATGAAAAAGAATTCTCCAACGGATATTCTTTCGACGCGATAGCCTTTGATGTAGATCAAATCCACCTCAAGCATAGTGTAAGCTTGATGTTCCAACAGCTCCCCCTCAAGCTAAAGTATGCTTGAGTCTTCATTCTCTGATAGGTTGAATACCTGCCATAGCTTTGAATCTACAAAGCTTTATTCCATCAAGTGCCTTTGTCATCATATCTGCTACTTGCTTTTCAGTCGGAACAAAAGAAATGTCAATCTCCTTTGCCATGAGCTTCTCCCTGATGAAGTGGTAATGGACTTCTATGTGCTTGGTTCTCGCATGAAAAATAGGATTTGCCGCTAGATGCATGGAACTTACATTATCTCCAAATATGTGAGGTTTGGAACTCACAAGTCCCAAATCTGTATACAATGTTTTTAACCATATTGCCTCTTGAGTTGCTATGGTCAAGCCTCTGTACTCTGCTTCAGTTGAGGATAAAGCAACTGTTGGTTGCTTCTTGGAACTCCATGACACTAGCTTCGAACCTGCAAATGCTAAGTAACCAGATGTACTTTTTCTATCATCCTTAGCTCCTGCCCAATCTGCATCTGAGTAGATTTTGATATCCAAATCGGAAGAGTAAGGATAGAATATACCTTCGTTGATTGTACCTTTGAGATACTTAAGTACTCTCTTAGCCGCATCCATGTGTGGTCTTCTTGGTGAGTGCATGAACTGACTAAGCACTCCCACAATATATGAGATGTCTGCCCTTGTGTGAGTAGCATATATCAAGCTACCTACCAAGCTTTGATACTCTTTTATGTCTTCAATTTTCTCACCTTCATAAACACTAAGTTTATGATTCATCTCCAAAGGTGTACCTGCAGGTTTAGTGTTCTCCATTTTGAACTTGAGAAGAAGATCCTGAATGTATCTTCTTTGAGTCAAATACATTCCTTCATCTGTATATATCACCTGCATACCTAGGAAATATGTGAGCTCACCTAGGTCACTAATTTTGAACTCCTCTTGCATGTGTCTCTTGATCCTTTGAATGCCATTTAGATCATCACCTGTCACAATAATATCATCTACATATACACATAGATAGATAACCTCATTGTGATCCCTTTTGATGAATAGAGAAGGATCGGAGCTGCTAGCTTTGAACCCTTGGTCTTGAAGATATGTAACCAACCTGTAATTCCAAGCTCTTGGAGCTTGTTTCAATCCATACAATGCTTTCTTAAGTCTGCAAACATAAGATGGATGATTAGGGTTTTCAAAACCTGGTGGTTGTGACATGTATACCTCTTCACTTATCCAACCATTTAAGAATGCATTTTTCACATCAAGTTGGAGGAGTCTCCAATTCCTTGCAGCAGCTACACTTATCAATGTCCTGATTGTAGTCATCTTTGCAACTGGTGAGAATGTTTCCTCATAGTCTATACCATGAGTTTGTGAGCATCCTTTGGCAGCTAATCTTGCCTTGTACCTGCAAACTGATCCATCTGAATTTCTTTTAACTTTGTATACCCATCGGCAACCAATTACCTTTTGATTCGGTGACATTGGAACCAAATCCCAAGTGTCCATTTCCTTCAATGCATCTATCTCTTCGTTCATGGCCTTTTCCCAATTAGGGTTTCCCTTTGCCTCTTCATAGGTTGAGGGTTCCTCTGAAATAGAGTCTTTTGCCAAGTAGATTGAATGCTTTGTAACAAATGTGGAATCATATCCATACCTTTCTGGTTGTTTCTTCTCTCTTGCTGATCTTCTAGGTGCTTGTTTGGAGCATTCTCCAACCTCTTGCATCTTTGCTTTGCCTCTTGACTTCCATAGCTTGTAATCCCTTTCTCTTTCATCTTGGTCATCGTCTGTATCACTTCTTGGATCCTGGACCTGTGTATCATGCTTCCTTCCTAATTGATGAGAGTCAGAATCAAGATCATATGGTAGTGTTACCTTTTGTTTGTCTTCATCATACCAAGACCTGTGTTCTTCAAACACAACATCTCTACTTGTAGTGAATTGCTTGGTTGAAGGATTGAAGAACCTGTAACCCATCTGAGTTGAATCATATCCAATAAACACTGCCTTTGTTGCCCTTTCATCTAGCTTACCTCTTATTTGTGATGGTACATGAACATAAGCTAAACAACCAAAAACCTTGCAATGTCCAAGACTAGGTTTTCTTCCATGCCACGCTTCATAAGGAGTCATACCTTGAAGTGATTTGGATGGTAGTCGATTGACAAGGTACACTGCAGTTGAAATAGCTTCTGCCCATAGATAATGTGGCAACTTCTTCTCTTCAAGCATTGTTCGGGCTGATCCAACCAATGTCTTGTTTCTCCTCTCTGCAATTCCATTTAGTTGAGGAGAGTACCTGGTAGTCACTTCCCTTTTGATACCTTTATCCTGCAAGAACTCATCAAAATCTTTGGAGAAGTATTCTCCCCCTCCATCAGATCTGAGCTTCTTTAGTGATCTACCTGTATGATTCTCCACATGCGCAAGATACTTCTTGAAGCAATCAAATACTTCATTCTTACTCTTGATAAAGTATAGAACAGTCCATCTACTATGGTCGTCAATAAATGAGACATAATACCTTGATCCTGCCAATGAAGGTTCTTGACTTGGTCCCCATACATCTGTATGTACTAAGTCCAATAAGTTGTTGTGGATGTAGCCTTTGTGGTTGAATGGTTGTCTTTGTGCCTTCCCAATCTGACATGCATCACACCTGTTGATCATGTGTTGCTTTGATATGTTCGGCAGTCCTAGAACACTTTGATCCCTGCATATATCCTTCAAGGTTCTTTCATTCACATGAGCAAGTCTCTTATGCCACACTTCAAGCTCACTTAGGGTTTGAGACCCAAAGTTGAATAGAGCTATGTTCCTGGTATCTCCTACTTCAAAAGTAAAGAGCCTACCATGCTTCTCACCTCGGGCTATCTTCTTGAAGCCTTGACATGGATCTTCCACAAAAGCTCCATGTTGGGTGAACCTAACTTGCAAGCCTTTTTCAACTATTTGGCCTACACTTATTAGGTTTTTAGTGATAGTGGGTACATAGAGAACCTTACTCAGAATGTTTGTCCTGCCATTGGAAGCTTTGACATTACCAATCTTCTCCACATTGTGCTTCGTGTCATCCCCTGTTTGCACTTCATGTCTATGCTTTGGACTTTCCAAGTCAGATAGAAGAGAAATGTTGCCTGCAACATGATTCGAGCATCCTGAATCTATGTAGAACAAATGATCATCTTCTTTACCTTCTTTGTGGCTTAGGTTCATAAGAAGTAATGAGTCTTCATGTGGTTGATCTTCTGAATAATTGTTGTAGTCCCTTCTATTATAGCTTCTATTGTTGTTGTTGAAGTTGTGTCCACCTCTGCCTCTATTGCCGCCATATCCACCTCTTCCAGTTCCTTTCTGGGTCTTCCTATTGAACCAGCAGTTCTGAGTGGTGTGGTTGGTCTTATCGCATATGGCACAAGGTGAACATTCTGACCTTTGGCTTTGTCTTGCTTTGGTCCTTTCTTCTTCCCTTTCCACTTGCTCTTGCTTGCGAAGTTGGCTTGGGAAGTCTCTTCTTCGTCTTCTTCCTTCTTCTTGCCTTTCTGCTTCTTATCCTTCTTATCTGCATATAGAGCACTCGTTGAATTACCATGATAAGAGTTACCTTCCTTTATGCTATTGTTGGCTTCTTGATTGAAGAGTTGTCCAAGAAAGATGTTGAAGTCTGGAGTTTGCACATCCATGATGAGATCGTAAGCCGTCGTGAAGGATTGCCATTGCTTATCACTTCGAATGCCGTTGAGAATTCGCCTCATGATGACCTCTTCTTCAATCAGCTCTCCAATGGATGCTAACTGATCCGCAACCTCTTTGACCTTGGTAACAAACTCTGTGATGGTTTGTTTAGGTGTCTTCTTCATTTGGTTGAACTCGTTCCAAAGATGATTCTTTCTTGCTTTGGTACTAGCAGAAAAGAAAGTCTCCAGGGCATCCCAAGTCTCTTGAGATGTCTTGCATCCTCTAATATGTGGTAATAGAAAGTCAGAGATAGAGTTTAGTATGTACGACCTTGCTTGAGCATCCCTTGCGCACCAAAGTGTGAGCTTATCTGTCTCCTCTTGTGTAGGTCCTCCTTTGGATCTTGGAATAGGCATAGCTTCATCACCTGCTACAATTCCATAAAGATTTCTACCTTGCAAGTAGGCCTCCATTTTGATTTGCCAAGCCGCGTAGTTGTGTCGATCAAGCTTCTCGATCATTGAGGGAAAGCCGTCACCCATCTTGAATTAGCTCTGATACCATTGAAAGAACTTGGAGAAGCTTGTCGAAGGTAGAAAAGTGCGTTTCGAAGCGATGAAGTTTGGTCAAGCCAACCGGCACAAGACCAGCCCTTGAGCTTTTGGAGACTCAAATAGACCTTATAGGCATGCTATAAGTGCAAAGAAACACACTATGTACCTTGGAGCATCAAGGAGAATGAGTCGATACAAAACAGATAGGTTCGCGGGTCGACTAGCTCAAAAAACTTACTATCTATGGAAGAGACAATGAACTTCAAATGCCCATAGCGACCAGCGTGATTACAATTAGAAAAAATCCTTTTATGGGAGTGATACACATAGGGTTGAGTGTATGGAATGCACAAAAGTATAAGGAATAAGCAAAATATGCTATATGAATGAATGCGACATTCACTGGTGGTACCTCCTATTTTTCAGGAATACGCAGAGATTGACCCCGAGGCAGAAAAACTGAGATTTCTCCAAATCTGCTGAACCAAATGCTTTGAAAATTTACAGGCATAAACTAGACACTGATACCTTTCCAATGAGTCCTCTTGCACTCAATTTGGAGCTCTAAGGAGAGAGCAGCAGCCTCTGCAAGATTACTGTTGGCGAAGAAGATGATGCAGAAATTGAAGGAGCAAGACAATGATGGTCACAAGTGTATGTATATTGCTTCCATGTAATGTACAAGTGATTTCAACTCCTTATATAGCCTCTAGGAGTGTTCCACGACTTTTACAACTTGAATTTGAATTCAAATGAAGGTGGGAATGATTGTTGGAGGGAATCAATTCACTTCCCTACAATCTAGGAAAAGTGAAGATCTTGATTGATCTACTTTTAGGTGATTGATTGCTTGATTGAATGCAACTTCAACCACCAAAATTTCGTGGAATTTTGGCCCTATATTTGTACCTTTACATGTGTACAACTCAAGGCTTTTACAACGGTAAATGAGCCATCAAAATATTCTCAAAAAATACAATAAATGAGCATATGAAAAAGAATTCTCCAACGGATATTCTTTCGACGCGATAGCCTTTGATGTAGATCAAATCCACCTCAAGCATAGTGTAAGCTTGATGTTCCAACAATATTTTGGGGCTTTTGAGTTGACATCTAGGCCTAGTCGCCTTAACTTATTTCGCCTAATACGTTCTCTGGCCTCTGCCTGTGCTTCTTCCCTCACCCTTAACTCCTCTTCTTTTCGCTTCTTAGCAGTGTTGAGTCTCGTAAGCATATCCTCTGTAAGAGGTTCTTGGTATAACTTGACTCTACATCCACTAATATAGTTTGGCAAAATATCTCCTTCTAGAGTGGCCAACTGAACTGCACCGCTAGTGGAAATTCTATTAATGATCATGGGTCCGTATCCTCTTTTTTCCAACTTACGGGCATGTTGCTTTAGTGTGTAAAACAACACTAGGTCTCCCTCTTTTAATCCCTTGTCCTTGATGTGAGCATCGAAGTATGCCTTTTGCCTTTTCTTTGCAGCGTAGATGCCTGCCGTCGCGTGTAGCCTTGTCTCACCTAAGCGTTCCAGATCAAAGATCATAGAGGACAATTCATGTCCATTCCACTCATGCTCTTGTGCTACTTTTAAAGCTGGGATGGGGGAGTCCAATGGTAGAACAACGTTCTGTTCGAAGACGATCTGAAATGGGGTGGCATTGAGTACCGTTTTGTAGGCAACTCGATAAGCCCAAACATCATGATGAAGTTGTCTGTCCCAATCCGAGCGTTTATTATTTACCAATTTTGTCAATACGTTACAGAGGATCTCATTGGTGCTCTCGGCTTGTCCATTAGCTTGTGGGTGATAAGGGGCAGACTTCTTATGTATCACCAAGAATTCTTGGAGAAGATTTTCAATGACCTCATTCAAGAAGTGTGTGCCTCTATCACTCACTAACTCTATTGGTAGGCCATATCTCGTGAACACATTCTCGAATAAGAACTTAACCGTCGTCTGAGCATCATTCTTTGTGGTGGCTTTGACTTCTACCCACTTTGTAAGGTAATCTATGGCTACAATAATGTACTCTGCATGGGAGTTTCTAGTTGGGGGGTTAATAGGGCCTACAAAGTCTATACCCCACTTCGAGAATGCACGTCCTCCCATCATTGGCCTCAAAGGCATCTCATCTTTTCTAACCGGATATTGAGCACGTTGGCATGTGTCGCATTTCTTCACATAGGTATGTGCATCCATATGAAGAGTTGGCCACCAAAGTCCTGAGAAAAGAATGGTCTTCATTACTCGGTCAGGACCAAAATGTCCACCTGCAACACTACTGTGTGTAGTTTCTAAGACTTTCAAATAGTCTGATTCATGAACGCACAATCTTAGGTAACCATGTTTGCCTCTACGGTATAGGTTGTCTCCTACTAAGGCATAGCCTTGAGCCTCTTGCTAGACTAGCCTCTTTGGGTAATCTTCCCGACCTCATAAACTCTACCAATGGAGCACTCCAATTAGGAATTAATGACACTTGATAAAGGGTGGCATGCTCCACTGGTGGTCTCTCTCTGCACATTGGGCAATTCTTAATCCACTCATGTATTTCTTTGTCCATGCTAGGCCAGTACACTCCTAAACGTTTCAGATTTTGTAACGTGCACTGTTTAGAATAATGATTTCCTAGCAATCCTTCATGAGCTTGCTGCAACCAACTATTATGTTCATCATCCTCGACACAACAAGCTAATACACCCTCCGTATCTTGTTTGTACATGCTCCTGCCAATATGTGATATTTTTGTGATTTTACAATTTCTTCTTGCGAGGTTTTCACATTCTTATTTGCGGGTCCGAAGTGAGGACTGGAACCAACTTATTTGCCCATTTAGGAACAACTTCCAAATTGAACAGATAAGCATCAGATAGTTCATCAGACACTCCTTGCGGTGACTCTCCTGAAGTAATGCGAGAAAGGTGATCTGCGCGCAGGTGGGTTCTACCTTTTCTGACAACAACTTCAAAGTCATATTCCATTAGTAAGAGGAACCATCTTACTAAACATCCAGTATTTCAAGGTTTATTGACCAAATATAACAAAGCTTGATGATCAGTGAAAAACTTGAACTTGTTGGCCAATAAATAGTGTCTAAACTTCTTCACAGCATATACCATGCCTAAGCCCTCTCGCTCAATTGTGGTATAGTTTCGTTCAACTGCGGTGAGCTGTCTACTAGTGTTATGGAATACCCCCAAGAGAGGTGTGAACCACCTCTTAGTTGTGATTAGATGGGCTCATACATGAATGCCATGTGGCACCCATGTATGAAGCCATGTGGGGGGGATGATTCATCATTATGGAGAGACACTAAGGCAAGGTCACCACGCGGCTGGGCGGATTATCGAGGAAGAACTCCGTGCGCACATCTCTGTCAAGTGTGGATCGATCGGCGTGCAGAAAGAATCCCAAAATTGGGGAATTCATCAGAGCTTTTACTACATTGGTATCAGAGCTCATCTGATGTATATTTTCATGCTTTGAATGTAAATATGAACAGGACTTTCTACTATTCTTTTTTGCAAGAGTGTGTAGTTAAAAGTTTTAAGGATCTTATGTTTCAATACAGAGATGTTTTTCCCACTGACTTACCTAGAGGGCTACCACCTGAGAGAGGGGACATTGACCATGCCATAGAAGTTGTTACTAACACTAACCCTATTTGTAGACCACCTTATAGGCTTAGTGTTTCTCAGCATGAGGAGGTTGAGAAGCAATTGCAGGATTATTTAGATAAAGGCTTCATCAAACCTAGTAACTCACCATGGGCATCGCCAATGCTCCTAGTTAAAAAGAAAGATGGCTCTATGAGACTATGTATAGATTATAGAGCACTTAATAAGGTAACTATCAAAAATAGATTTCCAATGCCTAGGTTGGAAGATCTATTTGATCAGTTACATCAAGCTCGGTATTTTACCAAGCTTGACCTTATATCAGGATATCATCAGATCAGGATTAGGGCAGAGGATGTCCCTAAAACTGCATTTAGGACTAGATATGGGCACTATGAGTTTTTGGTGATGCCTTTTGGTCTCACCAATGCTCGTGCCACTTTCATGAAACTCATGAATAGTGTTTTACGGCCTTATCTAGGACACTTTGTAGTAGACTTTTTAGATGACATTCTGATCTATAGTGCATCAGAACAGGAGCACTTGGAACACTTGAGAAAAGTATTTCAAGTGCTAAGGGAAAATTCGCTCTTTGCTAAGGAGTCAAAGTGTGAATTTTTCAAGACAGAGGTTAGATATCTTGGGCATATAGTCTCCCAAGATGGAATCCAGATGGATCCTGAAAAAGTAAGGACTATTATGGAATGGCCACATCCACGGAACCTGGAGGAGCTGCAGATCTTCCTAGGTTTATCAGGTTTCTATCGAAGATTCATTAAAAACTATGCCAAAATTGCTGTCCCGATGACGGAACAGCTTAAAGGGAAAGGGAAAGCCTTTCATTGGGGAGACGAACAGAAGCAAAGTATGGAAAAGTTGAAGGTAGCAATTGCTACAGCTCCACTTTTACATATAGCAGATCCCAATAAACCATTTGTGGTTGAGACTGACGCGAGTGATTTTGCTATAGGAGCGGTTTTAGTACAGGATGGTCGACCATTAGCCTTTGAGAGCAAGAAACTAGAACCGGCTCAAAGGAATTACTCAGTCTATGAGAAGGAGTTGTATGCAATAGTCCATGCTTTGAAGAAGTGGCGTCATTATTTATATGGTGCCAAAGTTACGATAGTGTTTGATCAAGAGAGCATTAAGTGGCTCTCTAATCAAATAGACCTTAAAGGTCGTAAGGCCCGATGGGCAGAGACCCTTCAAGAGTTTGATTATGAGCTTAGGTATAGGAAGGGAAAGTTTAATATAGTGGCTGATTCACTTAGCCGCATGCCTATGCTCAATGGACTGAGTTTTACTCAGATCACTAGTGAGCTACTTGAGTCTATTAGAGGGAAATGTAGGCTTGATCCTGCATATTCCGAGATTTGGGAAGCCATAGAGAATGGGGATCGTGATATACGGGTTTCCAATGAGGATAGAGTATCGACGGGTACTCAAGAAGGATTTAAGTGGAAGAATTACAGTGTCCAAGATGGATATCTGTTATATAAAGGTAAGGTGTGTGTCCCTAGAGATACTGAGATGAGACGGCATATTTTATATGAGTGTCATGACACACCTAGTGCGGGACACCCAGGAGTTAACAAGACTTACGATCTTGTTAAGAGGCAGTTTTATTGGCCTGGACTTCATAAGGACGTCCTAGAATATGTACTTAAGTGCAATAAATGCCAGGTCAACAAAGCTGAGAGATTAAGGATTGGAGGGCTACTCCACCCCTTGGATATTCCCAATGGGAAGTGGGAGAGTATCTCCATGGACTTTATAGTCGGTTTACCTAAGACACAGAGAGGGCACGACTCGGTCTGGGTAATTGTGGATAGGTTAACCAAAATGGCTAGGTTTATTCCAACACATACTACAGTGAAGACACCTGAGTTGGCTAGACTCTTTGTAGAGAACCTATACCGGTTATATGGTCTTCCTTTAGACATAGTTTCTGATCGGGATAGGAAGTTTACTAGCCACTTTTGGAGAGCGGTCTTCAAAAGGTTGGATACAAAGCTTAGCATGAGTACGGCCGAGCATCCACAGTCGGATGGGCAAACAGAAAGGGTTAACCAAATCCTAGAGGATATGCTTCGAGCATATGTGAATGAAAGGCAAACTAATTGGGAAGAGTACTTACCTATAGTAGAGTTTGCATATAATAGTGCCAAGCACTCTTCCACTGGGCATAGTCCATTTATGCTTATGTATGGGTTTCAGCCAAGGGCTCCTTATGCAGTTGGCTTGCAGAATGAAAAAGTTCAAGCTGCAAAGGACTTCTTGGAAGAAATGAATGATATGCTTAGACTTGCTAAGGACAGCATTAGGAAAGCTTAGGATAGGGCTAGAGCCTATGCTGACCCTCAGAGAAGAGATATCAACTTTGAGGTAGGAGAGCAAGTCTATCTTAGAGTTCCATCCAGGTCTGAAACCATGAAGACGGGACCTTGTCCAAAATTATCTCCTAGGTATTGTGGACCTTTCCAAATACTTAAGAGAATAGGAAAGATGGCTTACCAGCTCCAACTTCCAGAGAATAGTCAAATCCATCCAGTTTTTCATGTTAGCCGGCTTAAGAAAAGGCTGGGTGAATCTGACAACCTCATTCCAGATAGTGAGGTAGTAGAGCCTATTTCTGTTCAATCTATTCCACATGAGCCAGAGAGCATACTACACACTCGAGAGAAACGGACGAGGAGTCACTTGTATAAAGAGTGTCTAGTAAAGTGGAAAGATAGTTCAGAAGATAGTGCCACATGGGAGCGGGTTAGCACCCTACAGAGACGGTTTCCCAGTTTTAGTTTACCTTCCCAAGAGTTTTCTTAAGGGGAAGGATATGGGGAAACAACACGGAGACAGGACCATGTATTTATATACATGGGGATATAGTGGGAGTGGTGATAATAGCAATTCTCTCTTTATTTTAGACCTTCCAATACCATTTTTGAGGACAAAAACGGAATCAAGGGGAAGGAAATGTTATGGAATACCCCCAAGAGAGGTGTGAACCACCTCTTAGTTGTGATTAGATGGGCTCATACATGAATGCCATGTGGCACCCATGTATGAAGCCATGTGGGGGGGATGATTCATCATTATGGAGAGACACTAAGGCAAGGTCACCACGCGGCTGGGCGGATTATCGAGGAAGAACTCCGTGCGCACATCTCTGTCAAGTGTGGATCGATCGGCGTGCAGAAAGAATCCCAAAATTGGGGAATTCATCAGAGCTTTTACTACAAGTAGCATATGCTATGGGCAAATCTAAGTTTCCTTCACCTATGGGTTGTGCTAGCACACATCCTATGGCGTGATTGGATGCATCCACATGGACATGGAATGGTTTATTCCAATCAAGAGTGGTCAGTATTGGTGTTGTGCACAAACGTTTCTTCAGTTCATTGAAAGAATTCTCGCATTCGTCATTCCACTCAAAATTTGTCAACAACCCATAAAGAGGTTTAGCTATGATCGCATACATGTGGATAAAGCTACGGTAATATCCACAATGGCCCATAAAGGCTTGTACCTCTTTAACATTCCTTGGCCTTGGCAACTCCGCTATGGCTCTTACTTTGTCTTCATCTGTTGAGATTCCATTCTTAGAAACAATGTGACCTAAAATTTTACCTTGTCGTACCATGAATACACACTTTTCTGGATTCAGACACACTCGATATTCTCTACACTTGTTGAAGATTTGTCTGAGCTCAGGGATGTGGTATCTTCTTTCTTGGGAATGAGCACATAAATCATCCACATATACTTCTAAGCTCTTTCGCAAGAACTCTTTGAAGACATGACACATGAGCCGTTGGAATGTTGCAGGTGCATTTGTGAGCCCGAATGGCATCACACAAAATGCAAAGATTCCCCACTCTGTGGCAAAAGCTGTTTTGTGTTGATCTTCTGGGGCAATGGCTACTTGATTGTAACCTGAAAATCCATCAAGGAAGCTATACACTTCCTTGCCTGCAACACGCTCCAATAAGTGTTCCGTGATTGGAAGTGGATAACTATCTCTGATCGTAGCGGCATTAACTTTTTTAAGGTTAATACACACTCGCAACTTCCCGTTCTTCTTGGGAACTACTACAATGGGGGACACCCATTCAGTATGCTCAATCTCATAGATAAATCCAGCTTCAATCAGCCTATCAATTTCTTCTTTTATTTTGGATGCATATGTATCATTATATGTGTAGGGGTTTTGTTTGGTGGGCTTGGCATCAGCAGTCATGGGAATAGTATGAGAGCAAATTCTTGGATCTACCCCTTTCAAGTCTCTATAGTGCCATGCAAACACATCCCTATATTCCCTTAATAGAGTTTTCATCTCCTATGTAGGTACATCTCTCTTCGTTCTCCTCAATGGTCACAACAATCTTTTTGGTCTTTTCTTTATTATCATATGATTCTCTTATGATGGCCTCTCTCTTAGGCATTCGTACCAAAATTCTATCTTCATGCATCCATGATGGATCAGGTGAACTTTCAGAATGCACAGAGATGGAATCTTCTTTCGCTTTGTGGATAGGATTCCACTGTAGGGGTGGTACATCTCTGAAGGTGTAATCCTTCAAATTAACCTTGGTAGTGACTCCTAAGTGATGTAAGTACAAAGAGTTGGTTCCCCAATCCTGTACTATTTGCAACTGTCGTAGGAAGGGTCTTCCTAGGATCATCTCATAGACATTATTTTTCTCAAAGTCACATATAACAAATGTGTGCTCAAACTCGACACCACAAGTGGTTAGAGTTATCCCTTCTAGCAATCCTAGAGGTCTTTCAAAAAATGGCCGTCTGCCATTTGAAGCTTCATTCTAGTTGGTCTTAATGTGGGTTTGCCCCATTGCTTCCACAAGGAGGTGGTTGCAATAGCAACACCAGCACCTGAATCTATGATTGCTTTGGTTGTGTAACCTTGGTAGGTGATTGGAAGATAAGTATTACCTTCTTCACCCTCACACATGTCCCCTATTTTGTCTAGAGGTATCTCTGGTACTTTCAGTTTGGACCCTCCTTTTGGCACATTGGAATCAAGTTCTGGGACCTGATCCTTCACATGGTTCCATAGCTTAGGTTTTGCTTTGAGTAGCTCTTCTACAATGAGATGACACTGAACCTTAGTGTTCTTCACGACATCAGTGTTCCTTGGAACCACTGAGTCTTCATTTCTTACCAGTATCGTGGGAGCTCTAATCTGGAGAGATTCAGATTCCCATGGGCCCAAAAATTGAGGCAGTCCTTCTAAGGTATTAGATTCAAAATCTAACCTTTCGTCTTCTTGTTGCTCCACTTGATCTCCGTAGATGGATGGAATTTCTTGGGGAAATTGATAATGAAGATCATCAATCTCAGGAATAGGAGGGGAGTTACCCTTCTCCTTGGCCCATTTCTCTTCTTGTATTTCCCGCAAGAACTCTTGAGAGTACTGTTGAATTGAAGGAGGTATTCCAACATCCGTGGAATTAGGAACATAAGCTCCCATTGGTGTTGAGCTTCCTCTCTCAATAACTGGTTGAGCCTGTGGAGGTAAAGAAACTTGTGGTTTGTTTACCAATTGCTCTAATCTTTCTAGTAAGCCCTGGAAATGCAAATCTGGTTTGACAGAGTTTGTCTGATTCAACTTTTGACTAGTCTCAAGTATAGCTTGAGATTGTTCTACCATTTTCATGCACATTTTCATCCGTTCAATCTCTAAATCTGCTCTAGGGTGACTCTTGTCTAGGTTTGCAGCTGTTGGCCCTTCTTGAAGACGAGCCTGGTAGGCCTTGAACATCATGTCCAAGCCTTCTGGGGTTGGATCTGCAAGAACAAACCCTGGTTGCAGCCTATTTACAATGGGTGGTGGGGTGGGATGAGGTGGAGTAGATGGAGTTTCAACATGCGAGGGGCTTTGAGAAGCAATGTCATCTATTTTTGTTTTCACTTCTTTCAGGCTTTTTTCTAGTTCTGATAATTTTTTATTCTACTTGTGATTGGCCTTCTCTCTCGTATCTTTCCATGTTCTTGTTTTCCGTTTGCTAGGCTCTCCTGATTCACTTGACTCTGATTGCTCTGATGGTTTATCTTGTTTTAATGCTTGTGCCCTAGTAACTGCTTGTACAAGAGCCACATTACTACTACTTGCACCTGAATACGCCACTAAGCCTACCACATTAATGGGTGTAATCTTGGGTGCACTGGAGGGGTTTCTTGGACAATCTCTGGGAAGATGGTCTTTGCAACATTCAGGACAAAAAGCTTGTATTGTGATAGCCTGACCTTGACTCAGAGATGGCGGGTGGGGACAATCACGAATGAAATGGTCACCTTGACATCTGAAACAAGACCCTCTAGGGGCTTGTGGTCTCATTTGTCTCAATTGGGGCCTTAGGTTAGGATTTGTGTACATGACATTGGAGTATTTTGGCTCCCAATTTTGCTCCATAGGTTGTGCCTCATATTGATACATGTAAATCTCACTATGTTCAGGTGACTCTGTGTAATAAGCATGTGGACTACCTTCATGGGAGTAGTCTGAACTATGAGCATGAGAGTCATTCTCTGAGATCAGTGGGGTCACTGGCACCAATGCTCTATTAAGGTTCTTTTTTGCCACTGCATACTTAACTAGAATTACATTGGCAGACGCTGGTTGTTGGTTTCCTAGGACTGGTTGTGGCCTATATGGTGCCTGATATTGCTGTTGTGGTCTATAATATAGCTGTTGGTATTCGTTTGGATACCTACCTTGTTGGTAAGGTTGCTGATAATTTTGTCTAATAGCCTGCCTGTTGTAGGGACAATCTTGAGCCGTGTGGTTTGTGTATTTCCTCTCAATAGTGCAATATGGAGCATTAGGGTTTCTTTGGGGTTGAGCCAACATTGGGCAAACATTAGCCACATGATCTCCTCCGCAAGTATAACATCGATTCAATGAGGTGACTCGTTGGGTTTGTCTATTTTGGACTCCCAGCTTCTTGGCAACTTGCTCAACTATCTCATCTATTTCCGTGGAGATTTTTGAAGTGTGACTAGTAGAACTATCAGAATCCTTATAGAGTTTGGACAATCCTAACTCCTCACCCAAGTTATCTTCTATGTCAATGCACATCTGCACACACTCTTCTATGGATCTAGGCTCTTTCAAGTACACATATGATCGTAACTTGGTGCTTAGTAAGCCATCTAAAAACAAAGCCACTTGTTTGGCTGGTGTGGGTAACTCTGGAACAGGGCATCTTTCTAGGTACTGTTTGAACCTTCTACCTGCTAATCGCACTGTTTCTTGGGGTGTCTGCTTGAAACTGTGGATCAAGGATGATGTGTTATGCCTGATACCACTCTTGGAAAATTCTACAATGAATTCGTCTAGCAGCTGACCTATATCGCGATAGTTGCGACTACTCAGAGGTTGAAACCAAGCTAAGGCAGTGCCCTTAAGAGTCAAACCAAATGCCTCATACTGGGTGAACAAATCCTCAACCTGTTCAGCTCTTAACACTTGTTTGAACTCAACCACATGATCATAAGGATCTCCTGACCTGTCAAAATAATTCTTCATTGCCTTGACCACTTGAGTGGGTCTAAGGGTTCTTGTGTGCTCGCGGGGTCTAGGCAATGGAAAATCATGTTCATCTCTTTGTTGCCTAAGTGCTTGATGTCTCTCTCTTTCAGGTCTGTCATTTTTAATTCCTAATCTATTTCTGCCCACAGGGTGTGCAAAACTCACCTCAGGTCTCTCTCTAGATCTTTCTCTCTAGGCTTCATGAGCATGGGATGATCCTACTCCTTGGAGGCCATGGGAAACATTGGATCTTGGTGGAGGGAAAATCAATTCACTCTTCCAAGTATATGCATGTCTATCATGTTTTGTTACCAAGAATATTTTCTTTGATGTGTTATCCAGATAGACAACTTTGCCTGGTATCTCTGGATCCTTGAACTCGTAGATGATGATTATGCCCAATTGGCTAGGTTGATCTGGCTTGAATCTCCAAAAGGCTTCCTCTGTTTCTCTATTCAAGAATAGTTCTATGCTTTTGTTTTCTTGAGGGATCCAATCTGGTGTGATCACTCTGGTCAAAACCGACTTACCTCTAGGAGTCTGGGGTCCTTGTCCTACATTTCCTTGTTCTAGGTCTCCTATCTCATTCTCAGGAATGATATTTCCAAACTCATCGGTCCTATCTGGTAGGTTGTTGACCACATACATGGTTCCTTCCTTATCAATGTATGAAACGTCTTCGAACTTGACCACCAGGTGTTCAAGTCCAAAGGGTTGATCTAGATTTTTGAGTTGGACCACTGATCGCCTCAAGCCATCCTCATAGATGCGAGCACCTAATTGGTTGGTCCGAATATATTCCAATTGTGTCTTATAGGGACCTTTTGGTGTTTGTAGATGGGCAGTTCCTGAACCACCTGCAGGTTTCCCCATGCTAAAAGACATTTCTGAGTCACTTGTGTTTGGACTTAGTACGTAAGGATGGCCACTTAGTTGTTGTGCCCAAGACTTAGCTGTATGGTTGACACTGGCCTCAAAAGATCTAATGCTTTGTCTATCCTTTCCTAGGTGTCTACCAGATCTCAGGTTCATAAGCTTTGGTTAAGATTCCAAAATTTCCCCTTGGTATGGTTCAAAAATCCTTTGGGGTTCCCTTGGGTTCCTAGTCTCACCTGAGGGTCAAATTCAAATTAGTCTATCTGAAAATCAATGCATTATTCTTACCAAAAATAGTTGAGCCCGTGTAGGATTCGAAACGAGCTTTCCAACGAGCTATAGAGGTCAAAAATTGGACTTTGGATGAATCTCAAGAGAATTGCGATGCTATGAAACTCAAGAGAATCACGATTTTGTGAATCTCAAGAGAATCGCAATGCTATGAAATCAGAGAATCACGATGCTATGAAATCAGAGAATCGCGATGCTATGAAATCAGAGAATCGTGATCCTGTGAAACCAAGAGAATCGCGATGCTGTGAATCTCCAGAGAATTGGGATGCTGTGAATCTCAAGAGAATTGTGATCGCCAACAGAGAATTGTGTTTTTAGAGAATCATGTTTTTAGAGAATCGCGATTATCAACAGAGAATCGTGCTTTTAGAGAATTGTGTTTTTAGAGAATCGTGTTTTTAGAGAATCACGATTGCCAATAGAAAATTGTGTTTGATCACAATCGTGTTTTTGGCTGCAAAACGTGATTTGTGAGAATCGCGATTTTGAGCACAACCACAAAATCATGTTTTTGAAAAACTTAGAGAATCACGATTCTGAGCACAACTAGAGAATCGTGATTCTGAGAATGACCTCAGAATCGTGTTTTGAAAATCGTGATTTTGTACCTTGGATGAAAATCGTGTTTTTGAGAATCGTGATTGCCAGCAGAGAATCGTGTTTTTTGAAAATCACGATTTTCTCTCAGAATCGTGGTTTTGTGAAATTTAGAGAATCGCGATTTTGAGCACAACCACAGAATTGCAATTTTGAGAATGATCACAAAATCGTGTTCTTTTCAAAAGGCTTTTAGGCGGGAAACAGAGAAACCTGATTTTCAAAAAAATTTGAATTTTTCACAGAATTGCGATTTTCATGACAGAATCGTGTTTTTTGGCAGGAACTTTGAATTTCTGAGTGCCGAGCAATGGTGAGCTCCGTATGTGCAGAAAATCATGAAAAAATACAAGCGCTTGCTCTCTCTTGCACTTCTAACTCCTTCTCGCACAATAATGCATGAAAGATGGTATGAAAATGGTGAAAATGCACTAAAAAACAAGAATTTTCTATGAAGAAGAAGATGAAAGAAGATGAAGATGGTGATGATGATGAAGATGAAGAAGAAAAATCATAAAATGAACAAAAATGATAGTTTTTTTACCTTCCAACGTCGCAAATCTATGATCTTACCATCACAATGCTCGTCCTCGAAGCTCTCTCCCCGGCAACGGCGCCAAAATTTGGTGTAGCTCAAGCGTAAGCACCACCTCCTTTACTTGTCAATCTGCGGAGACGTGAGGACCGGTATGAAGACCATGAGCAAGTGAAGTCACAAGTGCGTGAGTGAAAGCACACAAGCATGCACACACATACACACACATGTGCACAAGGTAAGATCAAAGAGAGGAATAATGGAAAGCTTCGATTGCAAAAGAATTCTCTTACAAAAGCTCTATTCTATAACAAGCTAACCTCAAAAATGAGCTCTCTATCTCCTTTTATAGTTTTTTGACTAGTTTTGGCCCTGTCCAGACCTAGTGTCCGGCCTAGTTAAAAATTAGGTTCTAGGGCTTATTTGAGGGCCCAAACAAAGTCTAAAAATTATGAAAATTGGTAGGATGATAGTTCTAATACTCCTCAAGCTCAAGGACTCCTCAGCTTGAACAAAATGGAGTTACAAAAATAATTTGACATACACTTCTTGGAGCTCCCTACTTGCCCTCTCTTCTTCTATGTCCACTTCTTTGATGTGCTTCCATGTTTTATGCTTGACCTTGAGTTCCAACAGTGCTGACTAAATTGGTGAATAATAAATGCTCTGATTGGGACAAACAGCTACACCATGCTGTTTGGGCATACAGAGTTGCCTATAAAACGGTTTTCCAAGCCACACCCTTTCAGATGGTGTTCGGCCAAAATGCAGTGCTACCTTTGGACTTTTTGATACCTACACTGAAGGTAGCACAAGAGCATGAGTAGACAGGGCATGGACTCTCTTCTAGGATCTTTGATCTTGAACGGTTACGTGAAACAAGATTGAGGGCTGCTATAGGATATATGCAGCTAAGAAAAGAGAGAAAGCATACTTTGATGCCCATGTGAAGGATAAGGGTTTGAAAGCAGGAGACCTTGTCCTCGTCTACACTTTGAAGCAACATGCACGGAAATTAGAGAAGAGAGGGTATGGACCAATGATTATCAATAGGATCTCCACAAGGAGCAGTTCAACGAGCCACTCTAAACGGTGACATCCTACCAAATTACATCAGTGGATGCAGAGTCAAGTTATATCAGGAACCCCTCACGGAGGAGATGTTAAATCGACTCAATACTGCAAAGAAACGTAAAGAAGAGGAAAAGCGAATTCGAGAAGAAGCACAGGCAGAAGAATTGGAACGCATCAGAAGAATGAAATTGAGAAGACAGGGTAGAGATCAGCCTAGGACAGATGCCTATGTAGACCCTAGATATCATATGGCTATGTGCAAAGTCTCAGGTGCAAGTTCCTATAGAATAAGTGACCGACGTCCTTTTCTTATAGATAGGACAAGGAAATAGTGCAAGAAGTGTACGGGCTTTGATTGACTCAGGTGCAACAACTAGTGCTGTTAAACTTTCCTACTGTCGTGAATTGAACTTAAGTGTCAATCCTGTAGAAGCATATCTCATAGGATTGGGAGGTGTGGAAACCCCTTGCATGGGCGAGGTGGAACTCCCTCTCTACATTCAAGATGTTCTGATGAAAGTTATGGTGCTAGTGTGTCAAGACGAGGACCTCACCGAGTCTCTTGTCTTGGGTCAAGACTGGATCTATGATCATTGATGGAGAGTGTTAATCTCCAAAAGAACAAGATACTCTTGTAGTTAGAGCACCTCTATAACAAAAGTAACTCAAACCTTGACCAATTTTAGAGGATCAATGATCAATTATAAAGATTTTGAAAAATTTGTGAAGGAGATGACTACACAGAAAGTCTACTGCATATATCTTTCTCATTAACTTATCAATAGTGTAAAGTTTTTGATAAAACTTTGCAGAAGGTGTTGGCTATATTTTGCACACCTGCTCAAAGTTGAATCACTCCAAAAGATTCAGTAGACCTTGAGAAATGATCTTAACAAGTTACCTATGTCTAAAATTGCTCTTCTGAAAAGTCAATTTAGACACTTGTAACTTCTAACACTTGGTTCTCTTAATCTAGAACCTGTTTATGAAAATGATTTTAGCCACAGGTAGCTCACCTTCCAACTTAAAGATTGAGTGCTTGCTTGCTCAAAAATTTAAATTGTGGAAGGAGAACTAACAAAAACATTAGCTCAAATTTTGCGCCTGTTTCAGGAACCAGTGAACACTTCTTCACATATGAATGTTCCTACTCATAATTCTCACAACCTGTTTACAATAAGCCTCTCAAACTGTAACCATAGACTCATTAACTATGGACTTAGACATCTACAAAAGGATTCTTGAAATGATCAAGCACAGAAGGAGAATGCACAGAAACATCGGGTGTAATTTTCTTTCATTCCTGAAGGAATTTACAACTGAGTGATGAGAGAGACTCTTACTCACTTCTAAGATGTCTAATGACACATACAACTACTCATTTCCCTATTCTCATGCTCTCTCGTATTTTTCAGGAATTTTTACTTGTATATATAGGAAAATATTTAGAATATCATGACTATACAAAAGTATAAGTGAACTATCTCTGAATTAATGTACATATGTGTACACATCTTCATCTTCTGAATATGCACTTCCTCCATGCTTTATAACTTGAACTTTTCTTCAGTCCTTGACTTCCAAACCTTCATTAAAACTTCAATTGTTGAATGCTCTGCACCAACAGCTCTCCCTCAATCATCAATTGAGGTTTTCTCTATCTTCTTTATACCTGCCATGTCTTTGAATCTCTGTAGCTTTGGTCCATCCAAGCTTTTGGTTAGCATATCAGCTATCTGATCTTTTGTTGAAGTATGTATTACTTCAATCTCTTTATCCATCACCTTCTCTCTTAGAAAGTGATACTGAATCTCAATATGTTTAGTCCTGGCATGAAACACAGGGTTAGCAGCTAAATACAAAGAACTCATGTTATCTTCATGAATAGTGGGTATACTCTGAATGATGTCAAAACTCTTCATCAGAGTCTTAAGCCATATCACTTCCTTTGCAACTTCTACCATACCTTTATACTCAGCCTCTGTGGATGATAAAGTAACTGTGTGTTGCTTCTTTGAACACCAAGAAATTAACTTATCTCCCACATAACACAAGTATCCATAAGTTGATCTCCTATCATTTGGATTACCTGCCCAATCTGCATCACTATATATCTTGATGTTTGTATCTGATGTAAAACCATAATACAAACCCTCTTTGAGTGTACCCTTAATGTACCTCAACACTCTTTGTCCTGCAATCCAATGTTCTTTCCTAGGACAATGCATGAATTGAGACAAAACTCCAATTGCATATGACAAGTCAAGCCTAGTTAATGTAGCATATATCAGACTACCAACCAAACTTTGATATAGCTTCATATCCTTGAACTCTTCTCCTCCATATTTGCTCAATTTGTGATTCACCTCCATTGGAGTAGGTGCTACCCTGCAATCATTCATCTTAAACTTGATCAACAAGTTCTTCAAATACCTTTCTTGAGTTACATACACTCCATGTTGACTGTATGAGATCTCCATGCCCAAGAAATATGAGAAGTCTCCCAAATCACTGATCTTGAATTCTTTCTCCATTTGCTTCTTTAGGCTTTGAATGCCTTTCTCATCTCTACCTGTAAGAATTATATCATCAACATATATGCACATGTAAATGAACCCATCATCACTTGCTTTAATAAGCAAGCTACTATCTGCTTTTGATACTTGAAATCCAAGTTCTTTCAAGAACTTCACAAGTCTATAATTCCATACCCTTGGGGCCTGCTTCAAACCATACAAAGCTCTCTTGAGCTTACATACATACTCTGAATACCTTTCATCTTTGAATCCTTTGGGTTGCTCCATGTAAACATCATCTGAAATATAACCATTCAAAAAAGCATTCTTCACATCTAGTTGACATAACTTCCAACCTTTAGATGCAGCAATAGCTATGAGTGTCCTGATAGTTGTCATCTTTGCCATAGGACTATAGGTCTCATCATAATCTATACCATATGTCTAAGCAAAACCCTTCACAACAAGTCTAGCTTTATACCTAGACACACTTCGATCTGCAAACCTCTTTGTCTTGTAGACCCATTTGCATCCAATGATCTTCTGGCTATTTGTTTTAGGAACCAGCTCCCAAGTCTCATTCTCCGTCAATGCATCATATTCTTCCTGCATAGCTTTCTCCCAATTTTCCTTAACTTTTGCCTCTTCATATGTAGAAGGGTCTTCATCTGCCTTTATCATATAAGCATAATCTTTGGTAGCCAAAAAAGAAGTGTCATAGCTATACCTTGTGGGTCGCCACTTGTGTCTTGATGACCTTCTGAGTTCTCTACTCCTTGAGGTTTCTGGTTCATCACACTTAGGATCAAATCTTGGCATTTCTTCAACTTCAACCTATACTTCATTATTCTCCTCTTCATCAAATATCTGAACCTTTGATTTACCTTTCCTTTGATTCACAATTTTTTCATCACCTACATTAATATTGATTGTACCTGCATACCAAGTACCTTTCTCATCAAATGTAACATCCTTTGACACAAGGAATTGTTTTGTGGATGGGGATGACACATATGCATATGCCAAACATCCAAATACTTTGCAATGATCTAGAGTAGGTCTCTTACCTCACCATGCCTCATATGGTGTCATACCCTGCAAAGCTTTACATGGTAACCTATTAACCAAATAAGTAGCTGTGTTTACAGCCTCATCCCACAAATAATTAGGGCAATTTTTCTCCTTCATCATTGACCTTGCAAACTCAACAAGAGTTCTATTTCTTCTCTCTGCTACACCATTTTGTTGAGGAGAGTACTTTCTTCCAAAGTAACCTCTACTACCTCTACCTCTGAAATTACCTCTTTGATTCTTGCCACCTCTTCCTCTTGAATTAAAGTTCTGATTATATCCACCATTACTCTGAGTATTATGCCAACAATCATTAGCTAAGTGATTTGTCTTACCACAAATCCAGCAAGCTTTAACTCCATCTTTATTACTCCTGCCTCTTCCTCTACCTTTGCCACCTCCTCTTCCTCTTAGGAAGTTAGCTTGGCTATTTGTACCTTTATCCTCATTTGTTTGTTGCTTTCCTTTGATATTTTTCTTCTTATCCTTTGAATACATTGCATGACCAGTACTCTTGTCACCTTCACCTTTCACATCCTGATCAAAGGTTAACATATGTCCTAGCAACTGATTTAAGTCACGAGTAAAATGATCAAGTGATAATTCAGTAGACAAAATAAATGGCTTCCATTTGTCATCACCTCTCAACCATGTGAGGATTTGCCTTACCAATTTATCCTCCTCAATGTCTTCATCAACTGCTCCTAATGCATCTGCAATGTCCTTCATCCTTGTTACATAGTCTGAGATAGATTGAGAGGCCTTCTTCTTGAAAGTGGTAAATTCTGCCCACAAAGATGCCTTCCTTGACTTTGTGGTGTTTTGGAAATGCTCCTCCAAAGCATTCCATATATCACTTGCATTTTCAAGACCTCTAATATGAGGTAGCAAGTAATCATTGACTACCATATAGATAATGCTCTTAGCTTGAGCATCTCTCTTCATCCAATTCTTCAATTCTGATAATTCCTCCCTAGTTGGAACACTAGGATCTCTGAATTGAGGCTTTTCTTCTTCACCTGTAATGTAAGCTATCAAGTCTTTGCTCATAAGATGAGCTTCCATCCTCATTGACCATGCTGGATAGTTCTCTCTATCCAACTTCTCTATTTGAAGAGAATCTCCCATCCTTTCTTCACCTGTATATTGAATTCTTCAACCTTTATGAGTAATAGATGTACCTTTACTTCGAATAATGTTCCTTTTATCTTCCTTGATGTCGTATGACCTCCTTCTCAAGCTTTGCCCTCAAGCTTTCACCTTTTGAACCTTCAAATGTTGAATTCTTTGCAGTTGCAGTAGTCGAGATCCTCCTTCCTTCAATTTTGATACTTCCTGCTCTGATCCACTGATGGAGAGTGTCAATCTCCAAAAGAACAAGCTACTCTTGTAGTTAGAGCACCTCTATAACAAAAGTAACTCAAACCTTCACCAATTTTAGAGGATCAATGATCAATTATAAAGATTTTGAAAAATCTGTGAAGGAGATGACTACACAGAAAGTCTGCTGCATATATCTTTCTCATTAACTTATCAATTGTGTAAAGTTTTTGATAAAACTTTGCACAAGGTTTTGCCTATAGTTTGCACACCTCTTCGAAGTTGAATCACTCCAAAAGATTCAGTAGATCTTGAGAAATGATCTTAACAAGTTACCTATGTCTAAAACTGCTCTTTTGAAAAGTCGATTTAGACACCTGTAACTTCTAACACTTGGTTCTCTTAAATTAGAACCCGTTTATGAAAATGCTTTTAGATACAAGTATCTTACCTTCCAACTTAAAGATTGAGTGCTTGCTTGCTCAAAACTTTAAACTGTGGAAGGAGAACTGAACAAAACATTAGCATCAAATTTTGTGCCTGTTTAAGGAACCACTGAACACTTCTTCACATATGAATGTTCCTACTCATCATTCTCACAGTCTGTTTACAATTAGCCTCTCAAACTTTAACCATAGACTCATTAACTATGGACTTAGACATCTACAAAAGGATTCTTGAAATGATCAAGCACAGAAGGAGAATGCACAGAAACATCGGGCGCAATTTTCTTTCATTCCTCAAGGAATTTACAACTGAGTGATGAGAGAGACTCTTACTCACTTCTAAGATGTCTAATGACACATACAACTACTGATTTCTCTATTCTCATGCTCTCTCATATTTTCCCCGACTTTTTACTTGTATATATAGGAAAATATTTACAATATCATGACTATACAAAAGTATAAGTGAACTATCTCTGAATTAATGTACATATGTGTACACATCTTCATCTTCTGAATATGCACTTCCTCCATGCTTTATAACTTGAACTTTTCTTCAGTCCTTGACTTCCAAACCTTCATTAAAACTTCAATTGTTGATTGCTCTACACCAACAATCATGCAGTCAGCCTCAACCTAAGAAGTGGACTTCTTCAGGTTTGGGTAAATCAGAATTGCATTACAATTGAGTTAGAAAATGAAGCACTCAAGGAACTAGGAAAGTCACAAACCCTTGGTCCTTCCAAGAGTACACATGAAGATGACGATGCTATTCTTGTCCAAAACTATGTGATGCAGAGGGATGATTTTCTCAACAAAGAAGTCAAGGATTCGATGAGACATGGCAACCAAAGGAGTACCAAGCGTAGAAGAAGCAGATGACCTATGCTGGAACTCAAAAGAAAGTAAGAAGCAAGGTGTCTCAGCCACCAAAACAAGTGTGGTTATGGAAAGGCGAGCATCCTGTTGCAGTCAAGCCATGACCGCTGACTCAACTTCATATTAGCGATCAGCGACAGGACACTAATAAGAATTCTTTCAAGATTTCTACTACAAAATTAAGGACTATCTGGGTACCCAAGAAGTCAATAAGGCTGACCCACAATCAAGACAAATTTGGGTGCCTAAGGCTTACTATTTAGATAGTGAGAATTTGGGTTTGTTGTAAAATAGTTCTAAACTGTTCATATTCTCCATATTCTCTCTCTCTCTCTCTTTGTGTGTCTCTCTCTCTCTCACACACACACACACTTCATACCTTTTAGGCACACAATCTCTTGCATCTAGTTCCTATTTCTACCTAGATTAAGATATTGTCAGTTTGTATCATATACACTGTTGGCAGCAGTCAGGGCATTTCAAGACAAGGGAGCCGACATAAGGAATCAGAGCAAAGAGAAGGGCCAAGTAGGCAAAGCAGTCAATGGAGATTTGGCAAATAGGCCTACCATTTTTCACGAAGCAATATTTCCCAAATAGTGATCTTAGTCACTTCACACCATTGTAAATACCATTTTTGATTATTTCTACTCCATTTTGTGCAAGCCGAGGAGTCCTCGAGCTTGAGGAGTATTATTAGTATTTATGTACCAACTTTCATAATTTTCAGAGCTTGTTTGAGCCTCCAAAAGAGCGTTAGAACCTAATTTTTAACTAGGCCAGACACTAGGTCTGGACAGGACCAAAGGTAGTCAAAAAACTATAAAAGAGCTAGAGAGCTCATTTTTGAGGTTAGCTTATTGTAGATTTGAACTTGTATGAGAAGTATTTTGCAATAGAAGTTACTCCATTTGTCTCTCTCTTTGTTCTTGCCTTGTGTGCGCGCATGTGTGTATGTGTGTGCATGTTTGTGTGCTTCTCACTCACACACTTGTGCCATCACTTGTTCGAGGTCTTCATACCATCCTCACGTCTTCCCGGATTGACATTAAAGGAGGTGCAACTCATCACTGAGCTACACCAAAATTTTGGCGTCGTTGCCAGGGATCGAGCTTTGAGGACAAGCGTGTGATGGTAAGACGTAGAGTAGAGATGTTGGAAGAGTAGGTAAGCATTTCTTTTACTTATTTTTACCTTCCTATTCCCTTCTACACACCATATCCATTCATCATCATCTTCACTATCACGCCCATATACCTCCATCTCCATTCATTTCCTCATTTTCACTTGAGAGAGAGAGCGAGAGAGAGCTTGCATGCACATTTGTTTTCTATGTTTTTCTGAGTATTCTTGCAAGTACCAGCTTCCATTGCAACTACAACAGCTTCATTAGGTGAGAAATTTGACTGTGCAGGTCCCAAGGCGTTGACCTCTCTCGATCGTGATTGACAGAAAATTTTGGCTTTTGGTAAAACAAAGTGCACCACCATAACACACATAATGAGCAATTGCAAATCACTAATCAAACTTAAAAAATTCCATAATCCTCTGTCAATCGCGGCTGACAGACCTTGTCAATCGCGAACGACAGACCACGACAGAGTGCCATGTAGGACTCAATCAATTGCGATTGACACCATCGATTGTGACCGACTAAAATTTCACGATTGACACTAAAATTAGCATGCCCACGTGTCCATCGTGATGGAAACAACCCCGATTGACTGAAATTACACAGGATTTTGTGAAAAAAGTGTCGATCGTGATTGACACAATCGATCGCGATTGACAGACCCCACGACCGACTCTATCGATCTCGATTGACACCGTCAATCGCAACTGACGTGTCGATCACGACTAACAGGCCCCAACGGACACCTCTGTCAATTGCAATTGACATACTTGTCGATCACGATTGACATACCTGTCGATCGCGATCGATAACATTTTTGGTTAAATTTTTAGGGTTTTTATTCCAAATTTTGGGGGTAATTTTGGGCATACTTATCAAGTTATTAGCACTTTGTGAGGTCCCTAAACTAGTAATTTGAGAAAAACCCTGTTTTCCTATTAGCCTGTTTGAACCCTGTTTTAACCCCAGAAACCTGAACTATTATAACTTCCTCATAACTTCCTCTAGGATTGTTTTCCATAAAGGCAAAATGCAATTTGGTTTGTGAGTTACATGAAGGAAAATGGTCTATTGTGTCAATTGAATTTAACTCCTGAGCTAACTTTGGAACTTTTACAAGTCCGCTAAGAGCATTGGAAGGCATTCAAGGCAAGAGTGAGTGCGGGCTTGGGAACACACTTCCTGATCTTACAAGGGCAAGGGATCAACAAGTGAGGTTGGATTATTCTCAACTCCCTTTGTTAATTCCTAGCTTAGGCTAAGTGCGAGTTGTGCTTGAAGTAAGTTAGGGTGACGATAGACACGTGTCAAGTTGAAGGATCTTAATTACTCAAGTTTGAGCACAAATATAATCTCTTTGTGATCGATAACTTAAACAAAAAGGAACTTAATGTGGTATGATCCACTTAAAGTACAGACATTCACTTAAATATTGATGTGATACAGACAAGAACATAAACACGATAACCTACTAAAAAAGAACTAAGGGACTAATACAAATTGATCTCCAACGAGGTTGTACTTGGGAAAATTGGGGTTTTTCAATCAGGCATATGAACCTTAGATTAGGACGATACCTAGGGAGAGATAGACAAAGCCTTAGGTCTTCAGAGGCGAGTGTTAATCACACTACTAGGTCTTGGGCCCAACAATTTAGCAATTATCCTCACTATCGTAGCTCTGAAACTAGTGAATCAAAGATGTCATATGGTATGGACACCCACGGGAAGTTCAGGAGTGGCGTACTTGGAGAAACATGAAGGCCCATGCAAAACTCAACTTGAATACATCAAGACCAACCGATTATGTGCTCACATCTATGAGGACGGCCTAAGAAGATATGTTGTCCATATTAAAAACCCAGATCAACCCCTTAGATTAGAACATCCAGTGGTCAAGTTCGAAAATGGTGCATACCTAGATAAGGAAGGGACGATGTATGTGGTCACCACCCACCCAGATAGGACAGATGGGTCCAACAATGTGATCTCAGAGACAGAATTAGGTGACATAGAGCAAGGGCACTTAGCAAGAGAGCCTAGGACTCCCCGAAGCAAATCATTCTTAACTAGAATCATCACTCCAGAGTGGGTGCCCCAGGACAACAAGAGCATAGATTTGCTCTTGAATTGAGAGACCGACAAAGCCTTTTGGAGGTATAAGACTGACCAATCTAACGAGGCAGGAATGCCCACGATCTATGAGTTTAAAAATCCCGATAGCCCAGGCAAAGTGACCTATTTAGACAACACTTCAGAAAGGGTCTTATTGGTCTCAGAACACGGTAGACATGCCTACACTTTGAAGGGTGAATTTATTTTTCCCCAACCAAGATCTAATGTCTCTTATGGCCACCAAGGAGCTGGAACATCCCAAGCTCATGGAGCTCAAAGGGACAGGAGTAGAGATAGGCCAGAAGTGAGCTTTGCTAAGCCACTGAGAAGAGAAAGAACAAGAACAAAGATGGATAGAGTGGAAACTAAGAGACCTAGAGACCAAAGGAACTGAAGAAATTCAGGCGAGTTTCCTTTTCCAAGGCCTAGGGAACACACGAGGACCTTGAGGCCTACACAACTAGTCAAGTCCATGAAGAATTGCTTCGATGGCACAGGAGATCCATACAATCATGTAGCAAAATTCATGCAAGTTCTGAGAGTGGAACAAGTGGAAGACTTGTTCACTAACAATGCCTTTGGCCTAACTCTCAATAACACAACCCTTACATGGTTTCAACCGCTTCACCAAGGCCAGTTTAGGAACATAGAACAACTTCTAGAGGCTTTCATCATAGAATTTCTAAGAGTGGCATCAGACACAACACCTCCTCACTGATACATAGCTTCAAGCAGACACCTCAAGAGATGGTTAGACTTACAGGAAGAAGGTTTAGGAAATACCTAGAGAGATGTCCAATTCCAAAGTTACCCACACCAGCCAAATAAGTGGCTTTATTCTTGGATGGATTACAAAGTACCAAATTGAGGTCATACGTGTACTTGAAGGACCCTAGGACCATAGAAGAGTGTGTATGCATGTGCATCGATATTGAGGATAACCTAGGGGAGGAATTAGAGCTTTCAAAAATCTACAAAGATTTAGATAGTTCTACCAGCCTCACTTCCTCGCAATCCACATTTATTGAGGAACTCACTGAGAAAGTAGCTCAGAAGTTAGGAGTCTCAAGCAAAAAATACCAAGGTTTGCCCTAGTGAAAAGATGCTATACTTGTGGAGGTGACCATATGGCGAATGTATGTCCCATTATGGCTCAATCCCAAGTGAATCCTAGTAGCCAGTACTGCACCATAGAATGGAGATACACTAATCACACCGCGCAAGATTTCCTATACAATAAGCAAGCGGTTAGGCAAACTTACCCTCAACCATATCCACAACAGGGAAGATACCAGAACCAGTAGTCGCCACAACAATATGGCAGACCACATCAACCCTATCAACAGCCCTACCAAACCCAGCAAAGGCCTCGGCCTGTCTTAGCTTAACAACCTCCAACTCTAGCCAATGTGATTCCAGTAAAATATGCAGCTTCGGAAGAGAATCTGAATAGAGGCATAATGCCAGTAACACCATTGCTTTTAGAAAGTGACCATAGTGATCATAGTTTTGACTCTACTCACATTGATAGTCCACAGGCTTACTACATGTAGTCACCTGAGCATAACGAGTCATACTATCATGAAGACCCAAGTGAACCTAATTGGGAGTCAGAGTATGCAAATGTCATGTATGCAAACCCCAACTCTAGACCTCAACCTAGGCAGGTAAGACCCCCATTTCCTAGAGGACCGTGCTATCGATGTCAGGGAGATCACCTCATTCCTGATTGCCCTATGCCTGCACCGACACAACCTCAATCTGTGACATTCCCCAATGCTGAATGGTTGAAATCATGTATGTGACCATGGGTTGGCCATGAGGTGGTGCCAAATATACATAGTTCAGCCATTTGTCACACCCTTTGATGGTCTTGACGGTTTTGGTGTACTCGGGCCATGATCTACGTCGAAACACAGGGCAGTAGCAAGGATTATACTTGATGTATAAGGGCATATTATTCCACGTGCGCACCATTTGGGGTATGTTTGAAGTAGGTGTAGTCTCCATGTAGGTTGAAATATGTTGCCGTGCATTGCACTTTCAAGAAGGTCGTCTGGTGAAAATTGTGTTGTCGAGGTTGGCTCTTTTGTGGTGCACTGTTTTATCTCAGCATTATAGTCTACCAATGATACACAAAATGGAACATACAAATCATCTAAAGTGCCAATCCATCGATGATGGGAGAGGTTTTTGAAGTAATCTGATTGATGACAACCTCTCCCAGTCAGGACATGGACCGTATCTGCACTACTACTCTATCATCATGGGTTGGACCTACCTTTTCTAATCTCTGCATCCATTCTGGAGCTTCAATCTCAAATGTGTCCATTCCTTCCTCTGTTTGTTTACCTCCTGGTATAGGCATGGATACATAAGGGTCCTCGAAAGTCTCCTCGACTTCAATTTGAACTAGATCCTCTGGCTCTAGCTCCACAAGGGGAGAAGGTTGACACGCATATTGGAGAATTCTATTTTGCAGCTCTGCCAGTTGTGCTCTCAGTTCTGCTACCTCTTTGGATGTGTCAGCTATGGCTGCTACCGCTAGTGGTGGCTCTCGTTGAGTGGCTAATTGCTTCTGTAATTCATCATGATCTATTTCTAAGGTAGCATATGCCTCTAGTAGGCCATCATGTGTGTCCAAAACGATCTACATGTTGTTAGATGGTATGGATTTGAAATGGTTCGGGTTGATCTCTGTGGGGGATCCTTCCATCGTTGCTTCTAGGTTCTCTTCATTTTGCCATTGGAGTCTTTTATTTTCTTCTAGTGCCACGAACATGTGTTTCCTTAATAATGCAAGGTTGCAGCGGGTTTTGAGGTTTTTTGCTTGCTGGGCATGTAGCAGTTCTTCAAGGTGTTGTTGCACCTCTGAATCTGGCTTGGGGGGATTGGCCACTAATTCGTCATGTTGTCTCTGCAAGGTGTCATACTGTTGTTGTAGTGGCCTCTTGTCCTTTTCCAAATTGATGAATCGTTCTTGTAGAGCTTCAAGGGTTCTGAACAAGCTTGTATGCTGAGCATCTAAATGCTGGTAATGATTTTGTAATTGAGACATACATTGATACAAAGTATTGAATACATTATTAATAGGAGTGGATGTTGGGAAGGTGTTGAATGCAAGAGGTTAGGGAAAAGGGAAAGGGAGTGTGTATGCTGTGCTTGAGAATGGTGAAGTGGGTGGTGGGGGAATGGGAGATTGTGTGAATATGGGGGGAGGGAGAGGTGCAAAAGTGGGTGATATGTCCATGAGGTCATGTGTGGATGCGGTCGTGGGCGTTATTGTGTACATGGGAATGGTAGGTGTGGTGATGGTCGTGAAGGTGTATAATGGTGTGTGAAGTTGTGCGTAAGAGCCACCAAAAAGTGTGACAAGAGGAATGGGATTTTCGGTGACTACAATTAGAATTACAGTGTCAGTGGTCGCATTTACAATGGGGGTGGTGTCAGATTGTGCGGATTGTGATAGTTGGCTCACAGTTTGTGCTTCACTTAGGGAACTGGAGATGGTGGCTGTGATAGTAGTGGAGGCAGTGGTGGTAGGAGGTGAGGGTGGTGGAATTGGAGGGGAGGGTGGTAAAGGTGGTGATGGGGGTGCACTTGAGGTGTGGGCTTCATCAGTGTGTTGAATTGAGTGAGTTGTGCCAGTCATTGTAGAGGTGGTGCCAATGGTTTTGATACCAAAATATTTATCTGCTTCCCTGGTCTGGGGGGATGTCTCCCGTGTCATTGCTCAAATTGCCCCGAGTGTGCAAGGGCACTGTGCGCGGTCTCTGGTACTCCTAGTGCATCACCGAGCATGTCGAGGGTAGCCCGGTTTTGATCATCTACACCTTCTTCTTCTAGTATCTAGTTCATCAAGGCCTTTCCTATTGCCAAAGATAGTCTGTGTTGTTCCTGAACTAGGTTGATAGTATCATACAATCTTTTCAGTTGTTTCATATAAGCTGGGGCTCGACAAGTTATGGTATAATGTGTTGCTCATATTCATGCTCCCCTTTGTCGGATGGTCCTTCTTGTTCATCATCTTGTTCCTCTTCTGTAGTCTCCTCTTCATCTTCATCTACTTCGATGACTTCTGGTTGAGTTGGATGAGACTGGTCCGTGATAGTTTGTTTCCCACTTAACTGTACTGTTCATCAGTTAAATCCTTAAGCATCAAGCCATGAGGGAACTCTAAATCGATGGGTATTGGTGGAAACACCAGATTATGCCCTTCTACACTGCGCCTTGGTAATGTGATGGTAAAGGGATTCACTCTCCTTTGGGGTGGTGGAGTCATTTCCGGTGTCAGGGTAGCACCCCGCACCTGTGCACATGGAATCTGAACAACTCCCCTCATTTTCTTAGAAGGAGGCCCTGCAACTGATATCCTTCGGTGAAAATCTTGTACCCTAGTCCAGATGAGCGCCCTTTGAATTGGCACATCATATGCCAAACATTGATACACAATTCTGGTAAGTGCACAACATCCATAGAGCACTGATTTATGTTTCTTGTACCAACGTTGGTGTGCAAGATGGATTTGGTCAATGATCCAATGCGGCATGTTAATTGTCAGATTGAAGGTGTTTGCTAAGTATAAATTGAACCAAATCTTCTTGGATGGCATGATGAACCTTTCTTGAGCAGGGAACGCGAAGAGTTGCATGCACATTCGGAGGTGAATGGCAATAGTTGGTGTCATTGCCACCATATCCTTAAGTTTAGTTAAGTTCCTGTTCTTCATGTTGTTTGGAATCATTGTCTCTTTCTGTGTAGGGATGTGCATATGTTGGCAGTAGCCAGAGGCATAGAAGACGCGGGAGCATGTGAAGATGGAGCATAACAAAGTAGCAGGGAGCCAGTCGAATCATTTTTCAAAGAATTATGTTTTAAAATACTTTTCAAAAACCTCCAACAATGATTTTCATCACTATTGTAACATATGTAACATAGAAAAACCCTTTCTGTAATTTATAGCTCCATTTTGTGCAAGCCGAGGAGTCCTTGAGCTTCAGGATCTTAGGTAGAATGAGCGTACCAATTTTGGTTAATTTTAGATACCGTTGTCGTAGAGATTCTCATCTCTACTCTCGCTTCTTCTTGCCTCAAATCAGATCATTGTTCCGAACAAAGGTTCAGGATACGATTGTGGATGTCAGAGAGATTTACTCTCCTCACTTGGAAAGACAATCAAAGATTAAGGAGCAGAAGGGCCACTTCCGATCGCATTTAACACTCGAACTTAAATGAAGCATGATGAAATATCGATTTCTAGAACTTCTGATCCCTATGAGAAGATTTCAATGGATATTGTATTTAGATTTTTCTTCACAAGTTAAAAATGGGAAACTCATCATTGTAATGTGAATTATGTTATTTATAAAAATAAAGTAAAAGAAATGGTGGAAGGACGATTGGAGGATGATCGGACTGCGTTCAAACTTGCAGAAGACGAATGGCTTTTGAGAAAAGTTGGCACCATGCAGAGGAAGAAAAAGAGCAGTTGCGCATAAAAAAAGGGGGAGTTGGAGCGTATGTGATGGTTCGAAGGTTCGAGGTGATTCAGTTGCCTATGTGCTGTCCGGTCACAATGACATTGAGTTTCTTTTTTCAAAGGAGTTACGGAGTTGGCTTGGTTTTATTTGTGGCACTTTGAAAACACATCGTTTTTTTTTAGAATGAAGGATTCGTGATAGTACAACAGGGACGTTCATGCAACGGTTAAAACAAAACTATGAGTAACTCATGGAAAAGAGAGGATGAAAAGGTCGCTCAACAAAAAGGAGGAAAACGACGGAGGGTTCACGCATGGATCACTTCTTTTCTAAAGATAATTCGTGATGGATGGGAAATCTCAGGAAAAAGGGGGTCACATGCAGAGGTAGTCATGGAGATCAATTCGGATACTTAGAGGATCGCTTCCAAATTGATGGGGGTTGGTACGCAGATGATCTAAGAGGGAAAACTCATGATCTGAAGAGGGAAGACGCATGATCTAAGAGAGGCCAATTTCATCAGGTGTATCGGGCAGAATCGAAGGGAGTAAGAATCTGAAGGGGAATCCGCTCGGCAATTTTTTTTTACACAGTGTAACAGAGGATATGAGCCAACTGCTATCAAATTAGTCTACAAGAATTCGGCATCCGCAAGGAGTGGAGGACCTGGACGCTGAAGATGTTTTGGAGTAACGACTTCCTTGCGCTGTCTATCGATAAGATCTGGAGCATTAAAGAGCAACCGATTATGGAAGGATGAGAAAGGAAGCGCAGAGACAAGGCCGAGACGATTGCAAAATTGTGCAGAGCAGAAATTGCATATTGGAATCTACGTTGAGCTGAAGAATATCAATCAAAAGAAGAAGTCTGTAAGTGTTTATGGTCAATATTTACATTCATTCAGTTAACGTAGGTGTACAGATATAGTTTGATCAGAGGAATAGAGGGAACAAGCGGAATCTGAGGGATGCGCAAGAGCTTCTTGTCGATCTATATTCAAGCACCTCAGATCATAACGTTACCAAAGAAAAGGATACTTTTCCCATGGATTATATGCAAGAGTCTGATGATAGCGCTGTACACCAACTTTTGGTAATTTCATGAATGTTAATGGACAGGCTTCCTTGAAATTAGAGCATTACATATATTTATTGTGCAAGTAGAATTTGAAGCGTAAACAAAGGCCATACATACAATATTGATAGAGATGATTTGGACGCATGCTGACAAGAATGAATTTATCAATCTTGTGTTGATCGATCTTCACAGTAGATAGTTTTTGCTGTTATCGTGTTTGCAAAGTCGAATAAAATTAGCATAGGTGTGTTAACATTATAATTGAAAAAAGATAATGCAAGACTAAGTGGCGCATGTATCACTACTGTACTTGACTCCATTGATAGCAGAATCATACGTCAGATGCCATTAATAATAGCAGATTGGAGTTAAATGTTATTCATATAAAACAAAATCATCTGTAATTGATTTCTCTGTTGTGAATCTTGCAATGATCATGGCAATTTAAGCCATTTATTTGACCGTGGTTGATTCTTCCTAGTGAATAAATAACGTCTGATTCTACAACATTTTGTCAATCTGATCTGACCTTGAACTGCAGCAACAGTGCTTTATGAATTGCGCTATTTCTGACTGAAGGAGATTATAACTAAAAGGAATTGTTTTGCTTTGAGTAAATCATACGACAACGGAGAACCGCTATGGCTTCTTCTTCATGCTAATCAGATGCAAAACGAGTTGATGTAAGTTCTAGTTTTCATTATATAGCTATCATAAAACTGTTATGCAGTAATACCATATTGTGCTGATCAAAATTTTATACTGATGCTCTCTGAACTTTTGAATTGATGCCAAATTTGCTTTGATTGATAGGACAGTCATTGAGATTTCCCCGTTTTTCTTGGTTGTAGTGACTACGTAGTTAGTTTCATATGCGTAAAGCTGACAGCTCATTCTGTGGGCTTCTTCAAATTTGAACAAAAGTTTAACATATATGTACTGAAAACAGGAATTGGTACATAGTTAACAACATGGAATTTTTGTTGTGAGATATTTACAGTAACTAATTTCTTTTGATCTTTGTCAATGAAAAATGAAACACGGTTCGCTGTTATGGAAACGTTTGAAGGATGAAAAAGCCCAAGTGCGACCCCAACTCTCACGTGTTCTAACTTGGGGTTTTCTACGTGATTCATATGCATCTTAAACTTTGTGCATAACTCACTGAGAGGTTCATGATCGGCATATATATTTTCTTCTACTTATTACCTTTTACTCATGATCGGTCCAGAGAAGTTTGGTATCTGAGTCACACATTATATATATTGATTCTTTTAAGAAACTGTTACAATGACTTACTTTGTTGAATGTTATCGAATCAAACAAGTATTGCAGGTCAATAATAAAGCATTTTTTCTTGTTGGTTGCGCTAAACAGCTGTTGTTTATATGCTGAATTCATGTTTGATAAATTCATACGTTGAATATATAACGAAAACCTTGTTTCTTGTTTCTATTGAAAATAAGCATTCTATGGATGATGATTTGAACAGATTTGATTTTATGAATCATTTCTTTGAGTTTCTGAGTTGATCAATTCATTTACTTTAAGAAAGGGATAAAGTACGTATTACCACTAACACTTTTGGAGTTCGCGAGTTTGCATCTGAGCTTGCTCCAAGCACCCGGCGTGCGCCGAGTCGTCGATGCTAATACTTTGTTGGATCTCAAAAATAGAAGAGCTTCAATCTACGAGTTAATTAATTTTCCTTGAACTTTAGTGCCTTCTTTGAGAAATTCAAGACTTTGATTTTGAACTAATTACATTTGTTGAGTTTGATTGGCTTTTTGAATCTTCATCATACCTGAGATTGCTCCAAGCACCCGGCGTGCGCCGTATTTTGGGTGGTCGCCCTGATCCACCGACCGTCCCTTTCGCGCCGACATTGGTGAACCCGACGTGAACAAACGGCCTTGCAGCTCAGGTACGGACTTTTTTCTTAAATTAATGCCAAGTAATGTATGTTTGATGTATGTATAACCTCATAGCTTGTTTTTCGTTTATGTGGTGCTTCTTTGATATTCAAGTGTGAGTTATGGGCAAAAAGCAGCGTACAAACATGAAAAATATACATCAATGTAAAGAATCTTTTGAAATTAATTTACAAGAGCATAATTCAACGAGTATTGTTATTGATGAAGCATATGTGAACGCATTGATAGATCAACATTTGAGAAAATGGGAAGATAAATTCATAGAAAGGGAAAACAAGGCCAATGAAGCTCTACAAAAGACATCTAGAATGATTTTGACTTTAAATGATACACTTAAAGCTATGCCAGAGACTTTACAAGTATTAAGAACTAGTCTTAGAACTTGGAAAGAGGAAATGAATGCTGAGTTTCAAGAAATGAACCAGAAGTATGAAATATTATCTAAACGAATACAAGATTTAGAGCTAGTTAAATGTGAGCATGAAAAGGAGGGAATGAACCAAAGTTTGTTTATAGATCCTTCATCTATAACACATGCTCATGATCTTAGTAAATCTAGTTGTCGACATTCATTAAGACCATCAAATAGGACTCGAATGAGACCTTTGCAGTGTTTTTGGTGCGATCAATATGGCCATGCATTTTGGAATTGCAGGTCGTATGAAGATGCACGAAAACGGAAACTAGTGGTTGAATTTGAAAGGAAAATTTGTAATTATCAGGATCGATCACCTTTAAAATTAAATCTAGGAAGGGGTGGAATGAAAGAACTATTTAAGGAGATTCAAACTAAACCTAATCCATGTGAAAGTAAAAAAGTATGGAAGCCTATCATACATATGAACATTCAAACAAAAGAAGAAATAAGGGAGAGGACATCAAACCAAAAACAAGAGCTAAAAGAAGAAATCAAAATGATAAAACTAAAGGAAGAAGATCAAAAATCGATTATAGAAGAGCAATTGGAAATTGATCTAGGTGATTTAGGTGATTTTGAGCATGAAATACAAGTAGGAGCAAGGAAACTTAATAATGTACAGATTTCACTTGATCCAATGCTCCTTTATAATGAGAATTTGTTTGATCAAGTCAAGCTTAAACAACTTCAAACTCAATTTCACAAACATGAATATAATCAAATTAAAGAAGAAAGAATTAAACAAGAAGAGACCAAACAAAGTATTATGAATCAAAACAAACAAACAAATGAAATAGACAAGCAACTTCTTGATCATATAATCAAACAAATCGAAACAAAAATGAATATAAATTCACAACAATCAAAACCTTTAAAACTTAACAAGAAAACTAAGAATGTACCATTGAAGAAAATAGAAGAAATGATTAAATTAAGAAATGATTAAACTAAGAAATGATTAATATATTTGACAAGAAAAGATGAATCAAATTGTTTTGGTTTTCTTATGAAAAAGGAATTTGATGAGAAGTTTTTTATAAAAGTATTATTGCATACAGATGACACGTTCAAACCGAGAAATAGTCCACATTCTTTTTGATAATTATGATGACTAACAGTTTATGAAATTTTGTGAATGTTTTCTATCCATGAAGAATATTTATATGGGAGTTACAACCTACTTCCTCATCAAAAAGGTATTTATATGGGAGTTATAACCTACTTCCTTATCAAAAAGGTATTTATATCGGAATTGTTTACAAAATTTAAAATTATGAATTTCATTAATGTTTTAAATATTGCTTTTCTAATCAATGTTTTGAGTGGTTAATGCAGGTCAAGCAAGAAAAGACAAATTGAAGGAAGCTACAAAATTTGGCTTAATGTTACTTTGGGGGTTTACAGATGAATTATCTAGATGTTTTGAATTGAAAAATTTGGTTTAAATGTGCTAATACTTATGTTTTTTTCACGAGTTTGTTTTCAAGATATTTTTCAGGTTCACGATGAAGAATGGGAGTTTGTTGACAACAAAGATTTTCTTCAAGAGTAGAATATGAAAACCTTTTACTTCCAGTTTTGCACCATTTATTTAATCGTGCATTTCAAGTATGCATTAAATTATGTATGAACACATATTGAGTTTTGCCCTTAGGTGCATGTTCATTTGCACCATTATCAAATTGTAAAAATGCATTATGAAATCTGTGAAAAAGTTCTAAGTATAGGAGATAGAAAACCTCTTCATCAAAAGCTCTTACCTCTTATGCACCATAATTTTGAAAATGCACATAAAGTATGCATGTATTAGGGTCACACTACATGACCATGCATCTCGGCACGATCTGATCTATACCCATGCACATACGAGTGACTGTAAGGATGAATGTATAATCACATTGCTATGTATGAGAGCGAGTGCACCAACCTCGTCATCAGAAGCTATTTTTCTTTATTGATTGCACCATTATTTTTATACATGCATTTTCAAAGTGTGCATATAAATAGGGCTAATAACGCAGCCGTGCATAAGGCACTTTGACTTTAAAATCCATGCACATATTCTGCTATGGAATTGATTTTATTATTAAGCAGAAATCGGGTTCTCAGGTTGGCGCATCCGGAGGATGCACAGGTTTGGTGGGGGTGAGTGTCGTAGAGATTCTCATCTCTACTCTCGCTTCTTCTTGCCTCAAATCAGATCATTGTTCCGAACAAAGGTTCAGGATACGATTGTGGATGTCAGAGAGATTTACTCTCCTCACTTGGAAAGACAATTAAAGATTAAGGAGCAGAAGGGACACTTCCGATCGCATTTAACACTCGAACTTAAATGAAGCATGATGAAATATCGATTTCTAGAACTTCTGATCCCTATGAGAAGATTTCAATGGATATTGTATTTAGATTTTTCTTCACAAGTTAAAAATGGGAAACTCATCATTGTAATGTGAATTATGTTATTTATAAAAATAAAGTAAAAGAAATGGTGGAAGGACGATTGGAGGATGATCGGACTGCGCTCAAAGTTGCAGAAGACGAATGGCTTTTGAGAAAAGTTGGCACCATGCAGAGGAAGAAAAAGAGCAGTTGCGCATAAAAAAAGGGGGAGTTGGAGCGTATGTGATGGTTCGAAGGTTCGAGGTGATTCAGTTGCCTATGTGCTGTCCGGTCACAATGACATTGAGTTTCTTTTTTCAAAGGAGTTACGGAGTTGGCTTGGTTTTATTTGTGGCACTTTGAAAACACATCGTTTTTTTTTAGAATGAAGGATTCGTGATAGTACAACATGGACGTTCATGCAACGGTTAAAACAAAACTATGAGTAACTCATGGAAAAGAGAGGATGAAAAGGTCGCTCAACAAAAAGGAGGAAAACGACGGAGGGTTCACGCATGGATCACTGCTTTTCTAAAGATAATTCGTGATAGATGGGAAATCTCAGGAAAAAGGGGGTCACATGCAGAGGTAGTCATGGAGATCAATTCGGATACTTAGAGGATCGCTTCCAAATTGATGGGGGTTGGTACGCAGATGATCTAAGAGGGAAAACTCATGATCTGAAGAGGGAAGACGCATGATCTAAGAGAGGCCAATTTCATCAGGTGTATCGGGCAGAATCGAAGGGAGTAAGAATCTGAAGGGGAATCCGCTCGACAATTTTTTTTTACACAGTGTAACAGAGGATATGAGCCAACTGCTATCAAATTAGTCTACAAGAATTCGGCATCCGCAAGGAGTGGAGGACCTGGACGCTGAAGATGTTTTGGAGTAACGACTTCCTTGCGCTATCTATTGATAAGATCTGGAGCATTAAAGAGCAACTGATTATGGAAGGATGAGAAAGGAAGCGCGGAGACAAGGCCGAGACGATTGCAAAATTGTGCAGAGCAGAAATTGCATATTGGAATCTGCGTTGAGCTGAAGAATATCAATCAAAAGAAGAAGTCTGTAAGTGTTTATGGTCAATATTTACATTCATTCAGTTAACGTAGGTGTACAGATATAGTTTGATCAGAGGAATAGAGGGAACAAGCGGAATCTGAGGGATGCGCAAGAGCTTCTTGTCGATCTATATTCAAGCACCTCAGATCATAACGTTACCGAAGAAAAGGATACTTTTCCCATGGATTATATGCAAGAGTCTGATGATAGCGCTGTACACCAACTTTTGGTAATTTCATGAATGTTAATGGACAGGCTTCCTTGAAATTAGAGCATTACATATATTTATTGTGCAAGTAGAATTTGAAGCGTAAACAAAGGCCATACATACAATATTGATAGAGATGATTTGGACGCATGCTGACAAGAATGAATTTATCAATCTTGTGTTGATCGATCTTCACAGTAGATAGTTTTTGCTGTTATCGTGTTTGCAAAGTCGAATAAAATTAGCATAGGTGTGTTAACATTATAATTGAAAAAAGATAATGCAAGACTAAGTGGCGCATGTTGTGAATCTTGCAATGATCATGGCAATTTAAGCCATTTATTTGACCGTGGTTGATTCTTCCTAGTGAATAAATAACGTCTGATTCTACAACATTTTGTCAATCTGATCTGACCTTGAACTGCAGCAACAGTGCTTTATGAATTGCGCTATTTCTGACTGAAGGAGATTATAACTAAAAGGAATTGTTTTGCTTTGAGTAAATCATACGACAACGGAGAACCGCTATGGCTTCTTCTTCATGCTAATCAGATGCAAAACGAGTTGATGTAAGTTCTAGTTTTCATTATATAGTTATCATAAAACTGTTATGCAGTAATACCATATTGTGCTGATCAAAATTTTATACTGATGCTCTCTGAACTTTTGAATTGATGCCAAATTTGCTTTGATTGATAGGACAGTCATTGAGATTTCCCCGTTTTTCTTGGTTGTAGTGACTACGTAGTTAGTTTCATATGCGTAAAGCTGACAGCTCATTCTGTGGGCTTCTTCAAATTTGAACAAAAGTTTAACATATATGTACTGAAAACAGGAATTGGTACATAGTTAACAACATGGAATTTTTGTTGTGAGATATTTACAGTAACTAATTTCTTTTGATCTTTGTCTATGAAAAATGAAACACGGTTCGCTGTTATGGAAACGTTTGAAGGATGAAAAAGCCCAAGTGCGACCCCAACTCTCACGTGTTCTAACTTGGGGTTTTCTACGTGATTCATATGCATCTTAAACTTTGTGCATAACTCACTGAGTCAACTATATATTAAGAGGTTCATGATCGGCATATATATTTTCTTCTACTTATTACCTTTTACTCATGATCGGTCCAGAGAAGTTTGGTATCTGAGTCACACATTATATATATTGATTCTTTTAAGAAACTGTTACAATGACTTACTTTGTTGAATGTTATCGAATCAAACAAGTATTGCAGGTCAATAATAAAGCATTTTTTCTTGTTGGTTGCGCTAAACAGCTGTTGTTTATATGCTGAATTCATGTTTGATAAATTCATACGTTGAATATATAACGAAAACCTTGTTTCTTGTTTCTATTGAAAATAAGCATTCTATGGATGATGATTTGAACAGATTTGATTTTATGAATCATTTCTTTGAGTTTCTGAGTTGATCAATTCATTTACTTTAAGAAAGGGATAAAGTACGTATTACCACTAACACTTTTGGAGTTCGCGAGTTTGCATCTGAGCTTGCTCCAAGCACCCGGCGTGCGCCGAGTCGTCGATGCTAATACTTTGTTGGATCTCAAAAATAGAAGAGCTTCAATCTACGAGTTAATTAATTTTCCTTGAACTTTAGTGCCTTCTTTGGGAAATTCAAGACTTTGATTTTGAACTAATTACATTTGTTGAGTTTGATTGGCTTTTTGAATCTTCATCATACCTGAGATTGCTCCAAGCACCCGGCGTGCGCCGTATTTTGGGTGGTCGCCCTGATCCACCGACCGTCCCTTTCGCGCCGACATTGGTGAACCCGACGTGAACAAACGGCCTTGCAGCTCAGGTACGGACTTTTTTCTTAAATTAATGCCAAGTAATGTATGTTTGATGTATGTATAACCTCATAGCTTGTTTTTCGTTTATGTGGTGCTTCTTTGATATTCAAGTGTGAGTTATGGGCAAAAAGCAGCGTACAAACATGAAAAATATACATCAATGTAAAGAATCTTTTGAAATTAATTTACAAGAGCATAATTCAACGAGTATTGTTATTGATGAAGCATATGTGAACGCATTGATAGATCAACATTTGAGAAAATGGGAAGATAAATTCATAGAAAGGGAAAACAAGGCCAATGAAGCTCTACAAAAGACATCTAGAATGATTTTGACTTTAAATGATACACTTAAAGCTATGCCAGAGACTTTACAAGTATTAAGAACTAGTCTTAGAACTTGGAAAGAGGAAATGAATGCTGAGTTTCAAGAAATGAACCAGAAGTATGAAATATTATCTAAACGAATACAAGATTTAGAGCTAGTTAAATGTGAGCATGAAAAGGAGGGAATGAACCAAAGTTTGTTTATAGATCCTTCATCTATAACACATGCTCATGATCTTAGTAAATCTAGTTGTCGACATTCATTAAGACCATCAAATAGGACTCGAATGAGACCTTTGCAGTGTTTTTGGTGCGATCAATATGGCCATGCATTTTGGAATTGCAGGTCGTATGAAGATGCACGAAAACGGAAACTAGTGGTTGAATTTGAAAGGAAAATTTGTAATTATCAGGATCGATCACCTTTAAAATTAAATCTAGGAAGGGGTGGAATGAAAGAACTATTTAAGGAGATTCAAACTAAACCTAATCCATGTGAAAGTAAAAAAGTATGGAAGCCTATCATACATATGAACATTCAAACAAAAGAAGAAATAAGGGAGAGGACATCAAACCAAAAACAAGAGCTAAAAGAAGAAATCAAAATGATAAAACTAAAGGAAGAAGATCAAAAATCGATTATAGAAGAGCAATTGGAAATTGATCTAGGTGATTTAGGTGATTTTGAGCATGAAATACAAGTAGGAGCAAGGAAACTTAATAATGTACAGATTTCACTTGATCCAATGCTCCTTTCTAATGAGAATTTGTTTGATCAAGTCAAGCTTAAACAACTTCAAACTCAATTTCACAAACATGAATATAATCAAATTAAAGAAGAAAGAATTAAACAAGAAGAGACCAAACAAAGTATTATGAATCAAAACAAACAAACAAATGAAATAGACAAGCAACTTCTTGATCATATAATCAAACAAATCGAAACAAAAATGAATATAAATTCACAACAATCAAAACCTTTAAAACTTAACAAGAAAACTAAGAATGTACCATTGAAGAAAATAGAAGAAATGATTAAATTAAGAAATGATTAAACTAAGAAATGATTAATATATTTGACAAGAAAAGATGAATCAAATTGTTTTGGTTTTCTTATGAAAAAGGAATTTGATGAGAAGTTTTTTATAAAAGTATTATTGCATACAGATGACACGTTCAAACCGAGAAATAGTCCACATTCTTTTTGATAATTATGATGACTAACAGTTTATGAAATTTTGTGAATGTTTTCTATCCATGAAGAATATTTATATGGGAGTTACAACCTACTTCCTCATCAAAAAGGTATTTATATGGGAGTTATAACCTACTTCCTTATCAAAAAGGTATTTATATCGGAATTGTTTACAAAATTTAAAATTATGAATTTCATTAATGTTTTAAATATTGCTTTTCTAATCAATGTTTTGAGTGGTTAATGCAGGTCAAGCAAGAAAAGACAAATTGAAGGAAGCTACAAAATTTGGCTTAATGTTACTTTGGGGGTTTACAGATGAATTATCTAGATGTTTTGAATTGAAAAATTTGGTTTAAATGTGCTAATACTTATGTTTTTTTCACGAGTTTGTTTTCAAGATATTTTTCAGGTTCACGATGAAGAATGGGAGTTTGTTGACAACAAAGATTTTCTTCAAGAGTAGAATATGAAAACCTTTTACTTCCAGTTTTGCACCATTTATTTAATCGTGCATTTCAAGTATGCATTAAATTATGTATGAACACATATTGAGTTTTGCCCTTAGGTGCATGTTCATTTGCACCATTATCAAATTGTAAAAATGCATTATGAAATCTGTGAAAAAGTTCTAAGTATAGGAGATAGAAAACCTCTTCATCAAAAGCTCTTACCTCTTATGCACCATAATTTTGAAAATGCACATAAAGTATGCATGTATTAGGGTCACACTACATGACCATGCATCTCGGCACGATCTGATCTATACCCATGCACATACGAGTGACTGTAAGGATGAATGTATAATCACATTGCTATGTATGAGAGCGAGTGCACCAACCTCGTCATCAGAAGCTATTTTTCTTTATTGATTGCACCATTATATTTATACATGCATTTTCAAAGTGTGCATATAAATAGGGCTAATAACGCAGCCGTGCATAAGGCACTTTGACTTTAAAATCCATGCACATATTCTGCTATGGAATTGATTTTATTATTAAGCAGAAATCGGGTTCTCAGGTTGGCGCATCCGGAGGATGCACAGGTTTGGTGGGGGTGAGTGTCGTAGAGATTCTCATCTCTACTCTCGCTTCTTCTTGCCTCAAATCAGATCATTGTTCCGAACAAAGGTTCAGGATACGATTGTGGATGTCAGAGAGATTTACTCTCCTCACTTGGAAAGACAATCAAAGATTAAGGAGCAGAAGGGACACTTCCGATCGCATTTAACACTCGAACTTAAATGAAGCATGATGAAATATCGATTTCTAGAACTTCTGATCCCTATGAGAAGATTTCAATGGATATTGTATTTAGATTTTTCTTCACAAGTTAAAAATGGGAAACTCATCATTGTAATGTGAATTATGTTATTTATAAAAATAAAGTAAAAGAAATGGTGGAAGGACGATTGGAGGATGATCGGACTGCGCTCAAAGTTGCAGAAGACGAATGGCTTTTGAGAAAAGTTGGCACCATGCAGAGGAAGAAAAAGAGCAGTTGCGCATAAAAAAAGGGGGAGTTGGAGCGTATGTGATGGTTCGAAGGTTCGAGGTGATTCAGTTGCCTATGTGCTGTCCGGTCACAATGACATTGAGTTTCTTTTTTCAAAGGAGTTACGGAGTTGGCTTGGTTTTATTTGTGGCACTTTGAAAACACATCGTTTTTTTTTAGAATGAAGGATTCGTGATAGTACAACAGGGACGTTCATGCAACGGTTAAAACAAAACTATGAGTAACTCATGGAAAAGAGAGGATGAAAAGGTTGCTCAACAAAAAGGAGGAAAATGACGGAGGGTTCACGCATGGATCACTGCTTTTCTAAAGATAATTCGTGATAGATGGGAAATCTCAGGAAAAAGGGGGTCACATGCAGAGGTAGTCATGGAGATCAATTCGGATATTTAGAGGATCGCTTCCAAATTGATGGGGGTTGGTACGCAGATGATCTAAGAGGGAAAACTCATGATTTGAAGAGGGAAGACGCATGATCTAAGAGAGGCCAATTTCATCAGGTGTATCGGGCAGAATCGAAGGGAGTAAGAATCTGAAGGGGAATCCGCTCGACAATTTTTTTTTACACAGTGTAACAGAGGATATGAGCCAACTGCTATCAAATTAGTCTACAAGAATTCGGCATCCGCAAGGAGTGGAGGACTTGGACGCTGAAGATGTTTTGGAGTAACGACTTCCTTGCGCTATCTATTGATAATATCTGGAGCATTAAAGAGCAACCGATTATGGAAGGATGAGAAAGGAAGCGCGGAGACAAGGCCGAGACGATTGCAAAATTGTGCAGAGCAGAAATTGCATATTGGAATCTGCGTTGAGCTGAAGAATATCAATCAAAAGAAGAAGTCTGTAAGTGTTTATGGTCAATATTTACATTCATTCAGTTAACGTAGGTGTACAGATATAGTTTGATCAGAGGAATAGAGGGAACAAGCGGAATCTGAGGGATGCGCAAGAGCTTCTTGTCGATCTATATTCAAGCACCTCAGATCATAACGTTACCGAAGAAAAGGATACTTTTCCCATGGATAATATGCAAGAGTCTGATGATAGCGCTGTACACCAACTTTTGGTAATTTCATGAATGTTAATGGACAGGCTTCCTTGAAATTAGAGCATTACATATATTTATTGTGCAAGTAGAATTTGAAGCGTAAACAAAGGCCATACATACAATATTGATAGAGATGATTTGGACGCATGCTGACAAGAATGAATTTATCAATCTTGTGTTGATCGATCTTCACAGTAGATAGTTTTTGCTGTTATCGTGTTTGCAAAGTCGAATAAAATTAGCATAGGTGTGTTAACATTATAATTGAAAAAAGATAATGCAAGACTAAGTGGCGCATGTATCACTACTGTACTTGACTCCATTGATAGCAGAATCATACGTCAGATGCCATTAATAATAGCAGATTGGAGTTAAATTTTATTCATATAAAACAAAATCATCTGTAATTGATTTCTCTGTTGTGAATCTTGCAATGATCATGGCAATTTAAGCCATTTATTTGACCGTGGTTGATTCTTCCTAGTGAATAAATAACGTCTGATTCTACAACATTTTGTCAATCTGATCTGACCTTGAACTGCAGCAACAGTGCTTTATGAATTGCGCTATTTCTGACTGAAGGAGATTATAACTAAAAGGAATTGTTTTGCTTTGAGTAAATCATACGACAACGGAGAACCGCTATGGCTTCTTCTTCATGCTAATCAGATGCAAAACGAGTTGATGTAAGTTCTAGTTTTCATTATATAGCTATCATAAAACTGTTATGCAGTAATACCATATTGTGCTGATCAAAATTTTATACTGATGCTCTCTGAACTTTTGAATTGATGCCAAATTTGCTTTGATTGATAGGACAGTCATTGAGATTTCCCCGTTTTTCTTGGTTGTAGTGACTACGTAGTTAGTTTCATATGCGTAAAGCTGACAGCTCATTCTGTGGGCTTCTTCAAATTTGAACAAAAGTTTAACATATATGTACTGAAAACAGGAATTGGTACATAGTTAACAACATGGAATTTTTGTTGTGAGATATTTACAGTAACTAATTTCTTTTGATCTTTGTCTATGAAAAATGAAACACGGTTCGCTGTTATGGAAATGTTTGAAGGATGAAAAAGCCCAAGTGCGACCCCAACTCTCACGTGTTCTAACTTGGGGTTTTCTACGTGATTCATATGCATCTTAAACTTTGTGCATAACTCACTGAGAGGTTCATGATCGGCATATATATTTTCTTCTACTTATTACCTTTTACTCATGATCGGTCCAGAGAAGTTTGGTATCTGAGTCACACATTATATATATTGATTCTTTTAAGAAACTGTTACAATGACTTACTTTGTTGAATGTTATCGAATCAAACAAGTATTGCAGGTCAATAATAAAGCATTTTTTCTTGTTGGTTGCGCTAAACAGCTGTTGTTTATATGCTGAATTCATGTTTGATAAATTCATACGTTGAATATATAACGAAAACCTTGTTTCTTGTTTCTATTGAAAATAAGCATTCTATGGATGATGATTTGAACAGATTTGATTTTATGAATCATTTCTTTGAGTTTCTGAGTTGATCAATTCATTTACTTTAAGAAAGGGATAAAGTACGTATTACCACTAACACTTTTGGAGTTCGCGAGTTTGCATCTGAGCTTGCTCCAAGCACCCGGCGTGCGCCGAGTCGTCGATGCTAATACTTTGTTGGATCTCAAAAATAGAAGAGCTTCAATCTACGAGTTAATTAATTTTCCTTGAACTTTAGTGCCTTCTTTGAGAAATTCAAGACTTTGATTTTGAACTAATTACATTTGTTGAGTTTGATTGGCTTTTTGAATCTTCATCATACCTGAGATTGCTCCAAGCACCCGGCGTGCGCCGTATTTTGGGTGGTCGCCCTGATCCACCGACCGTCCCTTTCGCGCCGACATTGGTGAACCCGACGTGAACAAACGGCCTTGCAGCTCAGGTACGGACTTTTTTCTTAAATTAATGCCAAGTAATGTATGTTTGATGTATGTATAACCTCATAGCTTGTTTTTCGTTTATGTGGTGCTTCTTTGATATTCAAGTGTGAGTTATGGGCAAAAAGCAGCGTACAAACATGAAAAATATACATCAATGTAAAGAATCTTTTGAAATTAATTTACAAGAGCATAATTCAACGAGTATTGTTATTGATGAAGCATATGTGAACGCATTGATAGATCAACATTTGAGAAAATGGGAAGATAAATTCATAGAAAGGGAAAACAAGGCCAATGAAGCTCTACAAAAGACATCTAGAATGATTTTGACTTTAAATGATACACTTAAAGCTATGCCAGAGACTTTACAAGTATTAAGAACTAGTCTTAGAACTTGGAAAGAGGAAATGAATGCTGAGTTTCAAGAAATGAACCAGAAGTATGAAATATTATCTAAACGAATACAAGATTTAGAGCTAGTTAAATGTGAGCATGAAAAGGAGGGAATGAACCAAAGTTTGTTTATAGATCCTTCATCTATAACACATGCTCATGATCTTAGTAAATCTAGTTGTCGACATTCATTAAGACCATCAAATAGGACTCGAATGAGACCTTTGCAGTGTTTTTGGTGCGATCAATATGGCCATGCATTTTGGAATTGCAGGTCGTATGAAGATGCACGAAAACGGAAACTAGTGGTTGAATTTGAAAGGAAAATTTGTAATTATCAGGATCGATCACCTTTAAAATTAAATCTAGGAAGGGGTGGAATGAAAGAACTATTTAAGGAGATTCAAACTAAACCTAATCCATGTGAAAGTAAAAAAGTATGGAAGCCTATCATACATATGAACATTCAAACAAAAGAAGAAATAAGGGAGAGGACATCAAACCAAAAACAAGAGCTAAAAGAAGAAATCAAAATGATAAAACTAAAGGAAGAAGATCAAAAATCGATTATAGAAGAGCAATTGGAAATTGATCTAGGTGATTTAGGTGATTTTGAGCATGAAATACAAGTAGGAGCAAGGAAACTTAATAATGTACAGATTTCACTTGATCCAATGCTCCTTTCTAATGAGAATTTGTTTGATCAAGTCAAGCTTAAACAACTTCAAACTCAATTTCACAAACATGAATATAATCAAATTAAAGAAGAAAGAATTAAACAAGAAGAGACCAAACAAAGTATTATGAATCAAAACAAACAAACAAATGAAATAGACAAGCAACTTCTTGATCATATAATCAAACAAATCGAAACAAAAATGAATATAAATTCACAACAATCAAAACCTTTAAAACTTAACAAGAAAACTAAGAATGTACCATTGAAGAAAATAGAAGAAATGATTAAATTAAGAAATGATTAAACTAAGAAATGATTAATATATTTGACAAGAAAAGATGAATCAAATTGTTTTGGTTTTCTTATGAAAAAGGAATTTGATGAGAAGTTTTTTATAAAAGTATTATTGCATACAGATGACACGTTCAAACCGAGAAATAGTCCACATTCTTTTTGATAATTATGATGACTAACAGTTTATGAAATTTTGTGAATGTTTTCTATCCATGAAGAATATTTATATGGGAGTTACAACCTACTTCCTCATCAAAAAGGTATTTATATGGGAGTTATAACCTACTTCCTTATCAAAAAGGTATTTATATCAGAATTGTTTACAAAATTTAAAATTATGAATTTCATTAATGTTTTAAATATTGCTTTTCTAATCAATGTTTTGAGTGGTTAATGCAGGTCAAGCAAGAAAAGACAAATTGAAGGAAGCTACAAAATTTGGCTTAATGTTACTTTGGGGGTTTACAGATGAATTATCTAGATGTTTTGAATTGAAAAATTTGGTTTAAATGTGCTAATACTTATGTTTTTTTCACGAGTTTGTTTTCAAGATATTTTTCAGGTTCACGATGAAGAATGGGAGTTTGTTGACAACAAAGATTTTCTTCAAGAGTAGAATATGAAAACCTTTTACTTCCAGTTTTGCACCATTTATTTAATCGTGCATTTCAAGTATGCATTAAATTATGTATGAACACATATTGAGTTTTGCCCTTAGGTGCATGTTCATTTGCACCATTATCAAATTGTAAAAATGCATTATGAAATCTGTGAAAAAGTTCTAAGTATAGGAGATAGAAAACCTCTTCATCAAAAGCTCTTACCTCTTATGCACCATAATTTTGAAAATGCACATAAAGTATGCATGTATTAGGGTCACACTACATGACCATGCATCTCGGCACGATCTGATCTATACCCATGCACATACGAGTGACTGTAAGGATGAATGTATAATCACATTGCTATGTATGAGAGCGAGTGCACCAACCTCGTCATCAGAAGCTATTTTTCTTTATTGATTGCACCATTATTTTTATACATGCATTTTCAAAGTGTGCATATAAATAGGGCTAATAACGCAGCCGTGCATAAGGCACTTTGACTTTAAAATCCATGCACATATTCTGCTATGGAATTGATTTTATTATTAAGCAGAAATCGGGTTCTCAGGTTGGCGCATCCGGAGGATGCACAGGTTTGGTGGGGGTGAGTGTCGTAGAGATTCTCATCTCTACTCTCGCTTCTTCTTGCCTCAAATCAGATCATTGTTCCGAACAAAGGTTCAGGATACGATTGTGGATGTCAGAGAGATTTACTCTCCTCACTTGGAAAGACAATCAAAGATTAAGGAGCAGAAGGGACACTTCCGATCGCATTTAACACTCGAACTTAAATGAAGCATGATGAAATATCGATTTCTAGAACTTCTGATCCCTATGAGAAGATTTCAATGGATATTGTATTTAGATTTTTCTTCACAAGTTAAAAATGGGAAACTCATCATTGTAATGTGAATTATGTTATTTATAAAAATAAAGTAAAAGAAATGGTGGAAGGACGATTGGAGGATGATCGGACTGCGCTCAAAGTTGCAGAAGACGAATGGCTTTTGAGAAAAGTTGGCACCATGCAGAGGAAGAAAAAGAGCAGTTGCGCATAAAAAAAGGGGGAGTTGGAGCGTATGTGATGGTTCGAAGGTTCGAGGTGATTCAGTTGCCTATGTGCTGTCCGGTCACAATGACATTGAGTTTCTTTTTTCAAAGGAGTTACGGAGTTGGCTTGGTTTTATTTGTGGCACTTTGAAAACACATCGTTTTTTTTTAGAATGAAGGATTCGTGATAGTACAACATGGACGTTCATGCAACGGTTAAAACAAAACTATGAGTAACTCATGGAAAAGAGAGGATGAAAAGGTCGCTCAACAAAAAGGAGGAAAACGACGGAGGGTTCACGCATGGATCACTGCTTTTCTAAAGATAATTCGTGATAGATGGGAAATCTCAGGAAAAAGGGGGTCACATGCAGAGGTAGTCATGGAGATCAATTCGGATACTTAGAGGATCGCTTCCAAATTGATGGGGGTTGGTACGCAGATGATCTAAGAGGGAAAACTCATGATCTGAAGAGGGAAGACGCATGATCTAAGAGAGGCCAATTTCATCAGGTGTATCGGGCAGAATCGAAGGGAGTAAGAATCTGAAGGGGAATCCGCTCGACAATTTTTTTTTACACAGTGTAACAGAGGATATGAGCCAACTGCTATCAAATTAGTCTACAAGAATTCGGCATCCGCAAGGAGTGGAGGACCTGGACGCTGAAGATGTTTTGGAGTAACGACTTCCTTGCGCTATCTATTGATAAGATCTGGAGCATTAAAGAGCAACCGATTATGGAAGGATGAGAAAGGAAGCGCGGAGACAAGGCCGAGACGATTGCAAAATTGTGCAGAGCAGAAATTGCATATTGGAATCTGCGTTGAGCTGAAGAATATCAATCAAAAGAAGAAGTCTGTAAGTGTTTATGGTCAATATTTACATTCATTCAGTTAACGTAGGTGTACAGATATAGTTTGATCAGAGGAATAGAGGGAACAAGCGGAATCTGAGGGATGCGCAAGAGCTTCTTGTCGATCTATATTCAAGCACCTCAGATCATAACGTTACCGAAGAAAAGGATACTTTTCCCATGGATTATATGCAAGAGTCTGATGATAGCGCTGTACACCAACTTTTGGTAATTTCATGAATGTTAATGGACAGGCTTCCTTGAAATTAGAGCATTACATATATTTATTGTGCAAGTAGAATTTGAAGCGTAAACAAAGGCCATACATACAATATTGATAGAGATGATTTGGACGCATGCTGACAAGAATGAATTTATCAATCTTGTGTTGATCGATCTTCACAGTAGATAGTTTTTGCTGTTATCGTGTTTGCAAAGTCGAATAAAATTAGCATAGGTGTGTTAACATTATAATTGAAAAAAGATAATGCAAGACTAAGTGGCGCATGTATCACTACTGTACTTGACTCCATTGATAGCAGAATCATACGTCAGATGCCATTAATAATAGCAGATTGGAGTTAAATGTTATTCATATAAAACAAAATCATCTGTAATTGATTTCTCTGTTGTGAATCTTGCAATGATCATGGCAATTTAAGCCATTTATTTGACCGTGGTTGATTCTTCCTAGTGAATAAATAACGTCTGATTCTACAACATTTTGTCAATCTGATCTGACCTTGAACTGCAGCAACAGTGCTTTATGAATTGCGCTATTTCTGACTGAAGGAGATTATAACTAAAAGGAATTGTTTTGCTTTGAGTAAATCATACGACAACGGAGAACCGCTATGGCTTCTTCTTCATGCTAATCAGATGCAAAACGAGTTGATGTAAGTTCTAGTTTTCATTATATAGCTATCATAAAACTGTTATGCAGTAATACCATATTGTGCTGATCAAAATTTTATACTGATGCTCTCTGAACTTTTGAATTGATGCCAAATTTGCTTTGATTGATAGGACAGTCATTGAGATTTCCCCGTTTTTCTTGGTTGTAGTGACTACGTAGTTAGTTTCATATGCGTAAAGCTGACAGCTCATTCTGTGGGCTTCTTCAAATTTGAACAAAAGTTTAACATATATGTACTGAAAACAGGAATTGGTACATAGTTAACAACATGGAATTTTTGTTGTGAGATATTTACAGTAACTAATTTCTTTTGATCTTTGTCTATGAAAAATGAAACACGGTTCGCTGTTATGGAAACGTTTGAAGGATGAAAAAGCCCAAGTGCGACCCCAACTCTCACGTGTTCTAACTTGGGGTTTTCTACGTGATTCATATGCATCTTAAACTTTGTGCATAACTCACTGAGTCAACTATATATTAAGAGGTTCATGATCGGCATATATATTTTCTTCTACTTATTACCTTTTACTCATGATCGGTCCAGAGAAGTTTGGTATCTGAGTCACACATTATATATATTGATTCTTTTAAGAAACTGTTACAATGACTTACTTTGTTGAATGTTATCGAATCAAACAAGTATTGCAGGTCAATAATAAAGCATTTTTTCTTGTTGGTTGCGCTAAACAGCTGTTGTTTATATGCTGAATTCATGTTTGATAAATTCATACGTTGAATATATAATGAAAACCTTGTTTCTTGTTTCTATTGAAAATAAGCATTCTATGGATGATGATTTGAACAGATTTGATTTTATGAATCATTTCTTTGAGTTTCTGAGTTGATCAATTCATTTACTTTAAGAAAGGGATAAAGTACGTATTACCACTAACACTTTTGGAGTTCGCGAGTTTGCATCTGAGCTTGCTCCAAGCACCCGGCGTGCGCCGAGTCGTCGATGCTAATACTTTGTTGGATCTCAAAAATAGAAGAGCTTCAATCTACGAGTTAATTAATTTTCCTTGAACTTTAGTGCCTTCTTTGGGAAATTCAAGACTTTGATTTTGAACTAATTACATTTGTTGAGTTTGATTGGCTTTTTGAATCTTCATCATACCTGAGATTGCTCCAAGCACCCGGCGTGCGCCGTATTTTGGGTGGTCGCCCTGATCCATCGACCGTCCCTTTCGCGCCGACACCGTTTACCCTTTCAAATAGTGCTTAGGACCTATTTTTTAACTATGCCGGTCACTAGATGTGAAACCGGTCAAAACTAGTCTAGAATCTATAAAAAGAGCTAGAGAGCTCATTTTTGAGGTTAGCTATTGTTGGTTAGTGTGAGCTTAGAGATATTTTGAGCTTGTAATTGAGATCTTGAGCAATAGAGTTGATTTCCTACCTTCCATTGTATCTTGCTTGTCTCTTCGTTGTGTGTGTGTATGTGTGTGTGCATCTCTATGCTTCTCACCTTTACTCTCACTTCATCTCACGTTCATGATCTTCATATCACTTCTATCTCTTCCACGGATTGACATTAAGGAGGTGGAGCTTCTTAACGTGGTTCTCACCATTGTGCTAGAGCAACAACATACCTCTCATTTCTAGAGCTTCCCTTACCAAATTGTTCGTCAATTTGAATCACTTCAATTCATTTCCTCTTGTAAGAGAAGGTAGTACAAAGGTGCTATACCCCTTTTTCTCTTTACTGGGAGTGAGGGTGCTAATAAAGTATGAACACCTTAGGAAGTCTAGCTTGGGTAACTGAGCTTTGAAGTAATCATTGTTGGAGCAAGTCTATGAAAAGCCTAAGTATTGGCTTGAGTCCCACAAAGTCATAGAAGAAGCCTTAAAATGAAGACAATGTAAAGTTGACTTGTGAAATACCTCTTGTAACTTTTGAAGACTTTACTTAATGTAAAAGTGAAAGAATCTTAAGTGGTTGAGTCCACTTGATCAAAAAGGGAAAGAGGAGCCACGAATTCATGATTTGTGGTAGATAGAGAATCAAATCAATCACTAATTGATTGGAGAGTGATTGAGGGAAGTTAGCCTCCCAAGATCAACTATAAATACATGGTAGTCTTAGTCATGGTTATGTGAAGACCTCCAAGAGCTAAGCTTTATGCCATATCAAGGTGTGATTCCAAGGCACACATATGTGTCAGTAAGTCCATTGTATTGTACAAGCAATATGCTTTCATTTTCATGATCATTTGAGTTCATATTTCCATGTTCTTGTGAAGTGTACTACTCACTGCCATATCTCTCAGTTTTCTCAGTCACATTGCAGAGTTGGTTTCTCTGAGCTTGGTGCATCATTTTTAGTGATATAACTTGGTAAAGTTAGCTCTATAAGTCTACTATATGCTCGTCAATTTTCATTGCCTTTGGGTGTTTCAATCTTCAGTTATGTTCAGTTGAAGTCAACCCTATCTGTTCATTTTCACTTCTCTGTCAGGTACCTGACTTTTTTACTCATCTTGTCAGAGCTGTTTGTCAGTGTGTACTTACCCAAATTCAATGATTTAAAGCGTGTTTGATTTAACATACTATCTAGTATAAGCTTTTTCATAAGCATTGGATTCTTAAATCGTGAGTTATGTTCATTTTTCTGCTCATGGTCTCATTACTGTAGCAGCCCGTGAAAATCGAGATGATGTCATCAGTTGTTAAACATCATTCTCAGTGTGTGGTTCATTATTTTTTATGAGATTACTCTTGAAAGTTAGCTCTTTAAGTTAGCTAGACTTTCCCAAAAGGAATTAAGCTAATTACTGTTGTGCTCAGAGAATTATGCAAAACACTCGACATGTGTATGAACCAAAATAGCAAGTTCTTCACCTTTGAGCTAACTCCAACTTATTTGTTTTGATCTATCTTTTTGAGAGTGATCTTCCAAGGTACATAGGGTGTCTAATACATCCATTGGCAAGCGAAAAGGGCCCACCATATACCCCTAGAGTTTATTTGGCTGGTGTAGATCACGGATTTTGCAACACCTCTTCATCTTCAAGCACATACCTATCCATCTCTTCACAGTGGTATCAGAGCAAGGTTGGACAACATGGCAAATGGAATTCCTTCATCAATTGAAAAAGCTTGGTCATTAAGAATGGAAGCCTATCTCCAAGGTATAAGTTTATATGGTTATGTGGCGGGAGATGAAGTTATGCCAAGTTTCAGGAACAAAAGTCAACCAACACAAGAAGAGCAAGAAGCACATGGTGCTCCAAGGATGCACTTACAAGGTCTTATCTCCTCAAATCTATCTCAGCTTTTTTTGTTGCCTCACATTAGAAGTTGTAAGACATCTCAGGAAGTGTGGGATGCACTTGAAGCCTTCTTCTCTTCAAGTACCAAAGCTAGGAAGCATCAACTATGGTTGGATTTCACAACTCTCAAGAAAGCTCCCAAACAAAATGTGACTTATTTTGTCACAAAGCTCAAGGACATAGCGGATCAGTTGGGAAGCCTTGGAGAGTTAATAGATGAAGATCAAATTATAAGGCAGATCATCAATGGCTTGAAGGCAGATGACAAGTGGGAAGCATTCACCACAGCTATGGATTTGTACATGGACATGCATGTACCTGATTTCAATACACTCATTGGACAACTACTTAAGAGGCAAAGCTTATCAAAAATGGAGAAAGCTCTAAAGGTAATCAATCTTCAGCTTTATAAAATGATAAAAGCAAGTCCAAAGATAACAAAGGAAAGGCAAAGAAAGTGGATGATGAAGCAGGTACATATCAAGTTAACTATGCAGGTAGAGGAAGACGTGGTAGAGGTAGAGGAAGAGGAGGTAGACAAGGTAGGGGGAGATCCCAAGACGCCAACCCATGTTCTATTTGTGGACTAACTAATCATACAACTGAAAATTGCTTTAGGAATTCCAGGAATCAAAGAAGAAGAGGATACAATAGAGGAAGTTATGGCTACTCAAGAGGAAGGTTCAACAATTATCATGGCAGCTACAACAACTACAATCATTCAAACTATCAAAGGGGCTACAAGGGAAGGAGAGAATACAATAACTACACAGAAGACTCAAACAAAGAGGATTCATTATTGATCATGAACATGGCTATGCCACAAGGTAAATCTGGTGAGCATGTTTTCTACATAGATTCATGTTGTTCAAATCATGTGGCAGGAAATGTGGCACTCCTATCAGATTTAGAAGATCCAAGGAATAAGCATGAGGTACAAACAGGAGATGATACAAGACATCTTGTGGAGAAAATAAGAAATGTCAAAGCACCTGATGGAAACATCAACCTACTCAGTAAGGTACTCTATGTCCCTACCATTACAAAGAATTTGATAAGTGTTGGGCAGATAGTAGAGAAAGGGTTGCAAGTTAGGTTCACAAAAGTAGGAACATTTGTTGAAGATCCAAGTCAAGGATTTAGAAGAATTACAAAAGGTGAAAAGACAGGTAGATTGTTCACATTTGAATTACAAGACACTAGAAACATTGCTCTCTTTAATTATGGTAGTCAGACACTCACAGAATTGGAAGTGTGGAAGGTTAGCACATATTGGTGAAAGGTCATTAAAGCAAATTTGCATGGACCAAAGTGTACTTGGAAACCCTAACTTGTCAAAACAACATATGATTTATAAGCGTAGTGCATGTCAATTTGGAAAGTCTCACCGGTTACCATTCATGAAGAAAGGTTATATGCATGGAGATCTCTTAGATGGATCCAAAGGCACAAAGGTGTGTATTTATTGGATATGACAACAATCAAAAGGGCTACAGGTTATACAACCCTACCAACAAAGGATTCTTGGTAAGCAGAGATGTAGTTTTTGATGAAATCAATTCATGGTATGAAGATTCATGCAGGAAGGTCAATTTACCATATGATCTTGAAGAAGATTTTCCAAAGCTTGGTAGAGAACAATCGAAGGTTGAAGAACAAGACACCTGAGAGGATGATGAAGAATCTCAGATGGAAAAGATCAAAGCATGAAAGTCTAAAGGTAAAGCAAAATTGCAAGAACTTGGACATGAGGCAGAATCATCACATCATGGCCTAAGAAGATCTATGAGGGAAAAGAAAAAACTAGAAAGTTATGGGTTTGACAACTCATTAGTAACTAAACATTCTATCTACATAGCACAGGACATAAACCAAGAGGAGCCATCATCCTTTGAAGAGGCCAAAGCAAAATTAGAATGGAAGCATGCAATGAAGGAAGAGATTGAAGCACTTGAGGAAAACAACACTTGGGATTTGGTGCCCAAGACTTCATCCATGAAGGTAATAGGCTCAAGATGGGTCTATAAACTCAAGAAGAATTCTGATGGTTCCATTAACAGGTATAAGGCAAGGCTTGTAGCAAAAGGCTTTGCACAAACTCAAGGAATTGATTATGAGGAGACCTTCTCTCCGTGGCAAAGATGCCTACTATTAGAGTTTTGCTTAGTATTGCCTCTTCCAAGAATTGGAAGATTCTTCAACTAGATGTAAAGAATGCATTCTTGAATGGTTGGATAACAGAAGAGGTATATATGGCACAACCACCTGGTTTTGAGAATCAAGTTTATCCTGATTATGTGTATAAACTTAACAAAGCATTGTATGGTCTCAAGCAAGCCCCAAGAGCTTGGAATTTCAGGCTTGTTTCATTCTTGCAGGACAAAGGCTTTCAACCAAGCAAGGCAGATCCTTCACTCTTTATTAAAAAGAGTAATTCTAAGATCATCTACCTATGAGTATATGTAGATGATATTATATTGGCAGGGAATGATGTAGATGGTATGAAGAAGATCAAAGATTAGATGAGAGAAGAGTTCAAGATAAGTGATTTGGGTTCACTTACCTACTTCCTAGGCTTGGAAGTTGTCTACAAAGATCATGGTTTGTTTCTCACTCAAAGAAAGTACATTAAGGACATGTTGGCAAAATTCAAGATGCAAGATTGTAAGATTGCAGGTACTCCAATGGAGGTCAATCACAAATTGAGCTCACATGAAGGTGAACTCATAGAGGACATCACATCATATCAAAGTCTAGTGGGTAGTCTCAACTATGCCACATTGATAAGAGTAGATATATGTTACAGTGTGAGTGTGCTAAGTCAATTTATGCACACACCAAGGAAACCACATATGGATGCTGCCAAAAGGATTCTCAAGTATCTCAAAGGCCCATAAATGAAGGACTTTATTATTCTTATGTATCTGATTTAGGTTTGAAGATATTTTCTGATGCAGATTGGGCTGGCTCCAAGGAAGATAGAAGGAGCACTTCAGGTTATCTTACCTTTGCAAGTTCAAAGCTTAGTTCACGGTCATCCAAGAAGCAACCTACAGTTGCTCTCTCTTCTACTGAAGCTGAATATAGAGGTCTTCCCATAGCTACACAAGAAGCTATGTGGATGAAGACATTATTCAAAGATCTTGGATTGGAGTTTGGAACTCCAACTATTTTTGGTGACAATATGAGTTCTATTCACTTAGCTGCTAATCCTATTTTTCATGCAAGGACTAAACATATTGAAGTTTATTATCACTATGTACGAGAGAAGGTTCTAAGCAAAGAGATTCAAATATCATATGTGTCCACTCATCAACAATGTGCATATATTTTAACCAAAGCATTGGATGGTACAAAGCTCTACAAATTCAAGGCTATGATTGGTTTACAAGTAATCTTGGAAGATTGAAGACCTCAAGCATACTTGGCTTGAGGGGGAGCTATTGGAGCAAGTCTATGACAAGCCTAAGTATTGGCTTGAGTCCCACAAAGTCATAGAAGAAGCCTTAAAATGAAGACAATGTAAAGTTCACTTGTGAACTACCTCTTGTAACTTTTGAAGACTTTACTTAATGTAAAAGTGAAAGAATCTTAAGTGGTTGAGTCCACTTGATCAAAAAGGGAAAGAGGAGCCACGAATTTGTGATTTGTGGTAGATAGAGAATCAAATCAATCACTAATTGATTGGAGAGTGATTGAGGGAAGTTAGCCTCCCAAGATCAACTATAAATGCATGGTAGTCTTAGTCGTGGTTATGTGAAGACCTCCAAGAGCTGAGCTTTATGCCATATCAAGGTGTGATTCCAAGGCACACATATGTATCAGTAAGTCCATTGTTTTGTACAAGCGATATACTTTCATTTTCATGATCATTTGAGTTCATTGTTCCATGTTCTTGTGAAGTGTACTACTCACTGCCATATCTCTCAGTTATCGCAGTCAGATTGGAGAGATGGTTTCTCTGAGCTTGATGCATCATTTTCAGTGGTTTAACTTGGTAAAGTTAGCTCTATAAGTCTACTATATGCTCGTCAATTTTCATTGCATTTGGGTGTTTCAATCTTCAGTTATGTTCAGTTGAAGTCAACCCTGTCTGTTCATTTTCACTTCTCTGTTAGGTACCCGACTTTTTTACTCATTTTGTCAGAGCTATTTCTCAGTGTGTACTTAGCCAAATTCAATGATTTAAAGCATGTTTGATTTAGCATACTGTCTAGTATAAGCATACAAATTTTCATAATCATTGGATTCTTAAATAGTGAGTTATATGTATTTTTCTGCTCATTGGTCTCATTACTATAGTAGCCCGTGAAAATTGGGATGATATCATCAGTTGTTAAACATCATTCTTAGTGTGTGGTTCATTATTTTTTCTGAGATTACTCTTGAAAGTTAGATCTTTAAGTCACCTAGACTTCCCCAAAAGGAATTAAGCTACTTACTGTTGTGCTCAGAGAATTATGCAAAACACTAGACATGTGTATGAACCAAAATAGCAAGTTCTTCACCTCTGAGCGAACTCCAACTTATCTGTTTTGATCTATCTTTTTGAGAGTGATCTTCCAAGGTACATAGGGTGTCTAATACATCCATTGGAAAGATAAAAGGGCCCACCATATACTCCTGGAGTTCAGTTGGCTGGTGTAGATCAAGGATTTTGCAACACCTCTTCATCTTCAAGCACATACCTATCCATCTCTTCACAGTCATACAATCCAAACTTCTTCCATATTCGTTGCAATCCTTCATTTAAGTTTTGAAGCCTCTCAAACTCTTGTGTAAAGAAGTGACTTGCTTACTATCAATGTGTGCCCTTGGGGGGGATTTTGAATCGGTACTCCTCCTGAATATGTAGACTTTCAATGTCTACTATCTGAGAGTTGGTGCTTGCCTGGGAGCTCGTTTCTGCAGCCTCGACCATATTGATGAAATCGGTCACCGGTTCTGTGAGAATATACAAATGAATGTTAACATTGCAAATGGACACAAAGTGGTCATGTGTCCCCGTTACAACATTAACATGATGAACTGTGAGGTAGTTAGTTAGTGCTCATGTGGTTGTTAGTGTGAAGTGTGGTTAGCAGGTGCAGGGTTCCTATGTGCTAATTAGTGTGGTGAGGTGCAGTGTGGATACAGTTTGTAAGCGGAGGTGGCTTTACAATGGGATCAGGTGGTTTATTACAAGGTTTGGGCTGCCAAATATAGTGGATGGCTTCCTCTTAGTTTTGCGGAGACTCTAGAGGGCTTTATCAGAATGTCTACTTGGAAACGAGGCTTTTTAGGGACCCATTTACAAGTGATTCTGCCGTGCTCATGGATGAACATGTGTTTGTGCATGTCGAGAAAGAGTGAGTATCAGCTTTTCGAGTGAGTGAATCATGCTGTATTTGGTGTGGTTTATGGGTGGCTATTTGAGCCTACAAGCAAGCCTTAGGCACCAAAAATTTTTCTTGATTGTGGGTCAACCTTCATTGACTTCTTGGGTACCCAGATAATCTTTACTTTCATAGAAGAATTGTTAAAAGACTTCTTATTAGTGTCTTGTCATTGATCACTAATATGAAGTTGAGCTAGTGGTTGTGGCTTGACCGCAACAAGATGCTCGCCTATTCGTACCCATACTTTTTTCAGGGGTTGAGACACCGTGCTTCGTACCTTCCTTTCACTTCGGGCATAGGTCGTTTGCTTCTTTTGTGTTTGGCACTTCGTCGGTTGTTGTGTCTCTACCACCTTTGGAAAAGAAGGGAGTTCCATCATATCCTTGACTTCTTTGTTAAGAAAATCATCCCTCTGCATCACATAGTTTTGGACAAGAATAGCATCATCATCTTCATGTGTACTCTTGGAAGGACCAGGAGTGTGTGCCTTTCCTAATTCCTTGAGTGCTTCATTTTCTAACTCAAGTGTAATGCAGTTCTAATCTACCTAGACCTGAAGACGTCCACTTCTTAGGTTTAGGTTGACTGCATGATCATAGATCTAGTCTTGACCCAAGACAAGAGGCTCAGTGAGGTCCTCGTCTTGACACACTAACACCTTAATTGTCATAAGAACATCTTGAATGTAGAGGGGAAGTTCCACCTCACCCATGCAAGGGGTTTCCACACCTCCCAATCCTATGAGATATGCTTCTACAGAATTGACATTTAAGTTCAATTCTTCACAATAAGAAAGTTTAACAGCACTAGTAGCTGCACTTGAGTCAATCAAAGCCCGCGCAATCCTTGCACTATTTCCTTGTCCTATCTCTAAAGTTACAAAAGGACGTCGGTCAATTATTCTTGTGGAACTTACACTTGAGACTTCGCAAATAGCCATATGATATCCTGGATCTGCATAGGCATCTCTCCTAGGCTGATCTCTACCCTATCTTCTCAATTTCATTCTTCGGATGCGTTCCGATGCTTCTGCCTGTGGCTCTTCTCAAATTCGCTTTTCTTCTTCTTTATGTTTTTGTGCAGTATTGAGTCGATTTAACATCTCCTCCGTGAGGGGTTCCTGATATAACTTGACTCTGCATCCACTGATGTAACTTGGTAGGATGTCGCCTTCTAGAGTGGCTAGTTGAATTGCTCCACTTGTGGAGATCCTATTGATAATAATTGATCCATAGCCTCTCTTCTCTAATTTCTATGCATGTTGCTTCAAAGTGTAAACTAGGACTAGGTCTCGTGCTTTCAAACCCTCATCCTTCACATGTGCATCAAAATATGCTTTTTGTCTTTTCTTAGCTGCATATATCCCTGCGACAACTCTTAGTCTTGTTTCACTTAGCCGTCCAAGATCAAAGATTGTAGAGGAGAGCTCATGGCCTGTCTAGTCATGCTCTTGTGCTACTTTCAATGTAGGTATCAAGAAGTCCAATGGTAGTACTGCATTTTGGCCAAATACCATCTGAAAGGGTGTGGCTTGGAGTACCGTTTTATAGGCAACTCGGTATGCCCAAACAACATGGTGTAGGTGTTTGTCCCAATCAGAGCATTTATTATTCACTAGTTTGGTCAGCACATTGCATAGAATCTTATTTGTGCTTTCGGCTTGCCCATTAGCTTGTGGATGATAGGGGGCACACTTCTTGTGTATCACCAAGAATTCTTGAAGAAGATTTTCAATGACTTCATTCAAGAAGTGAGTGCCTCTATCACTTACTAGCTCTATAGGTAGCCCGTATCTTGTGAACACATTCTCAAATAGGAACTTAGCTGTCATTTGAGCATCGTTCTTTGTTGTGGCTTTTACTTCTACCCACTTGGTTAGATAGTCTGTGGCCATGATGATGTACTCCGCATGGGAACTCTTAGCTGCGGGATTAATAGGACCTACAAATTCTATTCCCCACTTAGAGAATGCACGTCCACCCATCATAGGTTTCAAAGGCATCTCATCTTTACGTATAGGATACTGAGTTCGCTGGCACACATCACACCTCTTCACATAGGCATGTGCATCCATGTGAAGCGTGGGCCACCAAAAACCTGCAAATAATATTGCCTTGATCACCCGATCTGGTCCAAAATGTCCTCTTGCTACACCCTGGTGAGCAGTTTCCAAGATCTTAAGATATTCACTCTCATGGACACATAGTCTCAAATATTCGTCTTTTCCATGCTTGTACAAATTATCACCAATGAGTGCATAATCTAGTGCTTCTTGTTCTAAACTTCTTTGCCTAGCCAAAGTCATATCTTGGGGGAATGTTTTCGTCCTCAGAAAGGCTACCAATGGTTCACTCCAATCTAGTGTTAGAGACACGTGGTACATTGTAGCATGCTCCACAGGTGGTTTAATATGACAGACTAGGCATTCCTTACACAACTTATGGACATCTGCTTCCATAGTTGGCCAATGCACTCCGAGTCTCCTTAGTGTCTGTAGGGTTCTTTGCATTGAGTAGTGTTGCTCTAATGCACCTACATGTGCTAATTGCAACCATTTAGCATACTCATCCTCCTCCACACAACACACTAATATTCCTTGATCTGTATGTTTGTACATACTCCCTACCATGATATGGTACTTTTGGGCTTTTACTACCTCCCTATCTTGAGTGTTTATTACTGGGTGGTTAGGCCAATATGTTAATATTAGCACTAATGTCTTAGCACTTCCAAATTAAACAAGTAAGCATTACGAAGGTCATCTGATACTCCTTGTGGGGCCTCTCCAGATGTGAGCCTAGAGAGATGGTTTGCTCTCCAATAAGTCTTACCTTTCCTCACTACAACCTCAAAGTCATATTCCATTAGCAAGAGAAACCATCTTACTAATCTACCTATATTGCATGGCTTGTTTACCAAGTACAACAGTGCTTGACGATCAGTAAAAAAATTTGAACTTATTTGCAAGCAAATAGTGTCTAAACTTTTTAACCGCATATACCATGCCTAATCCTTCTCGTTCGGTGGTCGTATAGTTTCGTTCAGCTGCATTCAACTGTCTACTAGCATAGGCAATTGGAAGATCCATATTACCTTTGCCTGTAGGTTGTGCTAGCACACATCCAATAGCATAGTTGGATGCATCCACATGAACATGAAAGGGCTTATTCCAATCTGGGGTGGTCAAGATTGGTGCTGAACATAATCACCGCTTAAGCTCTTTGAAAGAATTCTCACACTCATACATCCACTCAAAGTTAGTTAAAAGAGCATACAGATGCTTTGCAATGACGGCATACATATGAATGAATCAATGATAATAGCCACAATGCCCCATGAAAGCTTGTACCTCCTTGACATTCTTTGGCCTAGGTAGCTCTGCAATAGCTCTCACTTTCTCCTCATCCGTGGATATGCCATTATTTGACACTATGTGTCCTAGAATTTTTCCTTGCCTGACCATGAAAACACACTTTTCTGGATTCAGGCAGACTTGATATTCTCTACATTTGTCAAAAATTTGCCTGAGTTCATGTATATGTGTTTGTCTAATGTTGGAATGAGCACAGAAATCATCAACATAGACTTCCAAATTCTTCCTCAAGAATTCCTCAAATACATGACACATCAATCTCTGAAAGGTAGCGGGTGCATTGGTGAGACCAAATCTCAGTGTGCTCAATTTCATAGATAAATCTAGCTTCAACTAAGCGATCTATCTCTTCTTTTATCTTGGCAGCGTAGTTATCGTTGTATGTGTATGGCTTCTATTTAGAGGGTCTGGCATCTGAGGTCATGGGGATAGTGTGTGAGCATATGTCAGGGTCTACACCTTTCAAATCCTTATAGCTCCAAGCAAATACATCTTTGTACTCTCTTAGCAAAGCTATCAACTCTTGTTCTTCTTCTTCCGTCAAGTCATGTCCTATGTAAGTGCATCTCTCTTCTCCTTCTTCTATGGCTACAACTATTTTCTTGGTGGTTTCTTTGTTATCATAGACTCCCCTGATTGCGCCTGATGTTTAGGCATTCTTATCATGACTCTCCTATCGTCTATCTCATATTTTTTGAAATTTTCAGGGACCTCAAACAAAGATTCTTCTTCCTCCGGTGTGACTTCTTTATTCTTCCTCTTCTTGCCTTCGTTCTTGGGGGTTACTTGAGTGGCTAATCTCACCTCATTGGTAAGTTCTTCACGTCTCTGAGGATGAGCTTCTACTTCATAGAAATACTCCTCATCTGATGCAAAAGGTGAGTCCATAATGATTGACTCTAGATTGGAGTCACTTGCATCCTCAAATGCATCAGTGCTAGGTTCACATTCTTCAATAAATGAATCACCCATGATTGGATCTATTGAGAAGACTGAAATGTCATAACCTTCCTCATCACAGTGGGGTGTCCATTGTTCTTCATTGATGGCTACATCCATAGTTGCTAAAATCTCTACCCAGCCATGAGGTTCAAACTCTTCGTCAGGAAATACTACATGTGCATAGGTTGGGTCTTGAATTGATCTATGAGTTTCCTCGCACCTATCTCTCTGGATTTTTCTCTCTTCTCTTCTTCTATAGCTACTTTGCACATCCATAAGTGGGTGTCTTCATGCATCCATGAGGATCCTGATCCTATGGAATGCACTGACTCCGTATCATCCTTAGCTCTATGGATGGGATTCCATTGGATGGGGGGTACATCTCTATGAGAGTAATCCTTGAGATTAACTTTGGTCGTGATGCCTAAGTGTTGCAAGTATAAAGAATTGGTTCCCAAATCTTGTACCACTTGCAACTGTCCCATAAATGGTCTTCCCAAAATCATCTCATAGGCACGATTTTTGCTAAAGTCACATATAGCAAAAATATGCTCAAACTCCACACCACATGTGGTGAGAGTTATTCCTTCTAGCAATCCTAAGGGTCTCTCAATGTGACCATCGGCCATCTGCGATTTCATTCTCGTTGGCCTGAGTGCTGGTTTACCCCAATGCTTCCATAGGGAAGTGGTGGCAATTGCAACTCCTGCACCTGAGTCCAATATTGCCTTGGTTGTGTATCCCTTATGGGTAATGGGAAGATAGGTGTTTCCTTCTTCTCCTTCGCTCATGTCTCCTATCTTGTCCAAAGGTATTTCTGGCACCGTTCTATGAGATCCTACCTGGGAATGAGGTTTTGCTACTTCTGGCACTTGATTGGCTATATGTTTCCACAATTATGGACTAACTTTGAGTAGTTCCTCTAAAGTGAGATTGCACTGCACTTTAGTGTTCTTGATGACCTCCGTGTTCCTAGGTATGATTGAGTCTTTGTTTCTTACCATGACAATGGGTGCTCTCATACAACTAGACTTAGTTTCAAATGGGCCGATGAAATGGGGTAGTTCCTGTAAGGAGTTAAACTCGAAGTCTAATCTCTCATGGGATTGGGCACTCTCCTGCTCCTCATAAATGGAAGGAATGTCTTGTGGGAATTGATCATGCACATCATCCACAAGTTCAATGGGAGGAGGGACTTCACTTTCTTTAGCACATTTCTCTTCTTGAATCTCTCGCAGGAATTTGGGTGAATACCGATTCATAGAAGAAGATGCATATAGTTCAGTGGAGTTAGGCACATAAGCTGCTCGGGCAGGAAGGCTTATCCTTTCACTTGCCTTGTCCTTACTTTGAGAGGTGGGGTCCTTTTTTGACTGTGCAATCAGCCTCTCTAATCTTTCTAGCAGTCCATCAAAGTGCAACTGTGTCTTAGCTGAACTAGAGAAGTTAATGAGGCGGCTGGCTTCAAACATAGTTTGAGCCAATTCCACCATCTTCGCACAAATTTTAGTTTGTTCAAGCTCTAGTTCCGCTCTAGGGTAACACTTTTCATGATCCATTACATTTGGCCCTTCTTGGATTCTGGCCTGATATGCTTTAAGCATCATATTTAGGTCCTCGGGAGTGGGATATGCTAAGATTGATCCTACTCTAGGGGGTGGTGGAATTGTGTGAGGTGGGTTGGAAGGTGGTGGGTCAAAGGGAGATGGGAATGGTGGTGGTGGAGTAGTGTGAGAGTGAGTTTGAGATGTGAGTTCAATTATCTTGGCTTTCATTTCTCTTAGACTTTTCTCGAGTTCGCTCATCTTCTTTACGCATTGCCTTTTCATTCTCTCTTGACTATCTTTCCAAGCTCTAGTCCTGTTCTTGGTCATGCTCTCCGTCTCACTAACCTCAAAATTCTTTTCCTGGCCTCAACCTTGGTTTTGCTGCAAAGCTTGAGCTCTAGTGACCACTTGCAGCGATGCAGGGGAAGTTACACTTCCTGTCGAGTCTACTACCAACCCAATCACGTTGATAGGAGTGATTTTTGGCATATTTTTAGGATTCTTAGGACAATCTCGCAAGAGATGCTCTTTGCCACAATCGGGACAAAAACCCTAAATGGTCACAGATTGGGGTTGTGTAGGTGCAGACATAGGGCAATCACGAATGAAGTGATCTCCCTGACATCGATAGCATGGTCCTCTAGGAAATGGGGGTCTTACTTGCCTAGGTTGAGGCCTAGAGTTGGGGTTTGCATACATGACATTTGCATACTCTGGCTCCCAACTAGGTTCAGTCGGGTCTTCATAATAGTATGAATCATTATGCTCAGGTGACTGCATGTAGTAAGCCTAATTATGATCACTAGGGTCACTTTCTGAAAGCAATGGTATTACTGGCACTATGGCTCTATTAAAATTCTCTTCTGCAGTCGCGTACTTCACTGGAATCACATTGGATGGGGTTGGAGGTTGCTGAGCTAACACGGGCTAAGGCCTTTGTTGGGTTTGGTAGGGTTGCTGATAGGGTTGTTGTGGTCTACCATATTGTTGTGGTGGGCACTGATTCTGGTATCTTCCCTGTTGTGGATATGGCTGAGGGTAAGTTTTGCCTAACTACTTGCTTATTGTATGGGCAATCTTGTGCGGTGTGATTAATGTATCTCCGTTCTATGGTGCAGTACTAGCTACTAGGATTCACTTGGGGTTGAGCCATAATGGGACATACATTCACCATATGGTCACCTCCAGAAGTGTAGCATCTTTTCAATGGGGCAAACCTTGGTATTTGTTTGCCTGAGACTCCTAACTTCTGAGCTACTTTCTCAACAAGTTCTTCAATGGATGTGGACTATGTGGATGTGAGGCTAGTAGAACTATCTGAACCTTTGTAGATTTTTGAAAGTTCCAATTCCTCCCCTAGGTTATCCTCAATGTCGATGCACATACGGACACACTCTTCTATGGTCCTAGGATCCTTCAAGTACACATATGATCTCAATTTGGTACTTAGCAGTCCATCCAAGAATAAAGCCACTTGTTTGGCTGGTGTGGGTAACTCAAGAACATGACATCTCTCTAACTATTGCCTAAACCTTCTTCCCGCAAGTCTAACGATCTCTTGAGGCATCTACTTGAAGGTGTGAATCAGTGAGGAAGTATTATGCCTTATGCCACTCTTAGAGAATTCCGTAATGAAAGCCTCTAGAAGTTGGTCTATGTTCCTGAACTATCTCTCATGAAGTGGTTGAAACCATGTAAGGGCCATGTTCCTAAGGGTTAGACCAAAAGCATTGTACTGCGTGAATAGGTCCTCAACTTGTTCATCTTTCAGGACTTGCCTATACTTGGCCACATGATCATATGGGTCTCCAGTGCCATCGAAATAATTCTTCATGGACTTAACCAGCTGGGTTGGCCTCAAGGTCCTAGTGTGTTCTCTAGGCCTTGGCAAAGGAAAAGCATCCGCATTTCTTTGGTTTCTTGGGGCTCTAGGTCTCTCGGTTTCTAGTCTATCCATCTCTATCCTCGTTCTTTCTCTTTCTAGTGGGTTAGCAAAGCTCACTTCTGGCCTATCTCTACTTCTTTCCCTTTGAGCTCCATGAGCTTGGGATGTCCATTTTTGGGATCACATTATCGAATTCATCTGTCCTATCTGGGTAGGTGGTGACCACATACATGGTTTGTTCTTTGTCTAGGTATGCACCATTTTCAAACTTGACTGCTCGATGTTCGAGTCCAATGGGTTGGTTAGGGTTTTTAATTTGGACCATGGCTCTTCTTAGGCTGTCCTCATTGATGCAAGCACCTAATTGGTTGGTCCTAAGGTATTCCAGCTGAGTCTTGTAGGGACCTTCAACATTTTGCAAGTAAGCCACGCCTGAACTTCTTATTGATCTCTCCATTCCATGAGACATCTCTGATTCACTAGTTTCAGAGCTAGGGTAGTGTGAATAATTGCTCAATTACTGGGCCCAAGACCTAGCAGTGTGATTGAGACTAGCCTTTGAAGACCCAAGGCTTTGTCTATCTCTCCCTAGGTGTCGTTTTGATATAAGGTTCATATGCCTTAGTGAGCAATCCCAATTTTTACCCAAGGTACAACCTCGTTGCTGATTCTTTCTTATCAATAACTAGATTATTTTTTGTTTGTTACTATGTTTATGATCTTGTATGATTTTGCATCGTCAAGAATTACTTGAGTGATTTTTCGCACTTGAAGTTGATCGTAACAGAATTAGTTCTTTCCTTAAGGTTATCGTCACATGCAGAAGTTATCTCTTGACTTGAACTTGATTACTTAGAGAGCCTTCAAATTGTCTCGTGCCTATCATCACCCTAACTTACTTCTAGCCCAACTCGCACTTAGCCTAAGCTAGGAATTGACAAAGGGAGTTGAGAATAATCCAACCTCACTTGCTTATCTCTTGCTTATTGGTGCTCAAGAACCCCGTTCTCAAGCTTGTAGAATGCCCTTGCTTTGGATGCCCTCTAATGTTCTCAATGGACCTGTAAGAGTCCCAAAGTTAGCTCAAGTTTTCAATTCAAATGACCAAACAAACCACTTTTAAGTTTTCAATTCAAATGACAAAACAAACCACTTTTATTCATGTAATTTAGAGACCAAATTTGTCCCTTTGTCTGTATGGGAAACAATCGTAAAGATCCCTCAACTTCCTTCCCTAGGGGTATGGTTAACTTAAAAAATCCCTATCTATAACTCCCCGTATAAGTTTTACAAAAACTAGTGGATGTTTTAGTTGGATTCGAAATGAGCTTTTCAATGAGCTTAAGATCACTCCGAACGGATTTCGTATGAAGAAGTTATGACTGTTCCGGGTTCTGGGGTTAAAACAGGGTTCAAACAGGCTAACAGTCAAATAGGATTTTTCTCAAATTACTAGTGTAGGGACCTCACAAAGTGCTAATTACTAGATAAGTATGCCCAAAATTACCCCAAAATTTGGAATTAAAAACCCTGAAAATTTAGTCGAAAAAGCCTGTCAATCGCGATCGACATGTCTGTCAATCATGATTGATAGAGGTGTCTGTTGGGGCCTGTTAGTCGCAATCGACACGTTAGTCACGATTGATGGTGTCAATTGCGATCGATAGAGTCGGTCGTGGGGTCTGTCAATCGCAATTGATGGTGTCAATCACGATCGACACTTTTTCCCCGAATTCTGACATAATTTCAATCAGTTGGGGTTGTGTCTGTCGCGATGGACACGTGGGCACATGAATTTTAGTGTCAATCGTGGTATTTCAGTCGGTCACGATCAACGGTGTCAATCACAATTGACTGATTCCTACGTGGCAGTCCGTCGGGGTCTGTTGATCATGATTGACAGAGTCTGTCGGTCGCGATTGATAGAGGCTGTCGATTGTGGCTATCGGTCATGATTGATAGTGTCAATCATGATTGATAGAGGATTAAGGATTTTTTTAATTTTGATTAGTGTTTTGCAATATGCTCATTATGTGTGTCATAGTGGTTCACTTTGTTTTACCAAATGATGAGTTTTTCTGTTGATCAAGATCGACAGAGGTCAACGTCTCGGAGACTGTGTAGATTTTTTCCGTACCTGTGCAGTCTGTTGGAGATGATGATATAGCCAAAACCTGCAAGAACACTCAAGAAACATGCAAAAATAGCACACACAAATCGATCTCTCGCTCTCTCTCACAAGTGAAATGAGGGAAATGGAAGGCAGAAGGTGATATGACCAAAAAAAAGAAATTTTTTCCAATGATGGAGATGGAGGTGGGAGATGGTGAGGACGATGATGGTGAAGTAAGAAAGAGAAAAAAAGGAAGAGTAAAGAAATTACCTACAACGCCAACATCACCACTCTACATCTTACCATCACACGCTCGTCCTTAAAGCTCGATCCCTGACAACGGCGCCAAAATTTGGTGTAGCTCAGTGATGAGTAGCACTTCCTTTAATGTCAATCCGGGAAGATGTGAGGATGGTATGAAGACCTCGAACAAGTGATGGCACAAGTGTGTGAGTGAGAAGCACACCAACATGCACACACATACACACACGTGCACACACATCAAGACAAAGAGAGAGACAATGGAGTTCTTTAGATTCCTCAGAAAGTCTCTTACAAGTTCAAATCTACAACAAGCTAACCTCAAAAATGAGATCTCTAGCTCTTTTTATAGTTTTTGACTAGCTTTGGTCCTGTCTAGACCTAGTTTCCGGCCTAGTTAAAAATTAGGTTCTATGGCTAGTTTGGAGGCTCAAACGAGCTCTGAAAATTATGAAAATTGGTGCATAAATACTACTAATACTCCTCAAGCTCGAGGACTCCTCAGCTTGTACAAAATGGAGTAAGAATAATAGAAAATGATATTTAGAATGGTGGAAAGTGAGTAAAATCACTATTCGGGAAATATTAATTCATGAAACATGATAGGCCTATTTGTCCGATATCCATTGACTGCTTTGCCTACTTGACCCTTCTCTTTGCTGTGATTCTCTTCGCTGGCTTCCTTGTCTCGTAAGTCCTTGACTGCCCTACCCACTGCCAAAAACTCACATCTGGAGAGGCCCCACAAGGAGTATCAGATGACCTTCCTGATGCTTAGTTGTTTAATTTGGAAGTTGTACCTCAGTGGGCTAAGTCATTAGTGCCAGTATTGACATATGGGCCTAACCACCCAGTAATAAACACACAAGATAGGGAGGTAGCAAAAGCCCAAAAGTACCATATCATGGCAGGGAATATGTACAAGCATATATATCAAGGAATATTAGCTTGTTGTGTGGAAGAGGATGAGTACGCTAAATGGTTGCAATTAGCACATGTAGGTGCATTAGAGCAACACTACTTAAGGCAAAGAACCCTACATACACTAAGGAGACTCAGAGTGCATTGGCCGACTATGGAAGCAGATGTCCATAAGTTGTGTAAAGAATGCTCAGTCTGTTGTATTAGACCACTTGTGGAGCACGCTACACTATACCAAATGTATCTAATACTAGATTGGAGCAAACCATTAGTAGCCTTCTTGAGGATGAAAACATTCCCTCAAGATATGACCCTGGCTAGGAAGAGAAGCTTAGAACAAGAAGCTTTAGACTATACACTCATTGGGGATAATTTATATAAGCGTGGTAAAGATGGTTACCTAAGACTATGTGTCCATGAGAGTGAATACCTTAGGATCTTGGAAACTGCTCACCAGGGTGTAGCAGGAGGACATTTTGGACCAGATCGGGTGATCAAGGCAATACTATTTGCAGGTCTTTGGTGGCCAACCCTTCACATGGATACACATACCTATGTGAAGCGGTGTGATGTTTGTCAGTGAACTCAATATCCTATATGCAAAGATGAGATGCCACTGAGACCTATGATGGGTGGATGTGCCTTCTCTAAGTGGGGAATAGACTTTGTAGGTCCTATTAATCCCCTAGCTAAGAGTTCTCATGTGGAGTACATCATCGTGACTACTGATTATCTGATTAAATGGGTAGAGTTAAAAGCCACAACAAAAAACGATGCTCAAATGACAGCTAAGTTCTTATTTTAGAATGTGTTCACGAGATACGGACTACCTATAGAGCTAGTAAGTGATAGAGGCACTCACTTCTTGAATGAAGTAGTTGAAAATCTTCTTCAAGATTTCTTCGTGATACACAAGAAGTCTGCCCCCTATCATCCACAAGCTAATGGGCAAGATGAAAGCACAAATAAGATTCTATGCAATGTGCTGACCAAAATAGTGAATAATAAACGCTTTGATTGGGACAAAAAGCTACACCATGCTATTTTGGCATACCGAGTTGCCTATAAAACAGTACTCCAAGCCACACCCTTTCAGATGGTGTTTGGCCAAAATGCAATGCTACCATTGGACTTCTTGATACCTACACTGAAAGTAGCACAAGAGCATGAGTGGACAGGTCATGAACTCTCTTCGAGGATCTTTGATCTTGAACGGCTAGGTGAAACAAGATTGAGAGCTTCCGCAGGGATATGCAGCTAAGAAAAGACAGAAGGTGTACTTCGATGCCCGCGTTAAGGATAAGGGCTTGAAAGCAGGAGACTTCGTTTTGGTATACACCCTGAAACAACATGCAAGAAAACTAGAGAAGCATGGTTATGGACCTATGATTATAAATAGGATCTCAACTAGTGGAGCAGTTCAATTAGCTACATTAGATGGTGATGTTCTCCCTAGTTACATTAGCGGATGTAGAGTCAAACTATATCAAGAACCCCTCACTGAGGAAATGCTCAATCGACTCAACATTGCCAAGAAACGTAAGGAAGAAGAAAAACAAATTCGAGAAGAAGCGCATGCATAAGCATTGGAACGCATTCGAAGAATGAAATTGAGAAGACAGGGTAGAGATCAACCTAGGATAGATGCCTATGCAGATTTAGGATATCATATGGCTACTAATTTGTTTGAAGAACTTTAACTTGGAGAAGGTGTGCACACATTACACATCAAGTTTTATAAAGTTTCATTGAAAACTTTACATATTTGGTCAGCCAATGAGTGAATCAAGTGCATCAGACTTTTCTGTGTAATGAGTTTCTTTACACTTGACTTAAGTCTTGAAAATTTGGCAATAGATTTCCAAAATTGGTTGTGTTTATGAGTTATTCTTGATATGGAGGTGCTCTAATATCAAGGATAACTTATTCCCTTGGAGATTAATCATCTCCATTAGTAGTATCAGAGTAGGAATCATCACATTTGAAGATAAGGAGGACTCGACTATTGGAGATATACAGAAATCAATTTTTGAAGATTCAAAAGGTGAAAGTTCGAAGTGAAAGCTAGAGAAGGAGGCCTGAAAGCTATCAAGATGATCAAAAGGAACTATATTCTAATTAAAGGTACATTCATTATCCATAAAGCTTGAAGAATCTATTACACAGGTGAAGAAAGGATGGGAGATTCTCTTCAGATAGAAAAATTGGATAGACAAAACTAGCTTGCTTGGTCAATGAGGATGGAAGCTCATCTTATGAGCAAAGATCTGATAGGATACATCATAGGTGAAGAAGAAAAACCAAAATTTAAGGATCCTAGTGTTCCAGCTAGGGAAGAGCTCTCAGATTTGAAGACACAGATAAAGAAGGATGCTCAAGCAAGGAGCATTATCTACATGGGAATCAATGATTACTTGCTACGTCACATTAGAGGACTCCAAAGTGCAAGTGGCATATGGAATGCTTTGGAGGAGCATTTCCAAAACACTACAAAGTGGGTAGAGATCACCACATTCAAGAAGAAGGCTTCTCAATCTATTTCTCATTATGTAGCAAGGATGAAAGATATTGCAGATGCATTAGGAGCAGTTGATGAAGACATTGAAGAGGACAAATTGGTAAGACAAATTCTAACAGGTTTGAGAGGAGATGAGAAGTGGAAGCCATTCATTCAATCCAATGAATTGTCACTAGATCATTTCACTCCTGATTTGAATTAATTGCTAGGACATATGCTAACCTTTGAGCATGATATCAAAGGTGATGTTGATAAGAGTATAGGTGTAGCTCAAGCGTAAGCACCACCTCCTTTACTTGTCAATCCGCGAGACGTGAGGACCGGTATGAAGACCACGAGCAAGTGAAGGCACAAGTGCGTGAGTGAAAGCACACAAACATGCACACACATACACACACATGCGCACACGGTAAGATCAAAGAGAGGAACAATGGAAGGACTTTGATTACAAAAGAAATCTATTACAAAACTGAAATCTACAAGAAGCTAACCTCAAAAATGAGCTGTCTAGCTCTTTTTATAGTTTTTGGACTAGTTTTGGCCCTGTCCAGACCTAGTGTCCGGCCTAGTTAAAAATTAGGTTCTAGGGCTTATTTGAAGGCTCAAACGGAGTCTAAAAATTATGAAAATTGTTAGGATGACACTTCTAATGCTCCTCAAGCTCGAGGACTCGGCTTGCACAAAATGGAGCTACAAAAATAGAAAATGGTATTTACAATGGTTTTAGTGATGGAAATCACTATTTTTTGTAGGGGATTCTCTGAAAAGTTGACATGTACTTCTTGGAGCTCCCTACTTGCTCCTTCTTCTTGTGTTTCCACCTCTTAGATGTGCTCCTATGCTTTGTCCTTGACCTTTAGCTTCAACACTCCCCCCCCTCTCGAGTCTGTCACCCCTGACAGACCCTTGTTGTAGTGGTTGTTCCATGTAGCACTTTGAGAGGTAGTGTCCATCCTGTGTGAACAAGATCCTTCTATCTATCTATTGTAGTAGGTTCGGTTGTCTGATTCTTCCTTTGTCATTGTGAGTTATTGTAAGGCTTAGTCAAAAGAGGTTGTCAAGGTTGAGTTGGAGCAACTGCGGGCTTCGACTTGCTTCCTAGGTGTTGATGTTGTCCCTGTGATATCCTAAAGAACTTCCAAAGGTGATGTTCATTGTAGTCGTGTCAAGTGCTCGTAACCCATATTGAATGATGGGTAAATGTATTGGTGCATGGGTTGAAGAAAATATGTGCCTTGTGCACGGCCTTGTCATGTAGCCCTATGCATGCATACTGGGGAAATGCATTAGAAAACATGATGCAAGAAAGTAGGTCTTGAGCGGAGTATGCTGATGAAGAGGTTTCCTAATCTAGCAGTGTTGTCATGATACCCAAGTAGAGGATTCTTACCATGAAAGGTCGATCGATAGTCTACTCTTCATGTTGTACACCCAGCATTGTGATGGACCATCAGCTCGTCTTTCATTGTCGATGAGTGTCCATGTTGATGGATCACTGATGAAACTCTTTGAGTGTCGCACCCTATCCCCTCTCTTCAAAGCAACATTTTCCAAAAATTGAGAATTGAATTTCTTTATATTCCTTGGAAAACATCATTGGGTAACTACACCAAGCTTAGTTTCATACCTTCTCTTTAGCTCACCCTAAGCAGGAGTCTTCTCACTTTAAAACTCTTCCCTCCTACCATGGTAAGGGGAAACAATAGTTGTGGATGCCATGTTCCTGCCAAGTGCTTGACATCTACTAGATAAGGCAACAATAATAGTAGCTGCTAGCCGAGACACACTTCTATCCAAGCCATGGTTCCACCTTCAACTAAGCATGACTTATTCATGTTCCATAAACCAAACCTGGGAACAAGCTCTTTTTTTTTTTTTTAATACTACCATGTCATAAGCATGAAGACAAATGTTAGTATCAGAAAACATAGTTGACATATGTCAATGTGCTCTTGTGCATGGGACTCTCAAATGTGTCTATGCACGGCCATGTAATGTGGCCCTATAATAATGCATACTTTGGAAATGCATGACTTGAATAATGCATAAGACAGGGTTGTGCAAGGAGCACATGGTTGTCGCCCGTCGAGGCTTTCGATGTTATTTGCAGATGCTATGGCAGCCTTTGTTAGAAGTATCCATTGGATCCCCGAATGATAATTGATACTTCCTCCCTATAGGAATCCATTTGAGATTGGTCTTCGCTTGTTTAGTGATCTCCTTTGGCGGCTCCATGTTTGGATGCTTTCTTGAGGCTTTGATCCTGTGTGGTTGGTGCTCTGGTTCTGTGGGGCCTACCGATGCTTTTGGTTTCCATACCCATATCCTTGTAGAAGAGGTTCTTTGATCTTTTTTGGAGCTCTGTGCTTGATTTAGTCCCTTACCTCGCCTTGGTGTCTTTGTTGTGCAGGTTGTTGCCTTGAAGTCCCCCCCTGGATTCTTTCTGAGTTTCGGCTTGATTGCTTTGTGTCCTTCGATTGGAAGTGGTCTTTCTTGAAGATAAGTCATGGTAGGCCTAGACCATAGATTTTGAAGTCTAGTGTGAGGGGGATGATTTTGCACAAGGGCTTTCTTTGGTACCCATATCATAGTGCGGTTTGGTTGGGCTCTAAGTAATTTCTTGGCCACCCAAATTTGCTTGACATTACCAAGAAAATGGGATTGTTGTCTCTTCATGTAAGGGTCTTTTCGGCCTCCTATGTGAGTTTTTAGAGAAAACTCATCTTTACATGGGGAATGCAACAAAGGTTGATCTTCTATACATACATCAGGCTTATGCAAGGGATCAATGGGTTGTGTGGTTTGAGATTGATCTAGAGATTCATCGAGACATTTATCCGTATTACACATCAAATCTCTAGATGTACAAATGGGTGATGGATTGTCATGATTCACCCTAGAGTCGACATCATGTTCCACATCAGTGATACAAAGCATTGGTTGATCATCTCCTTCTTGAAGATATGAGTGTAGATCATCCCTGCTTATGGTTTCAAGAGGAGAATCCAAATTTACAGGAAGAGAGGGTCCTTCCACATCCCCCGAACATTTGGAATCCTCCATTTCACCATTTTCCAAGGTCTCCTGTGATGTACTCAAAGAAGGATTAGATTCAAAAACATGAGTAGAAAGAAAATTTTGTTCATGAAAAGCACACTCTTTGAAATGATGATTTTGTCCCCAATTATCATACAGTGTGTAGTCATTAGGATTTTCCATAGATATATATGTAGAAGCACACATAATAGGTGGAGAAGACAACTCAAATTCTTGATGATTTTGTGTAATGAACCTTTGGGTGCCAATGATCAAGTCTTCATCTATACAATCCATGACAAAGAATGTTTCCAAAAATTGCATATCATCCACCATAACAGGTAACACAACTTGACCCATGCAATCATAATGTTCACCATCCATGAGGATAGAAGAGTGAGTTGTTGGTTGAATGTTCTCTAAGATAATGACCTCTAGGTCAATATGAATTAAATTCCACTCACAATTAGGATTGATATAAACACCCAACCTTCTATGGTCATATCCTATTCTGATATCCACAAAAGTATTATCATATTCTCTTGTTGCAAATAAGGATCCAACCCCCTTAGACATTTCCCCTGTTTCCTTGACTCCTTGCAATTTTTCTCTAAATGTTTCATCCTCATGTGAGATTATTTCATGCACTTCATGTTCATCTCCCTTCTCTTTTCCCATCTTAGCCACCTTTCTTCTCTCTTTTGCTTTTTTCTTTCCCATGATGCAATTGTTCTCCCTCTTGGTATTGCAAAAAAAAATCCTTTGGAGCCCCCTTGGTTTCCTGGTCCCACTTGAGGGTCAACTTCAAATTATCCTACCAGAAAATTAACGCATTATTCTTATAAAAAACAGTTCAGGCCATGTAGGATTCGAAATGAGCTTTCCAACGAGCTATAGAGCTCAAAAAATGGCCTTTGAATGAAAAAGTTATGTCAAATCAGGCTCCTGGGGGTCAGAACAGGCAAACAGGACCTTTTGGAAAAAAACGTGATTTTGTGAAATCAAGAGAATCGCGATTTTCTGAACTTCAAGAGAATCGCAATTTTGTGAACTTCAAGAGAATCACGATTTTGTGAACTTCAAGAGAATCGCAATTTTGTGAACTTCAAAAGAATCGCGATGCTATGAAATTAGAGAATCGCGATCCTATGAAATCAAGAGAATTGCGATCCTATGAAACCAAGAGAATCGCGATTTTGTGAACTTCAAGAGAATTGCGATGCTATGAAATTAGAGTATCGCGATCCTGTGAAACCAAGAGAATCGTGATGCTATGAAATCAGAGAATTGTGATCCTGTGAACTTCAAGAGAATCGCGATCCTATGTAATCAGAGAATCGCGATCCTGTGAAACCAAGAGAATCGCGATCTTGTGAAGCCAAGAGAATCGCGATTTTGAGAACTTCAAGAGAATCGCAATGCTATGAAATTAGAGAATCGCGATCCTGTGAAACCAAGAGAATCGCGATGCTATAAAATCAAAGAATCGCAATCCTGTGAACTTCAAGAGAATCGCGATCCTATGAAATCAGAGAATCGCAATCCTGTGAAACCAAGAGAATCGCGATTTTGAGAATCACGATTGTCAGCAGAGAATCGTGTTTTCACAAAATCGTGGTTCACAGAATCGTGTTTTTGACATGAAAATCGCGATTGTCAACAGAGAATCGTGTTTTCACAGAATCGTGTTCTAGAGAATCGCAATTTTGTCTCAGAGAATCGTGGGTTTCAAAATTTAGAGAATCGCGATTTTGAGCACAAGCACAAAATCGTGTTTTTGAGAATCGTGATTTTGAGCAGAGAATCGTGTTTTTGGGAATCGCGATTTTGAGTAGAGAATCGTGCTTTCACAGAATCGTGTTTTGACATGAAAATCGTGATTGCCAACAGAGAATCGTGTTTGATCACAATCGTGTTTTTGGCTGAAAATCGTGATTGGTGATGTAGCTCAGTGATGAGTAGCACCTCCTTTAATGTCAATCCGAGAAGACATGAGGATGGTATGAAGACCTCGAGCAAGTGAAGGAACAAATGTGTGAGTGAGAAGCACACAAACATGCACACACATACACACACACGCACACACGGCACGAACAAAGAGAGTAAGACAATGGAATCACTTCTATTATAACCAAGTTCTCATACAAGCTCAAAACTACAAGAAGCTAGCCCAAAAATGAGCTCTCTAGCTCTATTTATAGTTTTTGACTAGCTTTGGCCCTGTCCAGACCTAGTGTCCGGCCTAGTTAAAAATTAGGTTCCAGGGCTTATTCGAGGGCTCAAACGAGATCCAAAAAATATGAAAATTGGCAGGCAACTACTTCTAAGGCTCCTCAAGCTCGAGGACTCCTCGGCTTGTAGAAAATGGAGCTACAAAAAGGTGAAATGGTATTTACAAGGGTTTTTAGTGATGAGAATCACTTTTAAAATGATGTAAGGTTTGGAAAAATTCAATGGGTTGCCTTAGTGCTAGATCTGCATGTATGCCGTACTTGCTTCTCCCCATATGATGCCAACACTCTCCCCCCCCTAGCGTCTGTCGTCTCTGACAGACCTTTGCTCCGCGGTTTGGTCAATGTAGTTCTGGAGAATGTCGGTTGCCAAGTCATGTTCTTTGATCCGTAGTCCTCTGATCAGGTCTCTCTGAAGGGCATCCCAATTGACTGCTCCAGGCATGTCAGGTTGTGGCATAGTGTAGAGCTCTGAATGCATTGTTTGTTCACACACGAATAATTGCAGTAGATGAGTTGGGAGTGGCGCGAACACTTCGGAGTGTGACTCCCAGAACCCCGTGAACATATCATCAAAGGTTTGCTTGTAGCAGGCAGGGAGATATCTGATTCTTGCGTGCCATGCATAAGCGACTCGTATGCTCGGGGTTGTGCTCATATCATAAAGTAGGTCATAGTTACCATTGATGAAGCCCGGGATTGGAGGCTGGATATTACGTACATTTCGAAAAGTTTTTAGCACCACTTGCATCATGTCCAAAATTTTGAGCATCATCTCTGCAGCGACATCTGGCATGGGGTGGAGGCATGGCATCCAATGTCTGATGGTAGCGATCATATATGGTACTGTAGGTGTGCCTGTTGGTGGTGCGATCGAGGGGTAATTCAACCATTGTTTGCAATTTGCATTGTTCTGAATGATCGTCTCCTTTGTACTGGTCCGAAGCAAGGGTTATACTTCAAATGCATGGGAGCGTGATCCCATGTTCTAAGCATTTCCGGATAGGTTTCGAGTAACTTTTGCCTCCAGATGGGTTGGAATATGGCCCCTTTTTTGGTTGCCTCTAGAATGTCCTCTGGTTCGAATTGTGTTGCGAACCTGGGGTACCTATTAGTGACTCTTTTGATTTCTGCATTGTAGTCGGCCAATAATACAAAATAGGATTTATATTGTAATTCTGAACTAGTTATCAATCTTTGAGAGGCCAGGTGTCTGAAATACTCTGATTGAAGTATGGTTTCTTCAATGGTCCTCATTGCCAGCATCTGAGTGGAGATACGTTCCTCATGAGTTGTCCCCATTTCTTCTACCTGTTTCATCCATGCCGAAGGGGGCTCTTCGTAAGTGTCCTGTTCCTCTTCAGTGATTCTGCCTCCTTGAAGAGGTTGTGGCTCATAATTATCTTCAAATGTTTCTTCCACCGAAATGACAATGGTCTCCTCCTCGGTTAGTTGATCAGGTGGAGAGGGGGGTCGTTCATATTGTAACAGCTTAATCTTTAATTCAGCCACCTGCTGTCGTAGCTCCAGTACCTCATTGGTCACTGATGATTCGGGCTCTGGTGAGGTTGCAGCATTGGTCATCTCTTGAGGTTCTCGTGGGTGTGGGGTAGGCACTTGGGATCTCTGTAGTTCCTTTACTTGGTCGGAAGCTGATCATGTGCCTCTAAGAGGTTGGCATAGGTTTCCAATATTTGTTGTATGCTTTCTGAGGGGATGGCTTGGAATTTGGCAGGGTTGATGGGTGCCCCTGGAGTATTTTCAATGGCTGCTTCTAAATTATTCTGGTTTTTTCGCTGTAGTCTTCGGTTCTCTTCATTAGCAGCTGCTAAGTGGCGACGAAGTAACGCCATGTTTCTTTGGAGTCTAGCATTGCGGGCCAACTGATCTCTCAGTTGTTCTTCCATAGCCCTATCCATCTCCGTACTCTTGGCTTCCAGGTCTGCATTGGATTGTTGGAGGGCTGTAATTTCCTGTTGTAATGTAGCGTTACTAAACTCCAAAGCATTGACATGTGCCTAGAGATGGGACGAGAGAGTGCAAAGCTCTTTATTGTTTTCTTCCAATAACCTGTATTCCTGTTTAAGCTGCGCGGCAGCTTCGAGCATGGTGTCTAGTGCATGACTAAATGAGGTGGATGCAGGGTTTGAGGTGGGATATGCAAGGGGTCGGGAAAGGGGAAAGGGAAAAGTGGATGTTGTGCCTACAGTGGGTGTATGTGGGGATGTACCTGGTGTTACAAGTGGTGATGTGGAGATAACAGTGGTGGCGAGTGGGCCCGTGGAAGGTGAAATGTCCATAGGATCAGACGTGAGAGTGTGTGAATTGTGAATCGTGAATACGGGAATGGTGGTGGAGTGTTAGTGGTGGCCGTGAATGTGGGGGAGGTGATTGGGGCAAGGGACTTTCTATTATGATTTTCAATTTGTTGAAATATATTTACTAGGTTTACCAATAATGGCGGTAAGGTGGTTGGTGTAGGTTCGGAGGAGGTTAGGAGGGGCCCAATGGGTTGGGGTTGGGAAAGAGGGAAGGTAGTTGGGAAGGGAATTGGGAGTGGTATTGGGTAGTGTTGGTGGATTCTTAGACAAGAAGGAGTTTGAGGGTTTGTAGGAGAAAAGGGGAAGAAACAAGAAGAGAAAATACACCTGGAAGCTTCTGCCGATTGATTACAGTAAGACAATTACAAGGTTTGAAGTACAAGACAAGCCAATACCTCTGTGCACAATCCCACAGAGTGCCCAATTACAAAATACCAAATATCCCAAAGTCTTCTTGTCGCCGGCCTCCTCTGCACCAGACCTCCACCTGCTTCAAGCTTATCCTTGTGCACACCTTGCACCAAGCTTCCACAAAGGGGGAGGAGTGAATACCTTCTGTCGGCATGCGCCCACTGCAATGGGACCTTGAGATACTTGGGGGACTAGCTTAGCACTCTCTGCACAATCCCTTAGGCACTCCCTATGCACTCCTTCACTTCCACTTCTCTGCGTTGTCGCACTGGTGACTCTTGCACTTCTTCCTCCTGCTCCCTTAGACTATGCTCTCTTGCTTACTCTAAGATTGGTCCAAGAATGGCCCTTGATTTGAGTGTGTCGATCACATACGATTCTAACTGCAATGGTATCTTGGTGCTCACTTTGATGTCCCAAGATTGTCCTCCCAAGTGACAGCCAAGGACTCACTGTTTTGTCCTATAGTGACTTTAGTCTAAAACCAAAAAATTTTAATGGGGGCCATTCTTTCACCTGTGCGTACACTTTGCCGCTTCACATACCTTCATGTTTCCTTTTAAGTCTTCACTTTTGCACATAAAGGGGGGGGTTCACCTGAACCTTCCAAAACACTTTAAAACACACTTTGAACTTTAGGGAAATTAGAGAAAATACCTCTGCAACCTGCAAACCACTTTCTCCAATTTACCCTCTGTGGACAATTCATTGTGCACTACTTGTGCACTTTGACACCTGCACTTACACACTTTGACTTTGCACCTGTTGACTTTGACCTTGACCTTTTTGACTTTGACCGATTGACTTTGAACAGTTGACTTTGACTATAGTTGACTTTGACCAACATGACTTTTATGGGCTCAACAGTTGCCCACCACCTAATGTGCTCTCTGTCCCGGAGAGCTACAGCCAAACCCAGAGCATATAGGACATCATGACAAGAGAGGAGCAAAACTTTAATAGGACAGCTGAGCACAACCAAGACCATCAAGAGCATCGGAGAAAGCACCAGAGAGTATTCTGCAAGGTGGGGCAGGGACAGGGGGTGGAGGGGGGCGGTGTTGGGAAGAGGGGAAGGGGGGGAAAGGATGGGGTGTGGGGGCGGGGTGAGGCAGAGGGGGAAAAGAGGAAGTAATTGAGGGTGGCCATGAAAGAAACCCAACCCAACCAGAGAGAAAGAAGCCAACCTATAGTACACAGTCATAGTAATAAAAAAACCAATAATCAACCAGATATTACAAAATGAACACACAAGGAACACTGAACCATAATCTCATATAAAAGCAGAAATGAACAAGGAAACAACCGTCCATGATGAGTACATGAAATGCCAAGGAATGGCCAAGATCTGTCTATCAAAAGGAAGTGATGAGCTAATGAATAACAAGTGAACCAAAAGGGATAACTAGATGCATCCTACACCGAGCCTCACAACAAAATGAGTCTAGGGAAAAACCAATGAAACTCTGGCAACTCAAGTATGAGTGAATACATAGAACCTAGGGGATAGACACGGAACGCATGACTATGGCAACGGCGGGGAAGGAGGCCTCTCCCCGGGAGGAACATCGTCCTGAGGTAGAGGTAAGTCGGGTGAGCCAGGGGGAATGATGGCTGCCTCCTCAGTGTAGGCCGCAATCCTGCTCCTGTACCTGCGGAGGTGATCGCGCTCTCGGCGGACCAGCCAACACGCAGGACTATCACAAATGCCTAATGACGCACGCTGGCATATCTCCATGAGAGCGCGAGTAGCAACATCAGCCTCATCTCGATACCGGTCCCGGTCCTGCTGCATAGCCCGTAACGCATCCCGCGAGGTCTGCCACTGAGCCGCGACAGCAGCACGAAATGCGATCGATCGTCATAGCATACTGCTGGTGAAGTGCAGCGGTCGCTGAGACGAAATCAAGGGAGAGACGGGCGGCGTCGGTGCCATCACTCGCGACGAGGCTCGCATCACGAAGTAGGCCCAAAAATGGTGGGTCGTCGTCGAGGCTAGTCGGGATGGAAGGCTGCGGGTCGGAAGGCTGCGTGGCGGACGGTGGTGGGGGTGGGGCCTGGGTAGGCTGGGGGTAAGCGGGAGAAGCAGGGGGTGAGGGAGGATGATGGTGTTGGAATACAATGTCATATAGGACATTATCCCATTGGTCCAACAGTAGCTTCATAGGAAGCTTGCTCTTAAAGTCTTTCATCTCCAGAGCGCGCGACGTCGTATAGATATCTTTAGATATTTTCTTCAACAAATACCGCGTGGCAGCATGGTTAGATCATCCCCCTTCCATCCAGTCGACCTGGGTTCAAACCCCGTGTCCAGCAACGGCGCAGCACATAAGTTATATTTTAGCTTTTGCTTTATTAAAAGCTCATCGAAAAAAGAACGCAACGAACAGCGAAGACGACAGACGGAGATATACGCGAAGAGATTTTTTTTATCTACGATCGCTATGATTTATTGCTTTTAGTATAGCTTTTCATGGACAAAGAAAACTATATAAACATAAGCTTGGGATCACTTGAATTATCCTTCACCTAGGATCAACACAAGCTTTCTAGAGCTTGGACCTCAGTAGAGGTGGTGTTTCTTCTAGCACATGGGGCAGCCATGGTGCTAACTTGAAGCATGTTGAGGAGCAGCTATGGAGTTCTTCTTGGTGATTCTTCTTGGAGAAGATGAAGAGTGTGCTCACACTCTAGCTCATGGAGAGGAGGTCATCTCTTGTTCATGGCAAGAAGACTTGATTATTAGCAGCTTGATGGTGAGGATCGCCCATCTACATGATGTATTTGAAGATTGTCTTCTACAGGAAGATATTAGGTTGAAGATTATCTTCTACAAGAAGATGTCTGGCTACTTCAAAGACATTGGATGGAGTTTAACATAAGATTCACATCTTATGTTAAAGTATTCAGGTACATATTCTCTTTATGCACACAGGTACTACTTGAAGTTTATGGAGGTCGTGGCGTTCATATCAGGAGGAGTCCTATTTGGCATAGGTACAAGAGAATCAGTACTTATATGCTTTATGCATATTTTATGAGGTGTTTAAGAAGGTGTGTTCACATGAGTTTGAGGATTTCCGTTCACACTGATCCTTCCTCTTTCAGTCACTCATATTCACTCTTCTATAACCTATAAGGTCACACATCTCATGTATATTCAGATTACTGCCCACACATCTGAATATGTTTGTTACATTGTACATTCACTCATTCATCCATTTCTCATCACATAGAGTGGTTGAGAGATATGCTCCCACATTGTACATTGAACATTGGTATATATGATACTATGAGTAAGCGCTCGCTTACGTAACACCTTACACATGACGTCTATTCTTTCTCTATCTTTATCTCATCATTTGTATGATTAAGTTGTGGTATGTTCATGTTTTGTCAATATGGAAGATTGCTGGAATTAATGTTGTACATGACTGGAACTATGGAACCATGGACCTGTGACATGAGCCTAAGGGCCTACCTCACTTCCAACATTTGGTATCAGAGCACTAAGGTTTTGGTTACAGAACTTTAGATCTTTGGCATCAATGCATTAAGGCTCATTCATAATCCCAGGTTCCTAGACTTCCAGATTTACAACATATGATTTGAAAGCATCTTCTAACATTTGAGATACACACTTAATCTAGATGAGTAGAGATTTGAGAATTAGACAATTCAGTCACATGTGTATTTATCAGTGTGGAGTATGAAGTTGATGATCTGTTAGCAGCAGAATATTTTTGAAGAGTATGCAAATACTTTACAAAAGTATTGTTTGAAGACCCAGAATTGATGAAGAGAAGACTACTTCAAATTCAAGGAAGAACAATGGTTTAGAGAAGATGAAGAAATCAGATCAACATCAAATCACAGGTATCACTTTCTACTATCAGATTATCATTTGCAGGTCATATCTTAGAAGAGCAGTTATGAAGAGATTTGAAGAAATTCAAGGAGTGCTTTTATACGCTTTCATCATTTGAAAGTTAAAGGCTACATCAAAACAGGTATCTAGAGGTTTTTCTAGAGAGTTTTGAGAAATCTCTTTCATGGCAAGAAAGTTCATCTAAGAAGACAAGTGCAGAGATGATTGAGTTTTTTCAGCCAATTTTCTGTTGTAAGTTGGTTGGATATCAAGGTACAAATGTATCTAGAGAAGGTAACTCTAGAAGGGCAATTCATCATTCAGACAAACGATTGGTGAATTTAGTCGTTTCAGACATTTGAAGCAGAATTTTGATATGAGGAGATGATAAAACATGATTCTATATTCACTTCCATTTGTATACTATGTTTGTTTTATCTCTTACTATTACATTAGAGGAAGAGAAAAGTTCATTTGAAGAAGTCAAGAGTGTTTGCTACTTCAAGATGAAGAGAACAAAAGGTATGGAAGAGAAGTTTGAAGATGTTGACATCATCAGGTGGAAGAAAGATGCAGAAGAAGAAAGTCCATCATTTCCAAAAGAAAAGTAAGACTTCCTTTTCTCTCATATTTTCCATATACTTTTCCTATTTTATCCTCTACATCCAAAGACAAGTCTACGAGAACATCTTGTTTAAAGAAGAAGCAGTTTCTTGTTTTGCATTACACTTGGTCATGATTTAGTAGATTTGACAAAGAATTGCATTGAGAGAAAGAAAAGCAGCAGATATATGTTTTGACTCATATGTATATGAGTTATGAAGCTTTTAAGCAGGCAGCTTATATGTTCCCTCAAAGAATTCTTGGAATGTCAATACAGAGCTACTTGATATATGACAAGTTGCAGAGAAGTATATTTCTTCTTTATCTAACTCTTGAGGTAAAAGAGTTTTTTGTAGCAGATGTTGAAGACTTGCGTTGAGGTTTTATGTTTGGAAAAGGTTACCTCATATTCAATATTTTCAGAAAACTTCAGAAAATTCAGACTTGTTGATGTACCAGTCAGTTGAAGAATCTACTTTTTATGATTGTCTAGATTTTTGGATACATGTTTGTATTCCAAAAGGTGTTCCATCATATCCTATCACTTGATTGAGAAGTGGAGTTAGCCAAAAGAAAGTCAAGCAGGTACTGTCACATTTCACCCGGGTAAAATATGAAAGTTATGAAGTATCAACTTGCAGCTTTTGGAGTTCTCAAGGTGAGAAGTTTGTCCACTTATGTTTCAAGTAGGAATTGCAGATTCCTTGGATGGATTTGTTTGAAGAAAAGTTTTACAACTTTTTGAGAAGCATGGACACTTGGAGACATTCAGGAAGTAAATCAAACATTCAGTCACGAAGGTTTGATAAGAGCAGATTCTACACAAGAGAGATCATTGATCTTGAATGATCTTGTATGATCTTGAGTATTTATGATTCAGTTATCTATCCTTTGTTAGTGAAGATTCTTAACAATGGAGAAGTAAGTCAAAAATTCAGATTCTATCAGATTTGTGTTGCAGAGAGATAGAAGATACTTGTTATGTTACTGAAGCTTATGAATCCTATAAAGCTTTCAGCAAGGTTTTGTTATGTTAGGATCAGCTAACCTTATTCTATAATTTGGAAAGCTGAGGAATCACATGGAAAGCTATTGGCATGTGTACAGTGCTAATAAAAAGGATTCATAGATTTTGTTCCAGATACAGGTATTGTTCACTGAACATCAGATTTATTGAAAGAAGGAAGACGTTCCAGATTTCATAAAATCTGATATATTTGAAGAATTTTGGATACTAGTGTTAAGTCATCCAGGGGGGTGATTAAACATAAAGACTTATTTTCAGCCATATGTGAAAGAATGCAGATTCATACCTACAGGTATTCCTATTTCAGGTATTCCTATATTTCCTTTGTCAGGTTCTCTTTATGTTCCAGCTTTGAAAGAAGAAGGAAGAAGAAGAATGTTTGGAGAAAGTTCCTGTTAGGATGTTCTTGTTCAATAGAAGGTTCCAAAGTTCTATTGAAGAGAAGCTTGATATTTCAGAAAGGTTTATTTCAGAAGTGCGCACATATATGTTTATACCAAGTTCTGAAGGAAAGAGGTATGAAGGATTTAAAGGATGAAGACATGATGATATCATAGCTTCTTTGACTCATATTTCAGTTGATTTCAATTGAGTTGAGTTGATTTGACTTGAGTACAGTCAGAGATGAACCAGCAGTGTTCATAATACACTAAGTTGTGAGTTGTCAGTCACAGGTTCCAGGATTTAGTTCCTGATTTTGTTTAGTGTATTTACATGACGCAGCAGAAGTACATTGAGAAACCTTTGTCATAAGGTAAATGCAAATATATAGATCCCAGTGTATGTTTTCAGTTTTTTGAAGAAAGGAGATAGCAGGTTCAGAGACAGTTCATGCTACATTTGTTGAGCAGTGATTGCTTGATGTGTACACTATTGGATATCTAGTTTGCATATTTTCTCAAGTATTATGGTTCATATTTAGCAAGTTCAAGTTTCTTGAAGGAAAGTCAAATTCAGTTTTGAAGAAGACTTTTGAAGAACAAGTTCTGAGGTGCAGAAGTACAAGCTTGAAGCTTGTGACAGGCTATTTGAAGCTTGTGGTAATTTGCAGATTATAAAGTTTGCAGATCCAGTTCAGATTGTACCAATATGACATTGCAGGGGGGATTGTTGGAATACAATGTCATATAGGACATTATCCCATTGGTCCAACAGTAGCTTCATAGGAAGCTTGCTCTTAAAGTCTTTCATCTCCAGAGCGCGCGACGTCGTATAGATATCTTTAGATATTTTCTTCAACAAATACCGCGTGGCAGCATGGTTAGATCATCCCCCTTCCATCCAGTCGACCTGGGTTCAAACCCCGTGTCCAGCAACGGCGCAGCACATAAGTTATATTTTAGCTTTTGCTTTATTAAAAGCTCATCGAAAAAAGAACGCAACGAACAGCGAAGACGACAGACGGAGATATACGCGAAGAGATTTTTTTTATCTACGATCGCTATGATTTATTGCTTTTAGTATAGCTTTTCATGGACAAAGAAAACTATATAAACATAAGCTTGGGATCACTTGAATTATCCTTCACCTAGGATCAACACAAGCTTTCTAGAGCTTGGACCTCAGTAGAGGTGGTGTTTCTTCTAGCACATGGGGCAGCCATGGTGCTAACTTGAAGCATGTTGAGGAGCAGCTATGGAGTTCTTCTTGGTGATTCTTCTTGGAGAAGATGAAGAGTGTGCTCACACTCTAGCTCATGGAGAGGAGGTCATCTCTTGTTCATGGCAAGAAGACTTGATTATTAGCAGCTTGATGGTGAGGATCGCCCATCTACATGATGTATTTGAAGATTGTCTTCTACAGGAAGATATTAGGTTGAAGATTATCTTCTACAAGAAGATGTCTGGCTACTTCAAAGACATTGGATGGAGTTTAACATAAGATTCACATCTTATGTTAAAGTATTCAGGTACATATTCTCTTTATGCACACAGGTACTACTTGAAGTTTATGGAGGTCGTGGCGTTCATATCAGGAGGAGTCCTATTTGGCATAGGTACAAGAGAATCAGTACTTATATGCTTTATGCATATTTTATGAGGTGTTTAAGAAGGTGTGTTCACATGAGTTTGAGGATTTCCGTTCACACTGATCCTTCCTCTTTCAGTCACTCATATTCACTCTTCTATAACCTATAAGGTCACACATCTCATGTATATTCAGATTACTGCCCACACATCTGAATATGTTTGTTACATTGTACATTCACTCATTCATCCATTTCTCATCACATAGAGTGGTTGAGAGATATGCTCCCACATTGTACATTGAACATTGGTATATATGATACTATGAGTAAGCGCTGGCTTACGTAACACCTTACACATGACGTCTATTCTTTCTCTATCTTTATCTCATCATTTGTATGATTAAGTTGTGGTATGTTCATGTTTTGTCAATATGGAAGATTGCTGGAATTAATGTTGTACATGACTGGAACTATGGAACCATGGACCTGTGACATGAGCCTAAGGGCCTACCTCACTTCCAACAGATGGGAGGTGGAAGCGGACTCAATGGATATGGCTGGAGAGGAAGGGGGCTGGGAGGCAGCAGCCGAGGGGTGGAAATGAATGGGCGAGGCAGGGGTAGTGGTAGGAAAGGAATCCATCAAATGCGTATGGACTCGGCGAGCTGGAGAGGGAGTGGAGGCGGCGATGGGAACAGATGCCTGCGGAAGAGTGCTAGGGGCGGTGGGCACGACAACTGGTGGCGGGGGAGGGGGATGCGAAGAATGGACAATAGGTGGAGTATGGGCGGGGTCAAGAGTGCGGCTGGATGCAATGAGCTGTGTACCAGGCAGATGAAATAGCCAAGCCAACACTGGGGCGGAATAAACGGAGAACGAACGGGTGCCGCGGTGTAGGGCAGTATGGAATCGGCGAGAGCGCAGGAGGAATGACTGGAACATGAGAGTGCCATATGGAAATGGGCAGCCATGTAAAAAACAGAAGAGGGGGTCTGCTATATGAATATCGTGCAACGGAAGTTCTGAGGAGGGACTACGAAACAAGAAGAGGAAAATGAACGAATGAAGGACAGTGAGCTGGTAGTGTGTGGGCATGGCATCAACGCCATATAATGAAATGCAGAAAGCGATTGTCTCTTCCCGAGATAACCCCGAGTAAATGGACTGCGGAGAATGAAACGAATGAAAGCTAGAACCTATGCCGGCAGCTATGACCGCAGGGGTCAGCGAACCGGATGGAAAATGAGGGAAGTCAAGCAATGCTGTGCGAATATCGGACCCTTCTGCCTTGGATAAGAGGAGGGAGGCCAGGCGCCAAAGACCAGCCTGACGCAGGCAACCCTCGGGAAGGAGATCGATGAGCAGGATGGGAGGCAAGGCTAAATGCAGGCAGATGGAGAGGGTCGAAGACGGGTCGTGATAGTCAACGATGGAGGACGAGGGCGGACGGGGAACAGGAGAGGTGGAATGACTACCGGAACTGTGTGCGGGTCGGCCACTGGAACTATCGGAGAGCGTCGGCACGGATGTGGGAGGCGGCGCTGCAACGGGAATGTGGGGACTGGGGGGAAGAGGTCTGGGGCTATGTAACGAGGAACCAGAGAGGGAGAGGCATGGAAGGGAAACCGCGAAAGGCTGACTACCCTGTAAATGGGTAGGGGTGGAAGGGGTAATAGGGCGTGGTGCGCGAGGGACAGGGTGGACTAAGGAGGGAAGGGTGGTCCGAGGGGCGGTTTGTAGGGTGGCGACAGGGATGGTCGAGATGGAAGCCAGAGTGGCCGACTGGGAGGGGGCCATAGGCAATAGGGGGCCTACCTCGGGAGGGAAAGGATCGAAAGCCAAGGCCGAAGGAGCAAGCTCCGAGTACGCCTCGGTAGCCATGGAGGAATCCTGCTGAGGAGCAGAAGACGCCATAGGTGCAGAGCAAAACGCTGTCACAAAGTGCTGCAACCACAGATAGCACTGGCTTAAGAAGAGAACTCTATATTGAACGGGAAAAACCTAGGAAAACACCGGAAACGGGAACGGAGAATCCAAAAGATGGATTCGGCATGAGCAAATACCCTAAAAACGACTGTAAAAACGTGGAAAACAGAGGGGTACACGATTAGATACAAAGGAAACAACTAATATAGAGTGAAACTATATCCAAAAAAGAAAAAGAAAAAAAAAAAGAAAAAAAATAAAATAAAATAAAAAAGAAGTGAAATATGAACAAAAGAAAAGAAAAAAATAAATAAAATAAAAAATAAAATAAAAGAAATTTGAAAAATAAAAATAAAAATAAAAATAAACTAAAATAAAACAAGAGAGAAGAAAAGAAGAAAAGAAAGAGTGATACCTGGATGGGACCGCCGTGAGTTGCCGATTGAGTGGGGGGGCGAGAGGATTAAATGGGGGGGGGACGGTTTTTTTATTTTTTTTTTTTGGAGTTTAAAAGAAAACGCCCTGGGGGGCTTTTTTTTTTTTTGAAAAATAACCCAAAAAAAAAAGAAAAAAATGAAGGAAAAATCCAAAAAAAATGGCCAAAAAATTTTGAAAAATTTTTCATGAAATTTTCTATAGGGTTAGCCTAAAAACCTTCATCAAACCACAGAGAGCCTCCATTTATTCCTCCTATTTGGCAAGAAAATGACATCGGAAAAGGATAAAAAATGCCATAAAAATGCTAAAAAAATATCCAAAAATACCCAAAAAAAATTTACTTTTGCAGAGGTTATGAAATGCCTTCTAGGTTTTCTAAAAACACCAGTAACAAGGATGAAATTGAGAAAGAAAACTACTAAAACTGAGCAAAATGTGATGAGAAAGATATGTACAACCTGGACAGATTTTGTAGGTCCAGGTGATCCATACTTCTTCAAGTGTGTTGATGATAGGCCTTGAGCCTTGATATGTTGACCAGTGGCAAGGCCTCTCCTTTCAGTGTCTCTAACTCCACAGCACCCCAATTTAGCATTGTTTTGACTCTGTAAGGTCCTTCCCAATGTGGAAGCCATTTTGCTCTCAGTTGTGTATGAAGATGAGGTCTATGGAGAAGAATTAACATGCCTACATCAATGTTGTTGCTCCACAGATGTCGATCATGTGTCTCCTTCCTCTTCATCTGAGTTTCTATCAATTGTTTTGTTGCTAGTAGACGAATCTCCTCTACTTTATGTAGTGCTCCGAGACTCTGAGAGACATCACAATCCTTCTTGCCCTGCATGAATGCTATCTTAGGTGATCCATGTAAAAATTCAAAGGGCTCAATGGGCAATATGCCATAAACTAGCTGGAATGGAGAATATCCTGTGGCCTCTTTGTAGGCTAACCTGTATGCCCATAGTGTACCTTGATAAGCAATGCCCCATGAAGTGGGCTGTAACATACACTCCTTTCTTAACATTGAGATTAAAACCTTATTTGTCGACTCAGCCTGTCCATTGGCCCTTGGATAGTAAGCACAAGAGGTCCTATGTAGAATTCTATACCTGTTGAAAATTTCCTACAGGACCTTATTGACAAAATGTGTACCTTGATCTGTACAAATTTCAAGTGGGCATCCAAACCTGCAAATGATGCTGCTATAAATGAAATCGGCAACAGTTTGGGCAGTGCAATCGGGGGAGGCAATAGCTTCGGCCCACTTTGTCGCATAATCTGTAGCTATCAAAAGATATTTTTCTCTTTTTGGAATTGCGGGAGGATAGATGGGCCCTACAAAGTCTAGCCCCCACTTCTCAAATGGTGGCCAGGAAGTGGAAACAACCAAGGGGTTATGCCTCTGCTTTGTTGGCTTAGGTCCACACCTCTGGCAAATGTCACATGCCTTTCCCCATTCATCTGCATCCTTAAATAGTGTAGGCCACCATAGACCATCATCCAGTATCCTCTGACTCATAATGTGCCCTGGAAGGTGCCCACCACCTGTTCCTTCATGTGCAGAGTGAAGGACTTCCCTCACTTCTTCTTCTTCCAAACACTTCCTGAACCTGTCATCCTTGCCCTGTCTATACAATTTATCTTCAATGAAGGTATATGGTCTACTCTTGATTAGCAGTCTCTTCTTTTGTACAACACTAGCCTTTTCTGGATAGAACCTAGTTTTAATGAAATTTTTGATGTCATAATACCAACCTTGAGCTTGTACAACAAATAGATGAGCATCTGGAAAGTCATCATTGATTCCACTAGTTTGATTCATCATATTGATTCTGGATAGGTGATCCGCCATAACATTTTCTTTACCTGGTTTATGGACTACAGAAAAATCAAACTCTTGGAATAACAATAACCACCTCCATATTCTACCAGTGGCTTGTGGTTTATTGAGTAGGTATTTTAGTGGTTGGTGATCTGTTATAATAATAAATTTTACTCCCAGTAAGTAATGACGAAATTTTTGGACAACAAAGACCATTGCTAGGGCTTCCCTTTCTGTAGTACTGTAATTCCTTTCAGCCTTGGTCAAGATTCTACTGGCATATTGAATTGTTCTGTCCACTTTAAATTCTTCACTGGGTTGGGTCAAAACTGCCCCCCCTGCATAGGCACTGGCATCTACATGTATATGAAAGATTTTTGACCACTAAGGTGTGACCAAAATAGGAGCAGACACTAACCTTGACCGTAATGTTTGATATGCTTTTTCCTCCTCTTCTTCCCATTTAAAAGGTACTTCCTTACCTGTAAGTCTAGCCAGAGGTCTGGCTATCTCTGCATACATTTTTATAAACCTTCTATGGTATCCAGTATGCCCCAAGAAACTCTGAATCTCTTTAGGGGATTTAGGTTTAGGCAACTTTAATATAGAAATGATTTTGTCAGGATCTGGGGCCATACCTTTAGCCGACACCACATGTCCTAAGAGAGTTCCTTCTGTCACAAGGAAATGACATTTGTTTGGATTGAGCTTTAACTTAGTCTCCCTGCATCCTTTGAAAACATTCTGTAGCTGCCTCAAGTGGTGGTCCAAACAATCTAGAGGAGTTTCTTTGTGAGATCCTGAAAACGAAGAGAAGTCATCCATGAAGATTCTAAGTGATTCCAGCAATAGGGGGCCAAAAATGAGATTGACCGTTCTGTTAAAGGTGGCTGGAGCATTTCTGAGCCCAAATGGCATTTTTACATACACATATGTTCCCCAAGGTGTGATAAAAGCAGTCTTTTCACGATCCTCTGGATGTATTGATATTTGGTTATAGCCACTGAATCCATCCATAAAGCTATATAATGCATGCCCAGCCACTTCTTCAATGACCTGTTCTGCAAAAGGCATTGGGAAACCATCTGGAATGGTCACCTTGTTGAGTGCTCTAAAGTCAACACAAATTCTGATTTTATTAGTATTCTTCTTTGGTACTATAACCATAGGTGAGAGCCACTCTGAGTGTTCAACAGGAATGATGATTCCTGCATCCTCCATCTTTTGGATTTCCACATAGACAGCTTCATCATATTTTGGATTAAGTCTATAACTCTTTCCTCTTATGGGTTTCGCTCCATCAACCAAAGGGATTCTGTGCTCTCCATAAGTGGCAGGCACTCCTTCTAAGTCTTTATAATGCCAAGCAAAAACATCTATATACTGGGTCAAGAATGATTTTACCTTTTAAAGGAGCCCTGGGTGGCTCCACAACCAAGTGGCCACCAAAACTGGCCGATTATTGTCTTGAGTGCCTAATTGTATTTCTTGAACAGGATTTCTCTCTACCATATTATCTTCGTGTGCATCTGCTTCCTTGACTTCTTCTACTAGCTTTTCGTGCATTGCTTCATAAGCAGGTGTATTTTGGACTTCGATGTGTTCCTCCTTGTCCTGCATCCATCCTGCAGGGATTTCTTGAATTGGGAAAGAACATTCTTCACTAGAACTTTTTACCTTGCCTTTAGCTTTAGAAACTTCTTTATCTGTGGTTGTCATATCCTCCTCCAAGTAGTATTTGAGGGGTGTCTTCTTGCCCCTTCTGTGGTTTGTGATGGGCTCTCCCAATCCATCAACCTGGACTTTTTCCTTATCTTCATCATAACCTTCAGTCGTGCAAGAATTAATAAGAAAAATTCAAAAACAAGAGGAAGAGTTGCCTGCTTGGAGCCAATTTAGAATATCCTCTTCTTCCTCGAAATCTATTTGGGGTTGATCCTCCGATTTTGTTTCCATGCAAATGCCAACTGTTTGCATCATGCTAGTGTTTCCTTGATTATCTGGGCCCTCTTCTAAATGAATCTGTGTCAGCTCTTGCCCTTTCTTTTGTACCCACATAGTGTCCTTGCCCCAATCATGAATGACACTTGCATGCCTCAGCCATGGTCGTCCAATTAAGAGAGGAAATCCTCCTTCAACCTGGGGCAATCTTAAAACCACAAAATCCAGAATGAATAGATTACCTTGTACTTCAAGTGGAACTTTTGGGATCACTCCCAAGGGCCTTAATTTTCTCTGATCTGCCAAAGTAACAGTGAAATTTGCAGGCCTTGAAGGATGGAGTCCAATCTTTTCCATTGTGTGTTCAGGCATCAGGTTAATGCCAGAACCACCATCCACAATAACTCCTTGAAATTCATGACCTTTGATAGATACTGTCAGTCGAGGACTTTTATAATCTGTGAGGGGTGCTTCCCCTACAATTTTTCCTTTATGTAAAACAGTAGTCTTTGCCACCAAACTTGTAGTGGAAGCTTCATCAATTATCTGCAATAACTCTGATCTGAATTTCCCATCCATCTTTATTAATTCAAAAATACTAACCTCCTTCTTCATGGACTTGAGTAGTTATGAAGCCTTTGATTCCTTGAGAGCTTGGACTCCAGTTGACTTATCAAACTCCTCATGAGCCCTGTTGAAGGCATGCCCAATGGCATCACTGGTGCATAGGAGATCTCCTTTTTGACTTGTATCTGCACCTGTGGTGACTTTATCTTCAGATGGTTCTCTGTTTTGATTCCATTCCTTAATCTTTGACCCTTGTCCTATGTCTGCTTGAGCCTTCCCCTTGCTTCTTGTCTGCACAGTCAAAGATTCTATTTCTTCTAATTGCACCACCCTGGTAGATGGTGATGGCTCATTGACCAGATCACACACTTCTTCGTTGTGTACCGAAATCATTTGAATATGAGGCCCGGATGAAGAGGCTTGGTTCTTAGGACAACAATTTGTATAATGGTCTCTTGCATCAGGGCAGTTCCTGCAAGGAGGGGCATTTTCTGGTAGGGTGCACCTACTTTGATAGTGCCCACATTCTCCACATCTAAAACAGATGATTGGCCTCCTAGGCCCATTTCCAAAGTTATTCCTCTGTCTAGGATTATATTTGTTACCTTGATTTGGTGCAGCAGCCATCACATTTGCTGGTGTTGGGGGTCCTCCTTGTGTCCAGTATGTCGTTGCCGGCATTCCTCTTGTTTGGCATTCATGGGCCTCATGGCCAACCTTCCTGCATAATTGAAAAGTCACACTTAACAGAGTACATTCACTTACTATGTGACCTTGCTTGCTGCACATGGAACACCAAAGTCCACTCTTGATGCCACCTCCTTTGAGCTCCTGCAACTCCTGTCGCAGCTGAGCCAATTCCTCTGCCTGGGCCTCCTCCTCCTTTTGGAGCTTTAGTGCTTCAATCTCCCTTCTCAACTGAGCAACATCATTCTCTTCCTCTTTGTAGGGCTTATTTCTTTTTAAGCCCTCCAGCTCTTTCCTTAGCTGTGTCATTGGATCCTCCATTTCTGCACCATATGTTGGTTGGGAAGAGGTTGCTCCATACTGGTACCTTATCTGCTCCAAGCATGTGGCTGTGCTGATGAACTCCTGTATGGAGGCTGTAGGTAGCACTAATTCCTTTATTTTGCATTGGGTGGCCACTGGTAGGGGCTTAGCCAACCATTTCTTGACAAAAAAATCGTGTGGTGGATCTGGCAATTTAGCCATTAGTGCTTTGGCCCGAGTCACAAACTCTGGGAACTTTTCTCCTGGACCCAATCTTAAATTTTCTAGCTCTTCTATGATAATCTCCGTAATGTTGCCATGCTGGAACTGATTTTTAAAAGCATCTTTCATCACATCCCAAGTGGTAAAATGGTTTTCAGCAAACTGACTGAACCACTTATCAGCTAATCCCTCTAATGTGGCAGGGAAGAGAATAAAAAAAGCATCCTCTCTACCCATTAGGCCTCTAGTCTTACATAGTGCCAAAAACCTCCTAATGTGTTCATCTGGATCCTCCTGAGCTAGGCCTTTGAAAGAAGGAAACTTTATATTTAATCTAGAGAGTAAAGTTTCCAAGTCTACCTGACCCGCCATGCTCTTGACTGATGATGTGGAAGATAGTGGACTGGGGGACCTTCTAACAACCTTCCTCCTTGTCTGCTTGTAGGTGACCCTCAATACTTGGGACCAGGTTGCGGTCATGAGCAACTCATAGCCCACTGAATGTAAGATACTTGATAAGAATATATTTACCTTTTGTTTGATGAAGTAGCACTGTGGTTCTGTCGACACTTGATCTCTTCTATGCTTGTCACTTGGTTTCTCCTAAGCTCAAATCTCCTTGGAGGTCCCACCGTCCGTGACAAATTTTGTTGGTGGATTCTTAGACAAGAAGGAGTTTGAGGGTTTGTAGGAGAAAAGGGGAAGAAACAAGAAGAGAAAATACACCTGGAAGCTTCTGCCGATTGATTACAGTAAGACAATTACAAGGTTTGAAGTACAAGACAAGCCAATACCTCTGTGCACAATCCCACAGAGTGCCCAATTACAAAATACCAAATATCCCAAAGTCTTCTTGTCGCCGGCCTCCTCTGCACCAGACCTCCACCTGCTTCAAGCTTATCCTTGTGCACACCTTGCACCAAGCTTCCACAAAGGGGGAGGAGTGAATACCTTCTGTCGGCATGCGCCCACTGCAATGGGACCTTGAGATACTTGGGGGACTAGCTTAGCACTCTCTGCACAATCCCTTAGGCACTCCCTATGCACTCCTTCACTTCCACTTCTCTGCGTCGTCGCACTGGTGACTCCTGCACTTCTTCCTCCTGCTCCCTTAGACTATGCTCTCTTGCTTACTCTAAGATTGGTCCAAGAATGGCCCTTGATTTGAGTGTGTCAATCACGTACGCTTCTAACTGCAATGGTATCTTGGTGCTCACTTTGATGTCCCAAGATTGTCCTCTCAAGTGGCAGCCAACGACTCACTGTTTTGTCCTATAGTGACTTTAGTCTAAAACCAAAAAATTTTAATGGGGGCCATTCTTTCACCTGTGCGTACACTTTGCCGCTTCACATACCTTCATGTTTCCTTTTAAGTCTTCACTTTTGCACATAAAGGGGGGGGTTCACCTGAACCTTCCAAAACACTTTAAAACACACTTTGAACCTTAGGGAAATTAGAGAAAATACCTCTGCAACCTGCAACCCACTTTCTCCAATTTACCCTCTGTGGAAAATTCATTGTGCACTACTTGTGCACTTTGACACCTGCACTTACACACTTTGACTTTGCACCTGTTGACTTTGACGTTGACCTTGTTGACTTTGACCGGTTGACTTTGAATAGTTGACTTTGACTATAGTTGACTTTGACCAACATGACTTTTATGGGCTCAACAGGTAGGAACATGTGGATATCCAAGAGATGGAAGAGATGACGGGTGACCCATTACAGTTGGAGCGGATACGGGATGATCTAAATGGGATTCAGAAAATGGGTTGGAAGAGGTGGATGTAAGTAAAGGAAAAGATGGAGGAATGGTGGTGTGTAGCAAGGATTCACTGGGGATGAATGTGGGTTGGTCAGGTAGGTGAGTGGTAACGGGTTCGGTGGGCTGGATGGGCGGTGAGAGTGGAGATGGTTCCTGTACATGTACATCTGGTTCATCGAGGTTGGTTGGGCTGGCCATGTGAAGATCTTCTTCGATAGCGGTAGGAAGTGAGGTTGAGACTTCCATTTGAATCATTTTTCCCCGTCGTGGTCGCGTATCAATTCTTTGTTGGTCATATTGAGGAGTATTGCGATATACAATGGTCCTCATGGCTTCCACTATTCCACAGGTTTCAGCCAGAAGATTCAATGATTCTACAAACTGCAGGTCTACATTCTCTGCTTGCAGCATCTGATTCACTAGTGCTCTATTTGCCGTTTTTGCCAACGTATGCCTTTTCTGCACTTGCTTAATTGTTTTGTAGAGTCGTTTGAGTTGTGCAGTGTAGGCAGGGGCCTCTTCTTCCCTTTCCTCTGGTTCATTTCTCTGAATCTCCTCTTGTTCATGTGTACTCCCTGCCTGAGTGTGTGGTGCCTCATCTTCCCAATGTGCCCTTCTTGCCTCACTCTGTGGCCGTTCTCTTTGGGATGATGATCCATGACCGTCATTGTCAGAAAATAATTCACTCTCAGACAAGTGTGCTGTTTGTAAGAAGCTTTCAAAGTCAAAGGATGGATCTGCTACCAATGTAGCCATGGATGCAAACTCAGCATCTGTGGGTAGTGGGGGGGGCTGATGGAGTGGGTTGTACCAAGTCTCCTGATTGTAGTCCTTGGAGATGGATCGTGAAAGGGGCTACTTGTTCTTCTTCTCTACAGGAGGTCTCTGTGGCAATTTTGCGAGGAATCAGAACCTGTGAAAGTGATCCACGCATTCTTTTAGTGGGTTGAACCCCTGATTTGCGCCCCTAGAAGAATTCCAATTGTGAATACTTGAGGGCTCATGCAATTGGCACATCATAAGCCAGGCATCTGTAGATGATTCTTGTAATGGCGCAGAAGCCATTCAAAGTAGGCTTCCTCACTCCTCGCTTGCCTGCTTCATATAATTAATCAAGGATCCATACTGGCATTTTCATAGGTAAGCTCCCGGTCTCTGCTAGGTATAACCCATACCAGATCTTCTTATGAGGCTGGGTGAACCGGTCTTGCGCTGGAAATGCGAAGTGTTGAAGGCACATCCGCAGTGGCATGGCAATGTTGGGGGTGAGGGCACACATTTCTTTCAACTTCTTGATTTTGTTGTTCTTCATCGACTCTAGTATCAAAGGATCTCGATCGGAGGGTACATGGGTGCCATACATCTGAAGGGCCTCCCTGATTAAAGTGATATTCAACTCAAACTTCTTCATTTCTTCCTGGTTTGATAGAGAGGGCACCAGGAATGTGCCTGAATGATCTTTGTCTCCTGTCGCCTTGAGAGTTGCGATCAAGTAGAAGCACCGAAGAAAATCAGGTCTAGGCAAGGCTGCATTAAAATAATCTTGCAATCCCGCTTTTTGCCAAATATCTTGAAGAGGGGCAACATTTTGCAATGCTTCAAATTCTCGTGAGAAGAACTGAAAGGTCCACCACACTCCTCCACATTCCAACTTGGATTCCCAGATATGATCTGCGTCTCCCAAATCTCCTGGCATCTCATTGAACCAATGAGAATGCCCCTTTACTCTTTCTGTCAGGCCACTTGGTGGATCCGGAACGGGAATTCTTCTCACATTCAAAAGATCTTCAGGCCTTGCTGTCAGTGGGGCCTCCATAGGCATGGTATCCCAATTGCTTTGAGTGCTAGTGCCTGCCTGAGAGCTCGTGCCTGCTACTACTGCCATGGGAATCGGGTGCTTATCTGCTAGAAGAAGAAAGGCACATTAGTGTTGCATAGGAAACAGGATGTAATGGTGTTCCCTTCACAATACTAACATGACAATCCAGATGGTTAGTGGTTAGAGGTGAAGTGTTTGTGATAGATGTGAGTGGTGATTAGAGGTTAGTGTCATCCTAGATGCATACTTTGGTTATGCAATGGACTCAGAATGCACCTTCATCAGAGTGGATGGATTTACACAAATGGGTCAGGGGGTTTGATACAGGGTTTAGTTCGCCAAACTTTAATCGAGGATTCATAGTTCTTAGAGCTAATGACAGGTAAAGATTTATGAGGTAGATTGTGCTGGCTTTGGGACCTTTTGGGTACCCATTTCTAGACATTACTCGGTTTGACTGAGTGTGGGTTAGTGTGGGATTTAGGTAGAGTTCCTGAGTTGTTTGTCGAGAGGACTTGTGAGTGTTGAATTATGCCAGTGACTAGAGTTGGAGCTATTTGGGCTCGTAAACAGGCCTTGGGCACCCATATCTGTCTCGCATCGGGGCTAGCCTTCATTGACCGCTTAGGGACCCAAATAGACGTGGTATGCCTAGGAGGTTGCCTAGGGTACTCCTTCACTTTTGACCTTGATGGTGTGTCTTGTTTTGTGCCTCCTTGAGAACCTGTTACTAGAGCTGTGGGTTTTCCATCCTTGCGCATCCAGATCTGCTTCGCGCTACGAGGTACTCCGTGTTGCACTGGTTGGTGCTCCTGCTTGGTCATCAGCCTCCTTCGTGTTGTGTGATGTTCGGTCTGCATGTTTGGAACCTTCTTTGGAACAGCTGGGAACTCCTCATTGACTTCTGTACCTTCGGTAAGATTGAAAATCCTCTACACCATAGAACTTTGGACAAGTACAACATTGTTATGTTCATGTGGGTTCCTAGAGGGACTAAGGGTTGGTGCCTTTTCTACTGGTTTGAGTGCTGGTTTTTCTAATTCAATCATAAGGCGGCTTTGGCCTACCCAAGCCTGAAGAAGTCCACTTCTTAGGTTGAGGTTGACTGCATGATCATAGATCCAATCTTGGCCCAAGACAAGAGGCTCGGTAAGATCCTCGTCTTCACATACTAGCACTTTTGTTGGCATTAGTACCTCCTGAATGTAGAGGGGAAGCTCCACCTCTCCCATGCAAGGGGTTTCGACACCTCCTAATCCTATTAGATATGCTTCTAGGGGTTTTACCTCCAATTGCAATTGTTGGCAGTAAGAAAGCCGAACTGCACTAGTGGCGGCTCCTGAATCAATTAAAGCTCTCACGCTCGTTGTACTGTCTCCTTGTCCTATTTCTAGGGTCACAAAAGGTCGCCGATCAACTATCGTATGGGTCCGCTTACCTGAAGCCTCACACATGGCAATGTGATAACCATGAGCTTTATGATTGTCAATCATGGCCTGATCTCTACCTTGTCTTTGCAGTTTCATTCATCGAATGCGTTCTAAAGCTTCGGCCTGTGCTTCTTCACGAATTCGCTTTTCCTCTTCCTTGCATTTCTTTGCAGTATTAAGTCGATTGAGCATTTCTTCAGTTAAGGGTTCTTGATATAGCTTGACTCTACATCCGCTTATGTAACTTGGTAGTACATCACCCTCTAGGGTGGCTAGTTGTACTGCTCCACTTGTGGAGATCCTATTGATAATCATTGGTCCATAGCCTCTTTTCTCTAATTTTCGTGCATGCTGCTTCAGTGTGTAGACTAGGACTAGGTCTCCTGCTTTCAATCCTTTATCCTTCACATGTGTATCAAAATATGCCTTTTGCCTCTTCTTGGCTGCATAGATTCCTGCTGCAGCTCTCAATCGTGTTTCACCTAAACGTTCAAGATCAAAGATTCTAGAGGATAGTTCATGGCCAGTCCAGTCATGCTCTTGTGCTACTCGTAATGTAGGTATCAAAAATTCCAATGGTAGCACCGCATTCTAGCCAAACACCATCTGAAAGGGTGTGGCTTGGAGTACCGTTTTATAGGCCACTCGGTATGCCCAAACAGCATGGTGTAGCTGTTTGTCCCAATCAGAGCGTTTGTTATTCACCAGTTTAGTCAGCACATTGCATAAGATCTTATTTGTGCTCTCAGCCTGGCCATTAGCTTGTGGATGATAGGGAGCAGACTTCTTATGTATCACCAAGAATTCTTGGAGAAGGTTTTCTATGACTTCATTCAAGAAGTGTGTGCCTCTATCACTCACCAACTCTATTGGCAATCCGTACCTCGTGAACACATTTTCAAATAAGAACTTTGATGTTGTTTGAGCATCATTTTTTGTAGTGGCTTTCACTTCTACCCACTTGGTTAGATAGTCTGTGGCCACGATGATATACTCAGCATGTGAACCCTTAGCTGGGGGATTAATAGGACCCACAAAGTCTATTCCTCACTTAGAGAATGCACGTCCACCCATCATAGGCTTCAATGGCATCTCATCCTTGCGTATGGGATACTGGGTTTGCTGACAAACCTCACACCTCTTCACATAGGTATGTGCATCCATGTGAAGGGTGGGCCACCAAAATCCTGCAAATAGAATTGCCTTGATCACCCTATCTGGACCGAAGTGTCCTCCTGCTACACCTTGGTGAGCAGTCTCTAATATCTTGAGGTATTCGCTCTCATGAACACATAGTCTTAGGTAACCATCTTTACCACGTTTGTATAAATGATCACCAATGATGGTGTAATCCAAGGCTTCTTGTTCCAAACTTCTTTGTCTGGCCAAAGTCATATCTTGAGGGAATGTTTTCGTCCTCAAGAAGGCTACTAATGGTTCACTCCAATCTGGCACTAAAGACACTCGATAAAGAGTGGCATGTTCCACTGGTGGTTTAGTGCAACAGATTGGGCATTCTTTGCACATTCTATGGACATCAACTTCCATGGTTGGCCAATGCACTCCTAGTCTCCTCAAGGTGTGTAGGGTTCGTTGTTTTGAGTAGTGTTGCTCTAATGCACCTACATGTGCTAATTGCAACCACGTACTTGTCCTCTTCCACACAACAGGCCAATACTCCTTGCTCCGTATGTTTGTACATACTTCCTGCCAAGATATGATACTTTTGAGCTCTTACTATCTCTCTATCTTCTGTGTGCATTACTGGGTGATTAGGACCGTATGTCAATACTGGCACTAATGGCTTAGCCCACTGTGGTACAACTTCCAAAATAAACAAGTAAGCATCAGGTAGGTCATCTGACACTCCTTGTGGGGCCTCTCCTGATGTGAGCCTTGAGAGATGATCTGCTCTCAAATGAGTCTTGCCTTTTCTCACCACTACCTCAAAGTCGTATTCCATTAGTAAGAGAAACCATCTTACTAATATGCCTGTATTACATGGCTTGTTTACCAGGTACAGTAGAGCTTGGTGATCAGTAAAAAATTTGAACTTATTTGCAAGCAAATAGTGTCTAAACTTTTTAACCGCGTACACCATGCCTAATCCTTCTCGTTCGGTGGTTGTATAGTTCCGTTTAGCAGCATTCAACTGTCTACTAGCATAGGCAATAGGGAGATCCACATTACCTTCACACGTAGGTTGTGCAAGTACACATCCAATAGCATAATTGGAGGCATCCACATGAACATGGAATGGCTTGTTCCAATTTGGTGTAGTCAAGATTGGTGCTGAACATAATCTTCGTTTAAGCTCATTGAAGGAATTCTCACATTCATCAGTCCACTCAAAGTTAGTCAGAAGTCCGTACATGGGTTTTGCAATGACAGCATACGTGTGAATGAACCGGCGGTAGTAACCACAATGCCCCATGAAAACCTGTACTTCCTTGACGTTCTTTGGCCTAGGTAGTTCTGCGATGGCTCTCACTTTCTCTTCGTCAGTGGATATGCCGTTCTTAGACACTATGTGTCCTAGAATTTCGCCTTGCCTAACCATGAAAACACACTTTTCTGGGTTCAGGCAGACTTGATATTCTCTGCATTTATCAAAGATTTGTTTGAGTTCAGGTATATGGGTCTGTCTAATGTTGGAATGAGCGCAAAGATCATCAACATAGATTTTCAAATTCTTCCTCAAGAACTCTTTAAACATGTGACACATTAATCTTTGAAAGGTAGTAGGTGCATTGGTAAGCCCGAATGGCATTACCCGAAAGGCAAATATGCCCCACTCTGTGGCAAAAGCCGTCTTATGCTGATCTTCTGGTGCAATGGCTACTTGATTGTAGCCAGAGAACCCATCTAGGAAGCTATACACTTCCTTGCCTGCTACCCTTTCTAATAAATGCTCGGTGATAGGAAGCGGATAACTATCCCTGATAGTGGCTGCGTTAACCTTCTTCAAGTTAATGCATACACGTAATTTGCCATTCTTTTTGGGCACCACTACAATGGGGGATACCCATTCAGTATGCTCAATTTCATAGATAAATCCAGCTTCAACCAAGCGATCTATCTCTTCCTTGATCTTGGCCGCATAGTTGTCATTGTATGTGTATGGCTTTTGCTTAGAGGGCCTAGCCTCTGAAGTCATGGGTATCGTATGTGAGCATATGTCAGGGTCTACACCTTTCAGGTCCTTGTAGCTCCAAGCGAATACATCTCTGTACTCTCTTAGCAAAGCTACCAACTCTTGCTCTTCTTCTTCCGTCAGGTCATGCCCTATGTAGGTGCATCTTTCTTCTCCCTCTTCTATGGCGACAACTATTTTCTTGGTAGTTTCCTTGCTATCATAGGCCTCTCTTGCTTGTGCCTCACGTTTAGGCATTCTTATCATGACTCTCCTATCGTCTATCTCATATTTTTTAAAGTTTTCAGGGAACTCAAACAAGGATTCTTCTACCTCCGGAGTGACTTCCTTCTTCTTTCTTTTCTTTCCTCCACTCTTAGTGGCTACTTGTGTGGCTAACCTCACATCATTCGTGATTTCTCCGTGTCTCTGGGGGTAAGCTTCAACTTCATAGAAGTATTCTTCATCTGATGCAAAAGGTGGGTACATAATGATTGACTCTAAGTCGGAGTCACTTGCATCCTCAAATGTATCAGGGCTAGGTTTGCATTCCTCTAAAACTGCATCTCCCATGATTGGCTCTATTGAGAAGACTGAAATGTCATAGCCATCCTCATCACAATGGGGTGTCCACTGCTCTTCATTGATGGCTACATCCATTGTTGCTAAAATTTCTGCCCAGCCGTGAGGTTCAAACTCTTCATCAGGAAATACTATAGTTGCATAGGCTGGGTCTTGAATTGATCTATGTGTCTCTTTCGCACCTACCTCTCTGGCTTTTTCTCTTTTCTCTTCTTCTACTGCCACTTTGCACATCCATAAGTGGGTGTCTTCATGCATCCATGAGGATCCTGATCCTATGGAGTGCACGGACTCCGTGTCATCCTTGGCTCTATGGATGGGATTCCATTGAATAGGCAGTACATCTCTATGAGAGTAATCCTTGAGATTGACTTTGGTCGTAACACCTAAGTGTTGCAAATACAAGGAATTGGTTCCCCAATCCTGGACCACTTGCAACTGTCGCATAAATGGTCTTCCCAAAATCATCTCATAGGCATGATTCTTGCTAAAATCACATATGGCGAAAGTATGCACAAACTCAACACCGCATGTAGTGAGAGTTATTCCTTCCAGCAAGCCTAAGGGTCTTTCTATGTAGCCATCAACCATCTGCAATTTTATCCTCGTGGGCCTGAGTGCTGGCTTGCCCCAATGCTTCCATACGGAAGTGGTGGCAATAGCAACTCCTGCACCTGAGTCTAGAATTGCCTTGGTTGTGTACCCCTGATGGGTAATGGGAAGATATGTGTTTCCTTCTTCACCTTCACTCATATCTCCTATCTTGTCTAGAGGAATTTTTGGCACTGTCCTATGAGAACCTACCTAGGAACGAGGTTTTGCTATCTCTAGTACTTGTTTGGCTACATGTTTCCATAACTCTGGCCTAACTTTGAGTAGCTCTTCTAAAGTGAGGTTGCACTGCACTTTAGTGTTTTTCACTACCTTCGTATTCTTAGGTATGACTGAGTCTTCGTTTCTTACCATGACTATGGGTGCTCTCATACAGGTCGACTTGGCTTCCCATGGGCCTGTGAAGTGGGGTAATTCATGTAAAGAATTAGACTCAAAGTCTAATCTCTCTTGAGACTGGGTGCTCTCCTGCTCTCCATAACTGGAGGGAATATCTTGTGGGAATTGATCATGTGCGTCATCCACAAGCTCAATGGGAGGAGGGACTTCACTTTCTTTAGCTCATTTGTCTTCTTGAATCTCTCGTAGGAATTCTGGTGTGTACCTATTCATAGAAGAGGAGGTGTCTGGTTCAGTGGAATTGGGCACAAAAGCTTCCTGTGGGGGAAGGCTTATTCTTTTGCTTGCCTCATCTCTTCCTTGATTTTTTTCTTCCTTGGCAGATCTTGCAATTATGCTCTCTAACTTCTCTAGGAGTCCATCTAAGTGCAATTGTGTCTTAGCTGAGCCAGAGTAGTTGAAGAGACGACTGGCTTCAAACATGGTCTGAGCCAATGCGACCATTTTCGCGCAAAGCTTGGTTCTTTCTATCTCTAGGTCAGCTTTGGGGTAGCACTTGTCATGCTCCGTCACATTTGGCCCTTCTTGGATTCTGGCCTGATATGCCTTAAGCATCATGTCTAGATCCTCAGGAGTGGGATCGGCAAGGACTGATCCGACTCTGGGTGGTGGGTGGGCTATGTGTGGTGGATTAGAAGGTTGGGAAATGGAAGGTGATGGATTGGCGGGAGATGGAAACGGTGGTGGAGGGATGGTGTGAGAGTGATTTTGAGATGCGAGTTCACTTATCTTTGCTTTTGTTTCTCTCAAGCTTTCTTCAAGTTCGCTCATTTTTTGTGACCATTATCTTTTCATTCTCTCCCGGCTATCTCTCCATGCTCTTGTCCTTTTCTTGGTTATACTCTCTGTCTCACTAACCTCAGAACTCTTTTCCTGCCCTACTCCTTGAGTTTGCTGTAAGGCTTGGGCTCTAGTGACCACATGCACTGGGGTTGTGGAAGTTATACTTCCCGTAGAGTCTACCACTAACCCAATGACGTTGATAGGAGTGATTTTAGGCATGTTATTAGGGTTCTTTGGGCAATCTCGTAGGAGATGCTCTTTTCCGCAGTCTTGACAGAAACCCTGAATTGTCACTGGTTGGGGTTGTGTAGGGGCAGGCAGTGGACAATCACGTATAAGGTGATCTCCCTGACATCTGAAGCATGGCCCTCTAGGAAATGGGGGTCGTACCTGCCTAGGTTGAGGTCTAGAGTTGGGGTTTGTGTACATGACATTAGCATACTCAGGCTTCCCACTATTTTCACTTGGGTCCTCATAATAGTATGACTCGTTATGCTCGGGTGACTGCATGTAGTAAGCTTGTGGGCTATCAATATGTGTGGAGTCAAAACTATGGTCACTTGGATCACTATCTGATAGCAATGGGGTGACTGGGACTATGGCTCTGTTCGGATTTTTTTCAAATTCCACACTTTTCTGTCAATTGTGATTGAAGACGGATAGGTCCCGATGGACCAGTCAATCGTGATTGATAGGGTCCATAACCGATTGACCATCATTGATAGAGCCATCGTGTGCCACATTTCAATTGTGACCAACCCATCGATCACGACTGACCTATCAATCGTGATCAACAGCCCCAATAGACGTGTCCATTGTGACGGACACGATCCATGACTATTTGACCCATGATGGACTGACTCTATTGATGCCATGTGTCAATCACGATTGACCTATCAATCGCAACGGATAGCCTCATCGGACCTGTCCATTGCGATCAAACAGTCAATCACAACGGACACATCAATCGTGATTGAAAAACTAATCGATTGCGATTGACATGCAAATTTGGCACTTTTTTTAGGGTTAAAATTCTTTTAGCCTATTTTTGGCCAAAATTTGGGAAAGTTAAGGGTCATTAGAGCATAAAGAAACCTTAGAAAACAATGTGAGCTATCCTTAAGTGCTTGTTTCACCTGTTTTGACTCTTGAGCACTTAACTCACCATAACTTCTTCATAGGAACTCCGTTTGCTACAATCTTGGTCCCAACTACCAAGTCAGTAATGCCAGTAATGGAAGCCTTAGTATATCCAAACCATACTTAAACCTAGGAATCAAAAACCAACAGTATCACCTAATAGATGCTCTGATTGACTCCAGGCAGCTCTAAGCTATATACAAATGAAGTTAATTACACATCTTCAAGCAACCATAACTCCCACTATAGCATTCATGATAGGAATTGAAGGCTAGGTTATAGAATGTGTTGGAGAAGCCCTAATATTCCTCCACCTAGGAAATTCCTGATGGAGATGATTCATCTCCAAGTGAATAAGTTATCCTTGATGTTAGAGCACCTATATATCAAGAATAACTCATAAACACAACCAATTTTGGAAATCTATTGCCAAATTTTTAAGACTTTCACACCTACAACTTCTAATGCATGGTTCTCCCAAAGTAGACCCCGTTTATTCAAATGCTTTTAGGCACAAGTAGCTTACCTTTCAACTTAAAGATCGAGTGCTTAGCTGATAAAAACTTTATACTCTAGAGTGAGATCTAATAAAAACTTTATACTGTGGAGTGAGATCTAATCAAAACTTTGACCACCGGGATTGCACTTGTTCCTGTCTTCACTTCTTCACATTTACACATGTAAATGTTCCTGTTTTCAATTCTCTCAACTTGACTATAATTAGCCTCTCAAAACTTGTATAGAGGTCAATCAACTAAAGAATTATACTTTTACAACAGCAATCGTCAAGAAGATAAACACAGAAGGAGCACTATGAAAAAGATTGAGGCACAATTTTCTTAATTCTCTTCTATTCAAAGGAAATGTACATCTCATGGATGGATAACATTCTACTCATTCTCTAAGGCTTCTAATGACTTCTAATTTTTGTCATTTTTCATCTCACTCACATATTATATCTATGTTCAAGTATATATATAGACATTTACATCCTGACTCACCATGGATACAAAGTTTTTATGGACTAATTACAAGAGTAATATACATCTATATACAAGTCTTCATCTTCTCATCATGCAGCCATCTGCAATGCTCAAGTTTTGATCTTTGCTTTACTTTTTGACTTCAAAACTTATCCAAATCATCAATTGGTGATTGTCATACACCAACAGCTCCCCCTCAATCATCAATTGAGATTTTTTGCATCTTCTTTATACCTGCCATGTCTTTGAACCTCTACAACTTAGATCCATCCAAGCTTTTGGTTAACATGTTTGCAATTGGATCTTTTGTAGAAGTCTGTATGACTTCAATTTCTTTATCAACCACCTTCTCTCTCAAGAAATGATAGTGGATCTCAATATGTTTAGTCCTAGTATGAAACACAGGGTTAGCAGCTATATACAATGAACTCATATTATCTCCATGAATGATGGGTGTACTCTGATTGATGTCAAAACTCTTCATGATAGTCTTCAACCATATAACCTCCTTTGTAGCTTCAACCATACCTTTATATTCTGCTTTTGTAGATGATAAAGCAACTATATGTTGCTTCTTAGAACACCAAGAGATTAATGTATCTCCCACATAACATAGATATACATATGTTGACCTCTTATCATTAGAGTTACTTGCCCAATCTGCATCACTATATATCATGATTTTTGTATCTGATGTGAATCCATAATACGAACCTTCTTTGAGTGTACAGTTAATGTATCTTAGCACCCTTTGTCTTGCAATCCAATGTTCTTTCCTAGGACAATGCATGAATTGAGACAACACTCCAAGTGCATATGACAAATCAGGCCTAGTCAATGTAGCATAGATTAGACTACCAACCAAACTTTGATACAGTTTCATGTCCTTGAATTCTTCTCCTCCATATCTGCTCAATTTATGATTCACCTCCATTGGAGTAGGTGCTACCCTGTAATCTTCCATTTTAAACTTGATTATCAAATTCTTCAAATACATTTCTTGAGTCACATACACCCCATGTTGAGTATATGAAATCTCCATTCCCAAGAAATATGACAAGTCTCCCAAGTCACTACTCTTGAACTCTTTCTCCATCTGCTTCTTAAGTCTTTGTATGCTCTTCTCATTTTTACCTGTAAGAATTATGTCATCAACATATATGAAAGTGTAAATAAACCCAACATCACTTGCTTTAACAATCAAGCTACTATCTGCCTTAGACACTTGAAAACCAAGCTCCTTCAAGAACTTCACAAGTCTGTGATTCCATGCCCTTGGGGCCTGCTTCAATCCATACAAAGCTCTCTTGATCTTACATACATACTCTCGATAATATTTATTATTGAAACGTTCAGGTTGCTCCACGAAAACTTCATCTAAAATGTAACCATTTAGAAAAGCATTCTTCACATCTAATTGACATAGCCTCCAACTTTTACATATAGCAATAGCTATGAGAGTCCTTATAGTTGTCATCTTTGCCACAAGACTATAAGTCTCATCATAATCTACACCATATGTTTAAGCATACCCTTTCACAACAAGTCTAGCTTTATACCTAGACACACTTCCATCTACATACCTCTTTGTCTTGTAGACCCATTTGCATCCAATGATTTTTTTATTATTTTGTTTAGGAACGAAATACCATGTCTCATTCTTCATCAATGCATCATGCTCCTCTTTCATAGCTCTCTCCCAATGTTCCTTACCTTTTGCCTCGTCATATGTAGAAGGGTCTTCTTCTGCTTTCACTATGTAAGCATATTCTTTAGTGCTCAGAAATGAAGTATCATAGCTATACCTTATGGGTTGATTTTTGTTCCTTGTTGACCTTCTAACTTCTCCACGCTTTGAAGTCTCTTGTTCTTCAGTGGATGGACTCCACAATCTATTACCAATTTGCTTATCATCATAACCAATGAACACATATTTTTCAGCTTTAGGTTCCAATTTATGCTTTAATTGAGATGGTATATATGCATAAGCCAAATATCCAAACATTTTAAAATGATCTAAGGTAGGTCTCTTACCCCACCATGCCTCATATGGTGTCATACCATTCAAAGCCTTACATGGAAGTCTATTAACCAAAAAGTAGCTGTATTCATAGCCTCAACCCACAAATAATTAGGGAAATTTTTCTCCTTCATCATTGAGCTTGCAAAAAAAACAAGAGTTCTATTTCTCCTTTCTGCTACACCATTTTGTTGAGGAGAGTACCTGCAAATAAATTCCCTTTTTATACCTACATTCCATAAGAAATCACCGAACTAGAGAAATACCCTCCCCCTCCATCTGACCTTAGTCTCTTCAAATTTTGCCCTATGATTCTCTCTGCATACATATGATAATGTTTAAATGTATTGAACACCTCTGATTTATCTTTGTTCACATATATAGTTATCCACCTGGTAGCATCATCAACATAAATCACATAATATCTCGAACCATTAATGCTAAAGTCTTTTGATGGACCACACACATCTATATGCACCAATTCAAGCTTCTCTGAATACATAAACCCTTTCTTACCATAAGTCTTTGTTTCTAGCACAATGGTGAGAACCACGTTAAGAAGCTTCACCTCCTTAATGTCAATCCGCGGAAGAGATAGGAGTGATATGAAGATCGTGAACGTGAGATGATGTGAGAGTGAAGGTGAGAAGCACAAAGATGCACACACACGTACACACACACAATGAAGAGACAAGCAAGACACAATGGAAGGTGGGAAATTAGCTCTATTACTCAAGGATACTTTTACAAGCCCAAACTAGCTCTAAGCTCACACTAGCCAACATGAACCAACCTCAAAAATGAGCTCTCTAGCTCTTTTTATAGTTTCTAGACTAGTTTTGACCGGTTTCACATCTAGTGACCGGCATAGTTAAAAAATAGGTCCTAGAGGCTATTTGGAAGGGTAAACGATATCTAAAAATAACGAAAATTGGTACGTGCATTCTACCTAAGCTCCTCAAGCTCGAGGACTCCTCGGCTTGCACAAAATGAAGCTATGAATTACAAAATGGGGTTTTGTCTATATTACATATGTTACAAGAGTGATGAAAATCACCGTTGGATATTTGGAGAGGTAATAAAAACATAATTGTTTGAAAAAATGATCCGACTGGCTCCCTGCTCCGTCTTTACATGCTTCCATGTCGTCTGTGCCTCTGACTGCTTCCAACACCCCCCTCCCTCTCGCTTCTGTCGTCCTCGACAGAACCTTGTTGTGCGGTCTGCCGGATGTAGCTTTGTAGGAGGTCGTGAGCGAGGGTGTGCTCAGATACTCGAATGCCTCAGGCCAGATCAGCCTCGAGCTTCTCCCAGTCTATCGGTTGCGGTTCGTCGGGTGGCGGGAGTTGATAATGCGTGGAATAAACCATTCGCTCACAGGCAAAAAGTTGCAATAAATGTGTGGGCCTGCTGATGAATACCTCGGAATGGTATTCCCAAAACCCGGTGGTGAACATCTCTTCAAAGGTTTGTTTGTAGCATGCCGGGAGGTATTTTATCCTACAGTGCCAGGCATAACACACCCGGAGCGATGGCATTGTGCTCATGTCATATACTAGATCAAAGTTACCATGCTCAAATCCCGGGGTGTTTACATGCGGTGCTTTGACGCGTCGGAAGACTTTAAATATCATTTGCATCATGTCAAAAATTTTGACAGTCATATGCGCTGCGATATCATCCATATGCTTCAGGCGAGGGAGCCAGTGATGGATTGTGGCCATCATATAGCCAACAGTGGGCAACTCGGTAGGTGGCTTGAAGTAGGGGTAATTCAGCCAATCCTGACACTGCCTATTGTTGTGTACTTTAATAGCGAATGCAGTCCAGCAGCGGCGTCGTGGTACTGGTCCCCAGCAAGGATTATACTTTAAATGTAAGGGCGCTTTCACCCATGTGCTCATCATTTCTGGGTACTCCTGTAAAAGACGTGTACGCCAATCTGGTTGATAAATAGTGCCTTGTTGTGCATCCAGTGGCAAGTCTTCAGGCTCGAACTGGGTTGCATGTGATGGCTTCTTGCCAGTTCGCTTTTCTATGGCCAGCTGGTATTCGGCCATTAGCATGAAGTAAGGTTTGTATTGAAGCTCATGCCCGGATATGTACCTGCGTGGGGCCAATTGAGCAAAGTAGGGAGATTGCAAAATTCGTTCTTCGATCATGGCCATAGCATGTAGCTGGGCCCTGACTCTAGCTGAGTGCGTTGTTCCAATCTCCTCCACAGTCTTCATCCATGCGGGGGTCGGAAGTTCATAGGTCATCTGGCCTTCGGCCGTGACTTGTCCGCCTGGGATGGGTATTGGCTCGTATGCTTCTTCAAACGTTTCCTCCACCGGAATGGTTATGTGCTCGTCGTCAGCTGGGATCTCCGGTGGGGAATCAGGCCGTGGTGGTGCTTCGTATACAGCTATGCATGATTGGAGAGTGGTTACCTGGGCCCGTAATGCGTTTAGTTCCTCTATGAGCTCAGGAGAAGGGTTCACATGTTCTGGTACTTCTGCTGTCACTGGTAGTTGTTGTGGTGCCGGTTCTCTGAGTTGTAGTAACTTGTGATCTTCTTTTAGCTTCTGGTGCTCTTCGTGCATTCGATCATAGTCCTCTAGCAGTCGAACGTGGTCATCTAGCAACATCCGCATCGATTCAGATGGGATTGCCTTGAATCTGCTCGGACTTAATGGTTGTTCAGGGTGGTCCAGTGCCGCTTCCAAATTTTCTCTATTCTGCGCTTGGAGTCTCACGTTCTCCTCCTGGGCTACGGCTAGGTGTCTCCTGAGTAGGCCCATGTTCCTGGTCAGCGTTGCATTCCTAATTGTTTGGGCTCAAAGCAGGTTGTCCAGATCAGCAGTGGCTTCTTTTGTTTTCTCTTCACTTTCTAGCGCTAGCTTATGATATGCCTCTCTTAGTTCTTGGTATCGCGTATTTAAAGAGGCATTCTCGATTGATAATGAATTGAGCTGCGACTGCAATTCGTTGGTCGTCCTCTGCAGCTGTTGATAGTTGTTGCCAAGAGATGCAAACTCATCTCGTACTTGTGTCATGCATGTGAACATTTGTTGAAGTGCAGTGTCTATGGTGGGCGATAATAGTAATGAAGTGTTAAGTGAGGATGCAGTGGAAGTAGATGCAACGGGAATGGGGAATGGGGTTGGGAAGGTGGATGCAGTGGTGATCGTGGAAAATTGTGACGTACCTAAATATGATGGTGCTGTGAGTGGAGTGGGTGCTGGTGCGGTGGGTGGTGAGATGTCCATGTCATTGGACGTGTCAAGTGCGGTGACTGTGAAAAGCGGTGTGTATGTGGGTGGTTGTGTAGGTGTGAAGACGGGATTTACGAATGTAGAGTAATTTACAGGGGGGATGGCTGGAGTAGCTTGGTGAAAAGGGGATAGAGGGGTTATGGTGGGTTGGGGAGGTGAAACTGGTGAGAAGGTTAGTGGGGTTAGAAAGGTGAAAGGGGGTCTTAAAGGTGGGGGAAAGGATGGGAAGGATGAAGGGGTGAAGGGGTTAACACGTAGACGAGGTGGGGTGGGTGCGGGCATGGTGGCATGAATGGGCAGGGCAAAGGCGGTGGCTATGTTGCCGTGGACTGGTGTGGCTGTTGGAGAAGCAGGTGGGTTTGCAGGGGATACGGGATGGGTTGGTGAAACATGAGGTGAGAGAGGAGTAGAAGGTGTGGATGTTATTTCAAGGATAGGGGTAGTATGTACAACGGTAGTACGTGGCGGGGAATCGACTAGGATAGCTTCTTCGGTGAAGGATCTTTCCGGCCGTAGGCGTGCATCTTGTGCCTGGTGGGATGATTGAACACCTACCGGAACTCGAATATATTCACCGGGCTTCGATAACAGGCGAATTCTGCGAGGGTCATATTGAGGAAGTGGCTTCCTTTGTAAATATCGCAATGCTTCGACCGGGCCGATGGATTGGACCAGTTCTCTGAACCCTCTGATGTAGACTTCTTCAAACCCTCCGGAGACTAGTTCTTGTTCGATTAGGGCCTGGCTCTCTTCTTCAGTCAATTTCTTCCGTGCCCAGACTTTCTCCATCGTACGATATAATTTCTTGATTGCCAGCGTGTAAGCTGCTGCTTCGAAAGTCTCCTCTTCGTGCGTGCTGGTGTCACCGTGTGCATCGGTTTGTTGGCCTTGGCCGTCTGTCTGTCCTTGTTCTTGGGAATCATGCGTGCCTTGGCTGGCTTCATCGTCACCTTCTTCGTCATCTGTGGCTGTTCGTTCATCATCAGAGCTTGACACAACTTGTCCCTGTGGCAGATCCCGCGGTGTGGTAGGGTAACTGGGGCGTTCATATTCTTGGGAGAACATCTGTGCCTCTGAAAACTGGAATTCATTTGAGAATGCATCAGGCATTTCAAAATCGAATGTTGTGTTTATTGGTTCTGCCTCCATGTGTGGTATTGGGAAAGAAAAGGCGTCCGCACCAATAGTGGTGGGAGCTTCTGCTGTCGTGGTGGTGGGTTCTGTGGTTGCAGCTGCCTGAGGTGCAGCGATACTAGTAGTGCCCTCCGTGACCACTGGTCTAGATAACCTTATGCGAATAGGTTGCACTGTGGGAGCGGCTTCTGTTGGTGATCGCTCTGGAGAGGGTTGTGGTGATGGTGACTCTGGCACTTGAAGGCAAGGAATGGTGCCTCTCATGCGCTTACCTGCCCGTGTTCTGCTGGGCTTCCTGGCTTTCTTCGTTGTTCCTTTGAATGCTTTCAACTCTTCTCCTGTTAATGCACGTTCAATTGGCAAATCATAGGCCAAGCACATATAAACAATTCTTGTCAGCGCACAACATCCATTAAGTACTTTCTTGCGTTCCCATCTGTGTTGTGCCAAATACATTTGATCAATGATCCAGCTTGCCAGATCAACCGTCTGAGGTCCCGTACATGCCAAATACAATCCAAACCATATTCTTTTATGTGGCATGGTAAATCTGTCTTGAGCGGGGAATGCGAAGTGTTGCATGCATATCCTTAGTGGCTTTGACAGCTCCGGTGTAATAGCTGAGATCTCCTCCCACTTAGTGACATCCCCACGTTTCATAGGGTCTGGAATTAATCTTTCTCGATCTGTGGGCGTGTGGGTGCCATGAATTTTGATGGCCGCTCTGATTAAATCCTTTGAGAGGTAAAACCTTTTGTAAGGTGGATCATCCACTAAAGAAGGCAAAATAAAAGTTCCGGGGATATCCTTATTCTCTGAGGCCAGCAAAGTAGTGATTAAATAATAACACCTGTAAAAGTCAGGTTTGGGCAGAGGATCACTGAAATACTCCGTGAAGCCTGCTCTGGCCCAAACGTGAGTTAAATCCTGGGTGTTCTGTAGGCCTTCGAACTCTCTGGAGAAAAATTGGTATTTTCCCCAAGTGCGGTCATCAAATGTCAAATTGGATTCAAATATAAAATCCACGTCCGCTAAGGGTCCTGCAAGTCCCTGAAACCAGTGAGAGTTACGGTGTATCTTTTCTGTGTAGCCCATAGATGGGTTGTCGATCGGCATGGGCCCTGGAAATCCTTGGAATTCTGGCGGTGGAGCAGTCGGGTGGGATTCTGCTCGTAACACGTTGAGGGGCACTGCAGCTACACTGGGGCCTGCTCCTGATGGTCCTTCGTCGGTTTGCATGATGACTGGTGTGTTAATGAGAAAGATCTGCTACAAAAGATTAACACATTAGCATGGAAATTAATTATGATCCCATTAAAGTGAGACCGCAATCCCTTTCCATAACTGATGCGTAACCCGTGTAGCCAAGTGCTGTGATGTGATGGATGCAATGCTTCTTGCAGCACTAGTGCAGGTCTCTCGACACCTACACGTTTCAGATGATGCATACGTTCCTTGATGAGATGAGATTATGAGTGACGTGTGATGATGGTGGGTGAATTTATACAAGGTTTAAAGGTTAGTGATTTATTACACGGTTGTATGTTAGTCAGGGGGTAGTTAGACAATGGGTTAGGGGAAGACGGTTGGACACGCTTTGGTATCCATTTCCTAAGAGTCCTTGAGTGGGTGGTGGGTTTCTGCTGAGGGGTCAAAGGTAGTATCGGGTGTGGTGGTGTTGAGGGATGGAAAGATTTGTGAGGGGTATATATTACATGGCTTAAGGGTTGAGCTATGATACATGGTTTGGGTACCCAAATCTGCGTGGGTGTGGGTCTATGGATAAGGTATTTCTTGGCGATCCAAATTTGTCGAATGCTCGGCCCTGTAGAAGAAGGTCGAGGGGATGGTGGATACTGATTCTGTTTCTGTTCTGCCTTTTTCTTGTCGATCTCTGCTTGGTTGGAGTTCTTCGGTGCTTTTTGTCCTTTTGGCACCCATATTTGTCTGGTGCCGCTTCCTTTGGGTGGCCCAAACTGCTTTCCTTGTTGTGTCTTCTGATACTGCCGTCGGTCTGGGTTCCTTCGTCGTGGTTGACTCTGTCGTGGTTGAGGTTGAGAGGTCGGATGGACGCTCTGCTTTGGAAAAGAAGGGAGATCCAAAACTTGCGTGACCTGCCCATTAGGAAGTGATTCGCTCTTTAACTTTAATCTAGGCCAGTCCGCAACAAGTTTGGAAGGATGAGCACCGCAGGGTGTCGTGCTCATTTGGCCGCTGATGCAACCCACCTGACCGCTAATTGTGTCCATCTGCCCTAGCGGATGGGTAGCTGCCTCTTCTAGTTTGCAGGAAGTCCCAGGGAAGATCTCCTGTCGTCCTTCTGATTGACAACTGTCTATAGCCAAGCCCGAGTGGGTTGGTGTAGACGTAGCGTGACTGAGCTGATCAAAGATCTTCCCGTCTTCCGTCGCATGTGTTTCATAGGGTCTAGGGTCACAATCGTCAGGCGGAATGCCGTTAGGGAAGTCAAGCGGTATCACTCGCTTCTGCTCTAAGGTTCCGATATGTAAGGAGCCTTGTCTAAGATTTAGGTCCACTGAGTGATCGTATAGCCAATCTTGGCCAAGGATTAGGGGTTCTATCAGGTCGTCATCATGGCACACTAGTAGCTTCGCTGTCATGGTCACATCCTTAATGAGGATAGGAAGGTCCACCTCACCCATGCAAGGGGTTTCCATGCCTCCTAGGCCTATGAGGTATGCCTCAATTGGCCGCATTTCTATTCCTGAATCCTTATAGTGGGACCATCTAATCGCACTAGTCGCAGCACCTGAGTCAATTAAAGCCCTGAGTTCTTGGCAAGGGTTGCCGTACTCTAGCCTAACTGTAATGAATGGTCTCCTGTCCACTATGCTAGGATGAGTGGCTGACTTTACTTGACACATGGCCATGGGATATCTGGGTGATGTCTCCAGATGGTTATAATGTTCTCTCCCTAGTCCTTGTCTTCTTAGCTTCATGCGCTTAATGCGTTCTATGGCTTCTGCCTGAGCTTCAGCTCGTATTCTGTTTTCTTCCTCCTTACGCTTCTTTGCCAATGTGAGTCGTCTAAGCATATCCTCAGTAAGAGGTTCCTGATATAGCTTGACTCTACAGCCACTAATGTAATTAGGCATTATATCTCCTTCTAAGGTGGCTAACTGTACTGCTCCACTAGTCGAAAGTCTGTTAATGATCATAGGTCCATAACCTCGCTTTTCTAACTTCCGTGCGTGCTGTTTCAGCGTATATACTAGAACTAAATCTCCTTCTTTTAGGCCTTGATCTTTCACATGTGCATCAAAATATGCTTTCTGTCGCTTCTTTGCTGCATATATTCCTGCTGCTGCTTTCAGCCTGGTTTCTCCTAATCGTTCCAAGTCCATTATTCTCGCTGATAATTCATGGCCGGTCCACTGATGTTCTTGTGCAACCTTAAGGGTCGGTATCAAGAAGTCCAAAGGAAGCACTGCATTCTGACCAAAAACCATCTGAAAGGGAGTTGCATTGAGTATGGTCTTGTAGGCCACTCGATATGCCCAAACAGCGTGGTGTAACTGTTTGTCCCAATCTGAACGTTTATTGTTCACGAGTTTCGTCAGTACGGTACAAAGTATCTTGTTAGTGCTTTCAGCCTGACCATTGGCCTGAGGATGATATGGTGCAGATTTCTTGTGAATCACCATAAAATCCTGTAACAAATATTCAATGACTTGGTTTAGAAAGTGAGTGCCTCGATCGCTCACTAACTCTATAGGCAATCCATATCTTGTAAAGACATTTTCAAATAAGAATTTTGCAGTTGTGTGTGCATCATTCTTTTTTGTGGCTTTTGCCTCTACCCATTTGGTTAGATAATCTGTGGCAACAATAATGTATTCCGCATGTGTACCTTTTGCAGGGGGGTTAATGGGTCCTACAAAGTCTATACCCCACTTTGAAAATGCACGTCCGCCCATCATGGGTTTCAATGGCATTTCATCTCTGCGAGTAGGAAACTGAGTTCTTTGGCACTCATCACATCTCTTTACATAGGTATGAGCATCCATGTGAAGAGTGGGCCACCATAATCCTGCAAAGAGAATGGCTTTGACTATCCTATCGGGTCCAAAATGACCTCCTGCAACACCTTGGTGTGCAGTCTCTAGTATGCTAAGATATTCGCTCTCATGAACACATTGTCTTAGATATCCATCTCGTCCTCTTTTGTATAAATTATCGCCAATAAGTGAATAGTCTTGAGCTTCCTGCTCTAGACTGCGTTGTCGAGCTAAGGTCATGCCTTGAGGGAATGTGTTCGTCCTCAAGTATGTCACTAAAGGTTCACTCCAGTCTGGTGTGAGAGACACATGATAGAGTGTAGCATGCTCTACTGGTGGTCTTTCACAACAAACATGGCATTCCTTACACAACTTGTAGACATCTGCTTCCATCGTAGGCCAATATACTCCCAATCTCTGCAGAGTCTGTAATGTTCGATGTTTTGAATGATGTTGCTTCAGTGCACCTATGTGTGCTAATTGCAACCAATTCGCATGTTCTGATTCATCTACGCAACAGGCAAGAATCTTTTGATTATCCTGTTTATATATGCTTCCTGCCATTATTTGGTACCTCTGAGACTTGGTAATCTCTCCCTCTTTGATCTTTATCCTAGGATTCTTGGGTCCATATGTGAGAATGGGGACTATAGGCTTAGCCCATTCTGGTGCTATCTCAAGGTTAAACAAGTATGCATCTGGTAATTCATCCGCTACTCCTTGAGGAGCTTCTCCTGAGGTTAATCTTGAAAGGTGGTCGGCTCTAAGATGCGTCTTTCCTTTCCTGACTACTACTTCAAAATCGTACTCCATGAGCAATAGAAACCAACGTATTAGTCGTCCTGTGTTACATGGTTTGTTGACTAAGTACAATAGGGCTTGATGATCTATAAAGAACTTGAATTTGTTGGCCAACAAGTAGTGCCTAAACTTCTTTACTGCGTAGATCATCCCTAATCCTTCTCGTTCCGTCGTGGTGTAATTTCTTTCTCCTGCGTTCAATTGTCTGCTCGCGTAAGCTATGGGGAGATCTATGTTACCTTCATTCGTGGGTTGTGCTAACACACATCCTATGGCGTAATTGGATGCATCCACATGTACATGAAATGGCTTACTCCAATCTGGGGTTGTCAATATAGGTGCTGAGCACAAGCGTCGTTTAAGTTCATTGAATGAATTTTCACATTCATCTGTCCACTCAAAATTGGTCAAAAGAGAGTACAGAGGCTTGGCTATGATTGCATACATGTGTATGAATCTCCTATAATAACCACAATGGCCCATAAATGCCTGTACCTCTTTCACATTAGCTGGTCTGGGTAGATCCGCAATTACCTTCACTTTTTCCTCATCCGTGGAGATTCCATTTTTTGACACAATGTGTCCTAGAATTTTGCCTTGTCTGACCATGAAAACGCATTTTTCTGGGTTCAAACAAACCTGATATTCTCGACATTTGTCAAATATCTGTCTTAACTCTGGGATATGCGTCTGTCTTACATTTGAATGAGCACATATGTCATCGACATACACTTCCAAGCTCTTGCGTAAGAATTCCTTGAAAACATGACACATGAGTCGCTGGAAAGTGGCGGGTGCATTTGTCAAGCCAAACGGCATTACACGAAATGCAAATATGCCCCATTCAGTGGCAAAAGCCGTCTTGTGTTGGTCTTCTGGAGCAATGGCTACTTGATTATAGCCTGAGAATCCATCAAGAAAGCTGTAAACTTCCTTGCCCGCAACTCTTTCCAATAGGTGTTCTGTGATAGGAAGAGGATAACTGTCTCTAATCGTTGCGGCATTAACTTTTTTAAGGTTAATACACACACGCAATTTTCCATTCTTCTTGGGCACAACCACAATGGGGGATACCCATTCGGTATGCTCAATTTTGTAAATGAATCCTGCTTCTATCAATCGATCTATCTCCTCTTTAATCTTCGCAGCGTAGTTATCATTATACGTGTACGGTTTCTGTTTTGTCGGTTTTGCATCTGGAGTCATAGGGATTCTATGAGAACATATATCTGGATCTACTCCTTTCAAATCTTTGTAACTCCAAGCAAAAACATCTCTATATTCGTGCAATAGGGCAACTAACTCTTCTTCTTCTTCAGTCGTCAAATCATGCCCTATGTATGTACACTTTTCTTCTTCTCCTTCTATGGCAACTATTACTTTCTTGGTTTTCTCTCGGTTATCATATACTTGTCCGTCATTCGCCTTTCTATTGGGCATTCGTACCATGATTCTTCTATCTTCGATTTCATATTTCTTGAAATTCTCGGGTACTTCAAACAAAGATTCTTCTTTTTCTGACATGGTGTCTTTCTTCTTCCTTTTCTTGCCTTCACTCTTGTTAGTTACTTCTGTGGCTAACCTTACCTCGTTCGTAATTTCCTCGTGTCTCTGAGTGTGAGTCTCTACTTCGTAGAAATATTCTTCTTCTGATGCAAAGGGTGGGTCCATGATAATTGATTCGAAATCAAAATCGCTTGCATCCTCAAATGCATCAGTGTTCGGTTCACACTCTTCTAAAATTGCATCGCCCGTGATTGGCTCTATCGTAAAAACTGAAATGTCATAGCCATCCTCGTCACAGTGGGGTGTCCATTGTTCTTCATTGATGGCTACATCCATGGTTGCTAGTATTTCTGCCCAACCATGGGGTTCAAACTCTTCGTCTGGGAATACTACAGGTGCGTAGGCTGGATCTTGAAGGGTTCTTGGATGTTGTTCTGCACCTAAGGTCCTGGCTTCTAATCGTTCTTCCTCTTGTTTGGCTACTTTACACATCCATAAATGGGTATCCTCATGCAACCAAGAAGGATCTGATTCTAATGAGTGCACGGATTCCGTCTCTACTGGTGTCTTATGGATGGTATTCCATTGTATTGGGAGTACATCTCTGTGTGAATAGTCTTTAAGATTGACTTTAGTAGTCACTCCTAAATGTTGCAAGTACAAAGAATTAGTTCCCCAATCTTGTACAATTTGCAACTGACGCATGAATGGTCGTCCCAATATCATCTCATAAGCACGATTTTTCGCAAAGTCACAAATGGCGAAAGTATGCTCAAATTCTACACCACAAGTGGTGAGAGATATGCCTTCTAGTAAGCCTAATGGTTTTTCTATGTGTCCATCAGCCATTTGTAGTTTCATCCTGGTGGGTCTGAGTGCTGGCTTACCCCAACGTTTCCACAAAGCGGTGGTAGCTATGGCTACTCCGGCTCCTGAATCTAAGATGGCTTTCGTGGTGTAGCCCTGATGGGTTATTGGAAGATATGTGTTACCTTCCTCTCCTTCGCTTACGTCTCCAATCTTTTCCACGGGTATCTCTGGTACCTTCTTATGTGATCCTATTTGAGAGGGTGTGGTAGCAAGCTCAGAGAATTGATTTGCTACGTGCTTCCACAATTCTGGTTTTACCTTTAACAATTCCTCCAGAGTGAGATTACATTGTACTTTGGTATTCTTGATCACTTCCGTGTTCCTAGGGATCACTGATTCTTCATTCCTCACTATTATCGTGGGTGCTCTCATACTAATAGACTTAGCTTCCCAAGGTCCTGTGAACTGAGGTAATTCTTGTAGAGAATTAGATTCAAATCCTGTGGGTTCACTCAGTCGTTCCACCTCTACATCATCATATATAGAGGGGATGTCTTGGGGAAATTGTTCCTGCAAGTCGTCTATTTCTTGAATAGGAGGATGAGTTCCTTGTTCTTTTCTCCATTTCTCTTCTTGGATTTCCCTCAAAAATTCATGTGAGTACCTATGTATGGAAGACAAATTGTCTTGACTTTCTGTATTGGGTACTTGAGACAGGGATAATGCATTCCTTTCCTGTGTCTCTGTGACAACAGGGTTCCTAGACTGATCCTTTTTCTCTTTGCTTTCTATCAAGTGTTCTAGCCTCTCCATTAGTCCTTGAAAGTGTAATTCCGGTTTTGCCATGTTATTCCAATTAAGATATCTAGAGGCTTCAAACAAGGCTTGTGCTAATTCTACCATCTTCATGCACAGTTTAGTTCTCTCAATTTCTAGATCAGCTCGAGGGTAGTTTTTACTCATTTCCGTTACTTGAGGTCCCTCTTTTAATCTAGCCTGATATGCACTAAACATCATGTCTAGATCTTCTGGTATGGGTTCCGCTAAAACTGATCCTGATTTTTGAGCTGGGTCTTCTTGATTTAATTCTTGTGAAGTCAATTCTTGGATTTTGGCTCTCGACTCCTTCAAACTTCCTTCCAACTCGCTTATCTTTTTACTCCATTTTCTCTTTATCCTTTCTCTAGAATCTTTCCAAGATTTCGTCTTTTTACTACTCGATTCTGCAACTTCACTAGTTCCGGCTACTGTCTCTTGATTAAGTTGTTGGTTTTGCAAGAGCGCCTGGGCTCTGGTTATAGCTTGGATAGGCACGTATGTAGGGTTGGATCCATCTGCGTTATTTACAATACCTATCACGTTGATCGGTGTCACATTCGAAGTGCTAACTGGGTTCTTAGGACAATCTTTGATTATGTGCTCTTTGCCACAATCGGCACAAAAGCCTTGTATGCTATAGTACTGTGATTGCCTTGCTATTGGGGGATGTGGACAGTCCTTAATGAAGTGATCTCCTTGGCACCTAAAGCATGGTCCTCTAGGGCCCTGTGGTCTCTGTTGTCTCAATTGGGGCCGTGGATTTGGGTTTGTGTACATCACATTAGCATAGTCTGGCTCCCAACTAGGTTCCATTGGTGGACTATCATAATGATACGTCTCCACATGCTCTGGTGACTCCGTGTAATAAGCGGGTGGACTAGTTACATGAGTAGAGTCAAAACTGTTTGAGTTCGGGTCACTTTCTGTGATCAAGGGTGAAGAAGGCACTAAGGCCCTACTTAGGTTCTCTTCTGCAGCAGCGTATTTGACTGAGATGACATTCGCTGGTGGGGGTGGCTGCTGAGCTAAGACGGGTTGAGGTCTCTGTTGAGCCTGGTATGGGTAGTTCTGAGGAGGCCTATAGTAATAAGGCTGAGCATTGTATTGGCCTTGATACCTACCTGGCTGCTGGTATGTTTGCGGGTAGTTCTGTCTCACGGTTTGTTTGTTGTATGGGCAATCCTGAGCCGTATGATTCGTGTATCTTCTCTCAATTGTACAAAATTGGCCACTAGGGTTGGCTTGAGGTTGAGGTGCATTGGGACACACGTTTGCCAAATGATTTCCACCACAAGTGTAACAACGTACATTAGTTGGTAGCTTGGGCACCTGTTTACTAGAAACCCCTAGTTTTTGGGCCACTTTTCCTGCTAGGTCCTCTATCGAATTAGACAATTTTGTGGATGCTAGAGAAGAACAATCTGAGTCCTTGTAGACCTTTGAGAGTTCTAACTCATCACCTAGGTTGTCCTCGATGTCTATACATATTCTTACACACTCCTCTAGCGTTCTGGGTTCCTTTAGGTACACATAAGAGCGTAGTTTAGCGCTCAACAAGCCATCTAGGAACAGTGATACTTGTTTGGCTTGTGAGGGTAGCTCTTGCATTGGACATCGTTCGACATATTGTCTGAACCTACGTCCTGCCAGTCTAACTGTTTCTTGTGGGGTTTGTTTAAAGCTATGAATCAACGAAGACGTGTCATGTCTAATCCCACTTTTAGAGAATTCGGTGATGAATGACTCTAGAAAGTGATGGATGTCTCTAAATTGCCTTTGTTGCAAAGGTTGGAACCAAGTTAAAGCTGTATTCTTTAACGTTAGTCCAAATGCGTTGTACTGCGTGAACATGTCTTCAACTTGTTCTGCTCTTAGTACTTGCTTGAATTCTGCGACATGATCATAGGGATCTCCTGTCCCATCAAAGTAATTCTTCATTGATTTTACTAACTGTGTGGGTCTCAATACTCTTGCGTGTTCGCGTGGTCTAGGTAGAGGGAAATCTTCTCTACCACCTAGTATTCCATGATCTCTTTGTCTATCCGCTCTATTAGTGTCCGTGGTTGTTCTATCTCTCCCTATGGGGTGATTAAAGCTTACTCCTGGTCTCTCTTTATTTCCTTCTCTTTGATTTCCATGGGCTGAGGATGTTCCTGCCCCTTGTTGACTTGTATTCATGTTCGTTCTCGATGGAGGGAATATCAATTCACCTCTCCATGTGTATGTGTTTTTAGCGCGTTCAGGCACCACAAAGACTCTTTCTGAAGTCTCATCCAGGTATACAACCTTTCCAGGTGTATCTGGGTCCTTGAATTGATAAATTGTAATGATGCCTACCTCACCAGGGTGTTCCTTTCTGTACCTCCAAAAGGCTTCATCTGTCTCTTTATTTACAAACAACTCGGTGCTCCTGTTATCTTGAGGGATCCATTCTGGGATGAGTATTCTTGTTAGTACAGATTTCCCTCTAGGTGTTCTAGGTTCTTCTAATGGTTCTTTTCCTTGAAATTTCGCTTCCGTCTCTAATTGAATTGTGCCAAACTCATTAGTATCGTTTGGTTGCGTACTTAGGACGTACATGGTTCCTTCTTTGTCTATGTAAGCGTCTCTCTCAAATTTCACCACTGGTCTTTCCAATCCAATGGGTTGATCAGGGTTGTGCAGTTGCACCACTTGCCTTTGCAAACCATCCTCATAGATGCGAGCACCTAGTCGGTTGGTTCGGAGAAACTCTAGTTGCGTTCTATAGGGTCCTTCAGGTTTTTCTAAGTATGCTACATTAGACCCTCCTTCTGGTCTATCTGTGCTAAATGCCATTTCTGATTCGCTAGTCTCTGAGCTCTCGTAGGGGTAATTACTATTCAATTGCTGAGCCCACGATCGAGCAGTAGTTCTTACACTAGCCTCTGATGATCTAAGGCTTCGTCGGTCCGACTTACCTATATGTTTGCCCGATCTAAGGTTCATTAATTTCCTTCCTTGCTCACTAAGTCACACACTTAGATCGTTACTGGTTCTTTGTTATTACTTTCTTGATTCTTTTTAATTTTCTTTGGATTCTTGTCTTAATGTATGCGTCAGGAATTCAACTTTCCTTTATAATTTTGAGTTCTCGTTCCGTCAGACTTAGGTTCTTTCCTTTAGGTTTTCGCGTCACACACACCTTTACTTTAAGTCTTAAACTTGAAAGAATTAGGTATCTTGAACTTGAGGCGTTCCTATCGTCTTAAATCCACAATGCTAACGTTTAGCCTAAGCTAAGAATTGACTGAGGGGGTTGAGTAATCTTCCAACCTCGAGTCGGCTTTTCTGGTTGCTCTGATGCCCTGTTGCCCAAGAAGCCGCGCTTCCCAAGCTTTATTGTCTTCACTGCCTTGCTTGCTTGCCTTTGATTACCCTTGCTAGACCTGGAAAATTCCAATATTAGACCAATTCACAGGATGATCAAACACTTGAGTATATACACCTTTTAAGTCCCTTCCCTTTTTGCCCAAATTTTCAATGTGTGCCCCCTGGCTTCCTAGTCCCAAACTAGGTGAACCTCAAAATAGTTTATCTAAAAATAGATGTATCTTTTATGAAAAAAACAGTTGAGGTCACGTAGTACTCGTGGAGAGCTTTCTAACGAGCTATTAAGCTCAAAAAACGGACTTCGGATGAAAAAGTTATGAGCGTTCAGGCCCTGGGGGGTAAAAATTGACAATCAGATTTTCCTTCAAATATGAGCTAAGGGGTCTCCTATGAGTCTAATGGTCCAAAAATTTCTCAAAAATACCCTCAAAATTGGTCAAAAAATGGAACCCTAATTTTGCGATGGGGGTGGACAATCGCGATGGTCTGGGACCGTCGCGATGGTCCAAGCGAACCGTCGCGATGGCGTGGAATTTGGACAATCGCGATGGCGCGAAAAGGTGAACCGTCGCGATGGCCCGAAGTGAACGATCGCGATGGCCCGAAGTGAACGATCGCGATGGCGTGGAAATGGACCGTCGCGATGGTCCGAAAAATGAACCGTCGCGATGGCGTGATCAGGCGGACAATCGCGATGGCACGGTCAACGGTCAAATGTGGACAATCGCGATGGTCCGAAGTGAACCGTCGCGATGGTCACAAGTGCGATGGCGTGAGCCAATCGCGATGGTCCGATTTTGGGCTGTCGCGATGGTCCAAAAAATGAACCGTCGCGATGGTCTATCGTGACACGTGGCACTGTCGTGGCGATGGCGTGAGCCAATCGCGATGGTCCGGGGTCAGTTGAACAATCGCGATGGTCCAAGTGGACCGTCGCGATGGCTCAAGTGAACCGTCGCGATGGTCCGAGACCGTCGCGATGGTCTGGCCGAGCCTTCGCGATGGCGTGAGCCTATCGCGATGGTGCGACACAATCGCGATGGTCCACCAAAATGTGAATTTTCGAGATGCGCCTGTGGATTCGTAGATGCGCAAGGGTCGCCTACCTCGTGGTGTGGTCGCCTACCAAAAATTCCGAAGGTTGCAGACCATCGCGATGGTCCACCACACTCGGCAGATCTTTGACAGAGAGTGAATTTTTACCTTTTCCAAGCTTTTCTGATGCACTGGAGCTCTGTACCTGCAAGAAAACTCAAGAAAACACAAGCACATACAAGCACAAAAGTTCTCTCTCGCTCTCTCGCATGCACAAATGAGGGGAAATGAGGTGAATGGGTGTATATGGTGAATTTTCTGATTTTTTTGGAAATGAAGATGATGATGCGATGATGAAGATGGAGTATGGGGAAGGTGAAAAACACTAAAAACTAAGTAAAAACAACAACAAAAACTGAAATTTTTACCTTCCAACGCCACTTCTTGCTATACTCTTACCATCACACATTCGTCCTAGACTCGATCCCCGGCAACGGCGCCAAATTTGGTGTTGCTCTAGCACAATGGTGAGAACCATGTTAAGAAGCTTCACCTCCTTAATGTCAATCCGCGGAAGAGATAGGAGTGATATGAAGATCGTGAACGTGAGATGATGTGAGAGTGAAGGTGAGAAGCACAAAGATGCACACACACGTACACACACACAATGAAGAGACAAGCAAGACACAATGGAAGGTGGGAAATTAGCTCTATTACTCAAGGATACTTTTACAAGCCCAAACTAGCTCTAAGCTCACACTAGCCAACATGAACCAACCTCAAAAATGAGCTCTCTAGCTCTTTTTATAGTTTCTAGACTAGTTTTGACCGGTTTCACATCTAGTGACCGGCATAGTTAAAAAATAGGTCCTAGAGGCTATTTGGAAGGGTAAACGATATCTAAAATAACAAAAATTGGTACGTGCATTCTACCTAAGCTCCTCAATCTCGAGGACTCCTCGGCTTGCACAAAATGAAGCTATGAATTACAAAATGGGGTTTTGTCTATATTACATATGTTACAAGAGTGATGAAAATCACTGTTGGATATTTGGAGAGGTAATAAAAACATAATTGTTTGAAAAAATGATCCGACTGGCTCCCTGCTCCGTCTTTACATGCTTCCATGTCGTCTGTGCCTCTGACTGTGCCTCTGACTGCTTCCAACAGTCTTCTTGTGAGCTTTACCCAATTGACATGCTTCACACTTGTATTTCATGTGGTGACCTACAATAGTAGGCAATCCAAGCACTGAACCATTGTTAATCATATCCTTAATACCTCTTTCATTGAAATGTCCAAGCCTTTTGTGCCAAAGATCTAACTTAGAGATCTTATGTTCTCCATAAGTCAACAAGGCATGACCAACATTGCCTTGAATCTTCCATGTGAAAAGCCTTCCTTCTTTCTTCCTTGAAACAATTTGTTTATACCCATGGCTAGGGTCTTCAACATAAACTCCATCATTAGTGAACCTTACTTCATACCCTTTCTTTGCAATTTGCCCTACACTTATCAAATTCTTTGGAATTGTAGGGACATACAAAACCTTACTCAAAAGAGTACTTCCATCCTTGGCCTTTACTTATCCAATGGATTTCACATTGTGCTTTGTGTTATCACTTGTTTGGACTATATGATTACTCACCTTATTCTCCAAATCGATCATCAAAGCCATGTTGCCACTCAGGTAATTGTTACACCCTAACTCAATGTAGAAACTCTTTGATCTTCACTTGTTCTTTCACATGCATTCATAATTAAGGTTGAATCCTCTTTGTGATCTGAAGCATAATTGTGGTAGGTATTATTGTGAGATTGAGTTTGAAAACCTCTTCCTGTATTCCTTCCAAAGAAACCTCTACCTCTGAAATTACTTATGTGATTTCCATCACCTCTTCCTCTTGAATTAGAGTTCTGATTATATCCTCCACCATTCTGATTATTATACCAACATTCATGAGCTAAATGATTAGTCTTACCACAAATCCAGCAAGATTTGATACCATCTTTATTGCTTCTGCCTCTTCCTCTTCCTTTTAGGAAGTTAGGTTGACTTATAGTTCCTTCATCTTCATTCAATTGTTTCTTGTCTTTGTTAATCTTCTTCTTATCCTTTGAATACATTGCTTGACCTGTTGTTGAAGCTGAAGGTCAAGGATAAAGCATCGGAGCACATCTAAGAGGTGGAAACACAAGAAGAAGGAGCAAGTAGGGAGCTCCAAGAAGTACATGTCAACTTTTCAGAAGAATCCCCTACAAAAAATAGTGATTTCCATCACTAAAACCATTGTAAATACCATTTTCTATTTTTGTAGCTCCATTTTGTGCAAGCCGAGGAGTCCTCGAGCTTGAGGAGCATTAGAAGTATCATCCTACCAATTTTCATAATTTTTAGACTCCGTTTGAGCCTTCAAATAAGCCCTAGAACCTAATTTTTAACTAGGCCAGACACTAGGTCTGGACAGGGCCAAAACTAGTCCAAAAACTATAAAAAGAGCTAGAGAGCTCATTTTTGAGGTTAGCTTCTTGTAGATTTCAGTTTTGTAATAGATTTCTTTTGTAATCAAAGTCCTTCCATTGTTCCTCTCTTTGATCTTACCGTGTGCGTGTGTGTGTGTATGTGTGTGCATGTTAGTGTGCTTTCACTCACGCACTTGTGCCTTCACTTGCTCGTGGTCTTCATACCGGTCCTCACGTCTCCGCAGATTGACAAGTAAAGGAGGTGGTGCTTACGCTTGAGCTACACCAAATTTTGGCGTCGTTGCCGGGGAGAGAGCTTCGAGGACGAGCGTTGTGATGGTAAGATCATAGATTTGGGACGTTGGAGGTAAAAAAAACTATCATTTTTGTTCATTTTCTGATTTTTCTTCTTCATCTTCATCATCATCACCATCTCCATCTTCTTCTTCATAGAAATTTCTCGTTTTTTAGTGCATTTTCACCATTTTCATACCATTTTTCATGCATCATTGTGTGTGAAGGTGTTAGGAGATGCAAGAGAGAGCAAGCGTCTGTGTTTTTTCATGATTTTCTGCATATACGGAGCTTGCCATTGCCGGCGCTCAAAAATTTGAATTTTTTGCCAAAAAACACGATTCTGTGATGAAAATTACGATTCTGTGAAAAATTCAAAATTTTTTGAAAATCCCGATTCTTTGTTTCCTGCCTAAAAGCCTTTTGAAAAGAACACGATTCTGGGGTCATTCTCAGAATCGCGATTCTATGGTTGTGCTCAAAATCGTGATTCTCACCTGTTGGCATCATATGGGGAGAAGCAAGTACGGCATACATGCAGATCTAGCACTAAGGCAACCCATTAAATTTTTCCAAACCTTACATCATTTTAAAAGTGATTCTCATCACTAAAAACCTTGTAAATATCATTTCACCTTTTTGTAGCTCCATTTTGTACAAGCCGAGGAGTCCTCGAGCTTGAGGAGCCTTAGAAGTAGTTGCCTGCCAATTTTCATATTTTTTAGATCTCGTTTGAGCCCTCGAATAAGCCCTGGAGCCTAATTTTTAACTAGGCCGGACACTAGGTCTGGACAGGGCCAAAGCTAGTCAAAAACTATAAATAGAGCTAGAGAGCTCATTTTTGGGCTAGCTTCTTGTAGTTTTGAGCTTGTATGAGAACTTGGTTATAATAGAAGTGATTCCATTGTCTTACTCTCTTTGTTCTTGCCGTGTGTGCGTGTGTGTGTATGTGTGTGCATGTTTGTGTGCTTCTCACTCACACATTTGTGCCTTCACTTGCTCGAGGTCTTCATACCATCCTCATGTCTTCCCGGATTGACATTAAAGGAGGTGCTACTCATCATTGAGCTACACCAATCTTTAGCACCGTTGCCGGGGATTTGAGCTTTGAGGACGAGCGTGTGATGGTAAGACGTAGAGAGGACGCATTGGAATGGTAAGTAGTAGGTAAATTTCTGATTTTTCTCCATCTCCATCTCCATCTTCATCTCCTTCTCCACCTTATATTCCCACTTCCAAATCATTTCCCTCATTTGCTTTGTGCGAGTTTGAGAGAGAGCGAGTGTGTGTCCTTGTTTGTGTGTGTTTTTTGCATGTTTCTTGCAGGTTTCAGCTCCATCATCATCTCCAGCAAGCTCAGCAGGTACGAAATCTCTCTGTGCAAGCCCCGAGGCGTCGAGCTCGAGCTATTGCGACACACCGAAAAGTTGCCCCAATCACGATTCTGAGTGCACCACGACACTGTGCAGCCAAAGAGCTCCTAGGATCACTAGACAGAACAGAAAAATTCACCATATCCTGACCTATCGCGACACCTCGAGGTATCACGACACTCCCAAGTATCGCGATACCTCGAGGTATCGCGACACTCCCAAGTATCGCGATACCTCGACCTATCGCGACACTCCCAAGTATCGCGATACCTCGACCTATCGCGACACTCCCAGGTATCGCGACACCTTGACCTATCGCGACACTCCCAGGTATCACGAAACCCCGACCTATCGCGATACTTCTAGGTATCACGACACTCCCAAGTATCGCGACACCTCCACCTATCGCGACACCCCGACCTATCGCGACACCTCCACCTATCGCGACACCCCGACCTATCGCGACACCTCCACCTATCACGACACCCCGACCTATCGCGACACTCCCAGGTATCGTGACACCCCGACCTATCACGACACTCCCAGGTATCGCGACACCCCGACCTATCGCGACACTCCCAGGTATCGCGACACTCCCAAGTATCGCGACACCTCCACCTATCGCGACACCTCCACCTATCGCGACACCTCCACCTATCGCGACACCCCGACCCAACCTATCGCGATACATGGGCTTAACGCATGAAATTTTAGAGTGAATTAATTGAGTGAATTGAGGTATATTTGGGCTTAATTTTGGACACATTGGGATAACATTAGAGCCTTAGAAGTGGGCAAAGGACCTAGAAACCAGGGAGGAATTTCCTGAGCCCTGAGAGCCTGTTTTGACCCCTAAGTGCCTGAATGGTCATAACTTCACCATACGGACTCCGATTGATGAGATTTTGGTCTCGTTGGAAAGCTTGTTGAGAATTCTATGTGGACCTCTACTGGTTTTTGTAAGAATCATACGTGGAGTTTCAGAACATGTATTTTTAAGTTGGCCATTCGGTAGAACTAGGTGGTCATAAGATTTTGGGGGTGCAGTGAGTTACTTCAAGGGAGGGGCCTGTAATTGTTGATGTGTGTCTTCCAATCCATTGTGGTAAAGGAGCTGTATTAACTTGTGAACTTTTGCAGGAACATTGTGTGCAAGCAAGGCATTCCAAGGCAAGCTAGCAAGGGTGAGTACCAAGCTTGGGAGAAGGCTTCCTGGGCTTGTGCAGCGGTCTGAGCAACCAGAGGATTGAGGTTGGAAGTTCTCTCAACCCTCCTTTGTCAATTCCTAGCCTAGGCTAAGTACGACTTAGGTGTGGTAATTAATTAGGGCAACGTCAGGCACGAATCAAGTCCAAGAGAACTAATCAACTAAGTGCAAGCATTAAGTAGGTCTTAAGTGCCAAAACCCTAAGGGAAAAAAGTAAACTTGAATCGATCAATTATCAAGTGCAAACTTCACTTAAGTATTCCTGACGACGTGATCTTGAACAAGGGCATAACATAATAATCAACTAAAAAGAACAAAGTGATTGGCGCCAATTAGGGGGTAGAGAAACCAGGCATATGAACCTTAGGTCAGGCAGACACTTAGGCCGAGACAGACAAAGCCTCAGATCTTCTGAAGCTAGTGTCAATCACACTGCTAGGTCTTGGGCCCAGCAGTTGAGTGATTACCCATACACTCCCAGATCAGAAACAAGTGATTCTGAGATGTCCTATAACATGGAGAGACCAGTAGGTAGTTCAGGGGTGGCATATCTAGAAAAGCCAGAAGGACCTTACAAGACTCAATTGGAATACATCAGGACTAATCGTCTAGGTGCTCGCATCTACGAAGACGGCCTGAGAAGATATGTGGTCCAGATTACGTGATTGATCTGTAACGTTACTGTGGTGTGCGTTTGAGTAATTCTGAGTATTCTGATCCCGTTCCTGTCTTGTTGTTTATCAGTACTTGTTCGGTAAAGATTGTGTTGTGATAATATTCAGAGTAAGTTAAGTGTTGAAGTACTGTTTTGCTGAGTGTATTACTGTGAGTCTGTGTATGGTAATGTTTACCTTATGCATCGATTACTGAAAGAGTCTTAATCTATGTATGAGTCAGTACTCTGTGAGTGAATTGTCATGTGAGTAAGTCTGGCAAGGAAGAACCAGAGTTTTCTGTTAAAAAGAAGGTATTAGCAGGGTTGTTTGGACGAACTGTCTTGTGAGTGAGTTGAGTTGATTTGGGAAAATCAAGTATAGGGCCTCTGTTTAATAGACCCCTCCCACTCCCAAGAACCCGAATAGATGTTTAAATGCGTCTCTGACGGCTAGTTCGCGTTTAACAATTATATCGTGTGTCTCTCACACCAGAATGGAGTGAACCCTTACTGACGTACTTGAGGACGAAAACATTCCCTCAAGGAATGACCTTAGCACGACAACGCAATCTAGAGCAGGAAGTTCAAGGCTATTCACTTATTGACGATAATCTATACAAACGGGGACGAGATGGATACCTAAGATAGTGTGCTCATGAAAGAGATTATTTGAGCGTACTAGAGACTCCACACCAAGGTGTTGCAGGAGGTCATTTTGGCCCCGATAGGATCACCAAAGCCATCCTCTTTGCAGGATTATGGTGGCCCACTCTTCACATGGATGCACATACCTATGTTAAGAGATGTGATGTGTGCCACAGAACTCAATTTCCTACTCAAAGAGATGAAATGCCATTGAAACCCATAATGGGAGGACGTGCATTTTCTAAGTGGGGTATAGACTTTGTAGGACCCATTAACCCCCTGCAAAAGGTACTCATGCTGAATACATTATTGTTGCATTAGATTATCTTACCAAATGGGTAGAGGCCAAGGCCACAAAAAAGAATGATGCACACATGATTGCAAAATTCTTATTTGAAAATGTCTTTACAAGATATGGATTTCCTATAGAGTTAGTGAGCGATCGAGGAACTCACTTTCTAAACCAAGTCACTGAATATTTGTTACAAGATTTTATGGTGATTTACAAGAAATCCGCACCATATCATCCTCAGGCCAATGGTCAAGCAGAAAGTACTAACAGGATCCTTTGTAACGTACTGACGAACCTCGTGAACCACAAATGTTCAGATTGGGACAAACAATTACATCACACTGTTTGGGCATATCGAGTGGCCTACAAGACTGTACTCAATGCAACTCCCTTTCACATGGTTTTTGGTCAGAATGTTGTGCTTCCTTTGGAGTTCTTGATACCGACCCTTAAGGTTGCACAAGAACATCAATGGACCGGCCATGAATTATCATCAAGGATAATGGACTTGGAATGATTAGGAGAAACTAGGCTGAAAGCAGTAGTAGGCATATATGCAGCAAAGAAGCGACACAAAGCCTATTTCGATGCACATGTGAAAGATAAAGGCTTAAAAGAAGGAGATTTAGTCCTAGTATATACGCTGAAACAACACGCACAGAAATTAGAAAAGCGAGGTTATGGACCTACAATCATTAAGAGACTCTCGACAAGTGGAGCAGTACAATTAGCCACCTTAGAAGGAGGCATAATGCCTAATTACATAGTGGTTGTAGAGTCAAGTTATATCAAGAACCTCTTACTGAGGATATGCTTAGAAGACTCATGTTGGCAAAGAAACAACAGCAGCAGGAGCAACAACAACATCTACTTCCACCTCGTCCGGTTCCGACAGGAGTTACCTACACAAAATTTGGTGGATTTCCAGGTGATGATCCTGATGCTCATGTAAGAACCTTTGAAATTAGTTATGCAGTACTTAATCATCCTCCTGATCCGGCATACAAGGCCATAGTATTCCAATCAACCCTAGTTAATGAAGCCGCCAGATGGCTTACAGAATATGATATCAATCATTTCGGCACCTATGAAGCGGTAAGAGATGCGTTTCTGCAGAGATTTTGGCTAAAGAAGAATCCCGCCAAAATTTTTGATTACCTACAGAACAATAGACAAAAGCTGAATCAAACAGTGCAGGAATATGCCACCCTATTCAGTACTCACTTGAGACAACTACCGTGAGCACATGCTAATTTACCGGATGATGTCATCACTCAGTGGTTTATTAATGGCTTAACTCCGCAGCTCTGACAGATTATGATCATTCGTTGTGTAGGAGCCATGACACTAGATGCGGTTATTGCAATGGCCCTACAGCTCGAGAATAAGGTTGGAGGTTTTACCGAGGATCTGGAATGGTTGAAAGCCAACAAAAATGTTGTAGAAGATCCAGCTAGGCAGATGTACTGCACCACGTGCAAGAATTCAGGGCATACCAGTGCCACTTGTGCCCTCAACCAGTTGTTTTGCGCTATCTGTAATACGACCAGACATTCCACCGAAAACTGTGCATACAACGCCAAAGTGCAGGGAACAACTACAATAAATGCAATTATACAGGAATCGGGACAGCCTGCTACTCACTATGTACCTCCTCAAATGAGAAATAATCAGTAGCAAGGGTACAAAAATTATGGAGGCCAGAGGAATACAAACTTCAATGCAAATCGCTGGCAGGCAAGACCATCACAGGAAGGAACTAATTTGCCCCCACCTCGCTGCCATTTTTCCGGTGAGTTTGGTCATATCAGAAGATTCTGTAAAGATGCAGCTGAATACGATCAGAGAAAGAAAGAACGTCAGAACCCAATGACAAATATGGTTCATATCACACCAATAGAAACACAAGCTGCAGTAGTTCAGACCAGATCCGGTAAGCCACTGCAACTAGTAGCTGAAATATTTGAACCAGGCATCCGAGAACAGCAAAGAATGTATGACAAAGCTAGTCAGTGGACCACCACAGAACCTCCAGTGTTCCCAGATCCTATTCCGGTGACACAAGTTCCGCTGTCAAAAGAAACTGCACAAGAGCAAGAGTCAATCCCAGTAACCGACGCATCGTCTTCAAAATCGATGAAAAGTACAAATCAAGCAGATCAAGCATGGGAAATTTTATCTAAAGCATCCATTACTCTCCCTCTTGGCCAGTTACTTGCATTAGTACCAGGAGTTCGGCAACAGTTTCAGCAACAGTTCAATCCTGAGTCTGCCTGCATTCCAGCAACAGCAACAATACAACTAGAAACTGACTCTACGGTGGATCATTCGGTCCCATTAATTACGATATGGTACAAAAATCATAAGATTAATCAAGTACTAATTGATGGAGGGTTTGGTGTAAATATAGCCACTGCAACACTTTGTAAGAAGTTAGGATGGACAAAAATTGAACCTGTTCAGTTTTTTGTTAGAATGGCCGACCAGTCTAGAGTCCACCCAGTAGGACTTGTAAGGAATGTACCGATAACTTTGCAAGGTACAATTTTTAAGATGACTTTCGTAGTTTTAGAACTACCGGAGTCTAGTCTTTGATTATAATCTTCTCTTCGGCCGTCCTTGGTTGAAACAAGAGAAGGTTATACAGGATTGGTCAGCACAGGAACTCACTTTCAAAGACAATGCCGAATGGATATCTCCAATTGTTATTGTTCCTAAGAAAAACAAGCAACTACGAATATGTGTGGATTACCGGAAACTCAATGCAGCTATAGTGCCTGATCCGTTTCCTCTTCCATTTCTTGACACAATGCTTGATAGAGTAGCAGGACATGAAATGTACTCATTCTTAGATGGATACAGTGGGTATAATCAGGTCAGAATGGTTGAGCAAGATATACCGAAAACCGCTTTTATCACCAATTGGGGTGTTTTTGCTTGCACAGTTATGTGGTTTGGATTAAGAAATGCTCCTAGAACTTTTCAAAGATGTATGCAGGAAATATTCTCCCCTTATCTTACTTCTTTTATGCAAGTATATCTTGATGATTTCTCTTTATTTGGTAAGATGGTAGCACATCTATATCATTTACGGTGTTGCTTTGAGAAATGCCGAGAATATCGACTCTGCCTAAACCCCAACAAATCTGTTTTTGCGGTTTCTTGTGGTAAGCTCCTTGGCCATATTGTATCTGCACAGGGTATTCAAGTTGATCCAGATAAAGTTGCCGCTGTGTTAGAAGCACCTGTACCTACTACGCCAAAGGAAGTAATGCGCTTCATGGATCAAGTGAGATGGCATGGTCGTCATTTACAGTGGCTCGCTCATTTAGCCATTCCACTCAATGGTTTAAGGGATTATTAACACAGGTTCCAATTTTACAACCTCCTAATTGGGAACGCCCATTTCATGTTTTTGTAGATGCATCAGATATCGCCATTGGAAGTGTCTTAATGCAACAGACTGATAAGTGGTTTCGGCCTGTTTATTATGCAAGTAGAAGGCTTGCTCCTGCCGAAAAGAATTATTAAGTCACTGAAAGAGAATGTCTTGGTTTGGTATATTTTGTAAAGAAATTTCGGCACTATTTACTTGGCCGTAAATTTACTTTTCATGTCGATCATGCTACACTTGTCTATCTAGTACGACAACAGCATTTAGGTGGTCGTATAGCGCATTGGGTTCTACTTTTACAAGAGTTTGATTACGAAGTAATTCATCGACCCGGAACTGCACATGCATTAGCAGATTTCCTTTGTAGGTTGGATTCCGGTGAAGCTCCGGTCGGTGTGGATGACAACACACCTGCAATTTATGTTACTGACCCTACTAATGATGAATCTGCAAAAACCCCTATGACACTTAATTACTATGATCAAGTATTAACTTTTCTTACTGATGGATATCTTCTTGCTCAGACTTCTCTTGCAATTTGTAGGAAAATTGCAGTTTACAGTCATAGATTTCGGTTAATTGCTGGAGAATTGTATTATATGGATCACACTGGAGTTTTACTTCGTTGTATTCTTCCACCTGAAGTAAACTCAGTTATAGCTCTGGCGCATTCAATACCTTCCGGTGGACATTTTGCAGCAGGTTTAACGCACCGGAAAATTCTGCAGAGTGGACTTTGGTGGCCTACTATGTACAGAGATATATCTCAGTTTGTTAAAAACTGTGATAATTATCAGCGATCTGGACAGCGGTTACAACGCCACTTCTTCCCTCTACAACCTATCTTATCTTTAGAACCTTTCCAGAAGTGGGGCCTTGACTTTATTGGGCCAATTACACCTCTAGCCATACTCAGTAATAATCGTTATATTCTGACATGTACAGATTATGCTACAAGATGGGCAGAAGCTTGGGCTTTACGGTCTTCTACAGCTATTTCGGTAGCAAAGTGTCTAATGAAGGATGTATTTCCAAGATTTGGATTACCTCTGGAGCTTGTGACAGATCAAGGCACGCATTTTGTTAATAATTTAATGAAAGTACTCACACACTCTTTTCAGATTATGCATAAGTTCAGTTCACCGTATTATCCTCGTGCAAATGGCTTAGCTGAAAGTACAAACAAGACTTTGTTGAATATGCTTCGTAAACTGATTCTGGAATCACCGAAAAGATGGGATCAACTATTACCTGCAGTATTATGGGCATACCGGACTACATACAAGGTAGCAACACGACTAACCCCTTTCAAACTGGCTTACGGACTGGAAGCCATAGCTCCAATGGAAGTTGTTATTCCTAGTTTACGTGTGGCCATCACTCAGAAGTTGTTATCGGAAGAGTCCTTGCCATTTTGGTTGGACACACTCAGAGAACTAGATGAGCATCACTGGGAAAGTTTTCTGACTATTCAAGAAGTGCAGTTAAGATAAGCTCGTACTCATGACCGGTATCTTAAAACTCCAGTTTTTACAATAGGACAGCTTGTGTTATTTTATAATGCAAAATCAAATCGCTCGGCTGGAAAATTCAAGTTATGATGGTTTGGTCCTTACCGGATTACTGAACAAGTAGGTCCAGCTACTTTTTGGTTGATTACTTTGACCGGAATTCCTCTTTCGAAAGCGATAAATGGTTCAAAGTTGCGACCGTATCATCAAGCATCTGATTCTCGCTGACATGTTCTTCATTTTTTTCGTGTGTTATTTATTTTGTTTTTGCGTAATTAATAAAATAAGTATGTAAATATCCTCGTTTTGCTACCTAATTATATTCAACAGCTGCCTTGAATTATCATTCTACTCATGCATGCACACCGAAGTTATGAAGGTTATCATCTCAATATCGCACGATGATTAACAAATTCAATTGCTTCTCGCTGCCGACTATCTACTTAATCTCCTTTTTTCCACTGTTAACCGCTATTGTGTCTGTGTGTTTGTGTGTTTGTGCTCTCTGTAAACCCTACGCAATTGTGCTCTCGTGCTTGCTATTGTCTGTGTATCATGGAAGCTCTGGCAAACTTCACCGCCTTCCGAGAAGGACTCCCTGCTGATGTAGGTGAGTTCCTGCGTGTCCGTGGGTTGGCCAATTTCGCTGAATTGCCTTGGCATTCAGTAGATTGTCACCCTTTCTATGCCCAGATCATCGCCGCTATCGTTGCCACACCTGCTACGGAGCAGAGTTGGCCAATTACCCTCTCGTACCGTAATCACTTTACAATCCTTTGCTGATGCATTCCGACTCACTCCAGAAGGTCAAGACAATGGCCCAAATTTGCCAATAGCCACAATGATCCAATTGTTTCCTAGATATTCATCCAATGAATATGCAATCCTCTGTCGCCCCGAGCCTGAAAGATCAGCCCTGCAATTCCTAGTAGCTATCTTAAACCTGCAGAAACGCACATATGGCATTTCGCGTCCTTTCTACTCAGCAATAGATCTAGCTGCTCGAGAGCCTGTAAACTTTGCCTCATACTTTTTCCGCCGCATTCACAGAGAATGCGTTTCAATCATCAAACAGGTCAACAAGGGAGATATGCCACGATCAAGGTTATCGCATATTCTCAATTTCCTATTTTCGGTCATCCAAGCAGCACAACCACCACCCCGAGGACCCGTTCTGCACCATGAAGAATCCGCGTAGCTACTGGAAGATGATGAAGAAATTTTCCATCTCCTCCACCGCAAAAGAATCAGAATAAGTTCATATGACAGTGAAGTACAGGGTTCTGCCGTCGGTGAGAAAGCAGATGACAAAGAAGAAGAAGGACAGGGAGAAGAAACTTTCCACGATACAGCAACATCCATGCATCCTGATTCTTCAGCACAGTCCTCTTCGGAGCAGCAACAAGAACATGATGATACCGCCAGCTCTAGAGATAGTTCTACTAAAGAGGAATCTCAGCAGCAATCAGAACAGGAAAAGCAAGAAGACCAACAACATATTATAAAAGAAATTTTTGATGAAATGATCAAGACAGTAGAATCTGCAGTCGCCAACGCTGATGATACGCCAACAACTCAATGAAAAGGTACTCGACACTACTACTCTGCAACCCACTCCTCCACCTGAACCTCCACTCAAGCCTCTTATTCCCATTCCACCCATTGTACTTGACGCACCCGACTCATCTTCCTCTTCACCGAACTATTCTCCACCAAATTCCCATCAGCTCCTCACAGCATCTTCATCTCAACCTTGTGCTCATCTTCCGCTTCCTTCGATTCCCATGATTTATGAGCTTGCAACCATGGGTCAATTGCTGATTCAGCTATCACAGCAATTACCCGTACAGATGAAAGAGGTCACTGATAACATCCGGGATGAATTACAACACAAGGTTGATGTCCTCGAAGCAGACATCACTCCTCTACATGAAGAGATAGATGCGGCCAAAACAAAAAATCATGAGCTGCACTACGAGGTTACTCATCTCCAAGCCAAACTTGCAGAACAGCAAACAATAACCAGTCAACGAGATGCGGCACTGGCTGAAGTCCGAAAGAAAGATGAGTTATTGAGTGTTGCAGATGCCGAATTAGTCAAGTTGAATCAAATAGTCCAAGATAAAGAGGATGCCCGAATAGCAATAGGAAATTTGTTAGAAGAAACTCGACAGCAACTTGAAGAAGTGGTACAACACAGGCAAGAGATGCACGAGTTGGTTAAGAAGACTAATGAAGAACTCCAGAGAAGCAAGTTTGATTTATTTGAAGTAAACAATATTCTTAAATGCAAATTAACCATGGAAGCTCAATTACAAAAAGAGATATCAGGGATCAGAAGAGAAAGGGATGTTTATTACAAAACAATACAGTTTCAAAATCAAGAATTGGAAAGACCGGAGTATCAACTGGATGTACAGAAAGAAAGACTCTCCAAAATTGAAAAGCAGATTGCAGATATGAAGGTAACTCGAGATGCAGCTCTGTCAAACGAGTTTTATTTACAAGAAGCTTTTCTGCAGACACAAGCAGAAGTTTTGATAACCCAGGTCATTTCCTTAAGTTCAGTACGCACAAATGCCCAGCTTGTAGAACCAGACATTTTGAAGAAGATGTTAGAATCACTGAAGAAGAAAATTGCCCGGACTTTTAGATTAGCAAGATCTATGTATCTAGAAGGTATAGTTGACGAGCCTTAAGATTTTCTATAAACCTGCGGGTTCGAGTCCACCGTGCGTGCCAGTGTTAGCCGGCCGCCAGATTGGCAATTGTAAAGTCTACACTTTTTCATATTCTGCATGAACCGAAAGGTCATTGTGTAAATGTTGTTAACATTTTTATATAAATCAATGAAAAAGACACTCTCGGTGACGATCACTGGGATCACCAGACTGTTTGTCTGGGTGATTGATCTATAACGTTACTGTGGTGTGCGTTTGAGTAATTCTGAGTATTCTGATCCCGTTCCTGTCTTGTTGTTTATCAGTACTTGTTCGGTAAAGATTGTGTTGTGATAATATTCAGAGTAAGTTAAGTGTTGAATTACTGTTTTGCTGAGTGTATTACTGTGAGTCTGTGTACGATAATGTTTACCTTATGCATCGATTACTGAAAGAGTCTTAATCTATGTATGAGTCAGTACTCTGTGAGTGAATTGTCATGTGAGTAAGTCTGGCAAGGAAGAACCAGAGTTTTCTGTTAAAAAGAAGGTATTAGCAGGGTTGTTTGGACGAACTGTCTTGTGAGTGAGTTGAGTTGATTTGGGAAAATCAAGTATAGGGCCTCTGTTTAACAGACCCCTTCCACTCCCAAGAACCCAAATAGATGTTTAAACGCGTCTCTGACGGCTAGTTCGCGTTTAACAATAATATCGTGTGTCTCTCACACCATAATGGAGTGAACCCTTACTGACGTACTTGAGGACGAAAACATTCCCTCAAGGAATGACCTTAGAACGACAACATAGTCTAGAGCAAGAAGCTCAAGGCTATTCACTTATTGACGATAATCTATACAAACAGGGACAAGATGGATACCTAAGATAGTGTGCTCATGAAAGAGATTATTTGAGCGTACTAGAGACTGCACACCAAGGTGTTGCAGGAGGTCATTTTGGCCCCGATAGGATCACCAAAGCCATCCTCTTTGCAGGATTATGGTGGCCCACTCTTCACATGGATGCACATACCTATGTTAAGAGATGTGATGTGTGCCAGAGAACTCAATTTCCTACTCACAGAGATGAAATTCCATTGAAACCCATGATGGGAGGACATGCATTTTCTAAGTGGGGTATAGACTTTGTAGGACCCATTAACCCCCCTGCAAAAGGTACTCATGTTGAATACATTATTGTTGCATTAGATTATCTTACCAAATGGGTAGAGGCCAAGGCCACAAAAAAGAATGATGCACACATGACTGCAAAATTCTTATTTGAAAATGTCTTTACAAGATATGGATTTCCTATAGAGTTAGTGAGTGATCGAGGAACTCACTTTCTAAACCAAGTCATTGAATATTTGGTACAAGATTTTATGGTGATTCACAAGAAATCCGGACCATATCATCCTTAGGCCAATGGTCAAGCAGAAAGTACTAATAGGATCCTTTGTAACGTACTGACGAACCTCGTGAACAACAAACGTTCAGATTGGGATAAACAATTACATCACACTATTTGGGCATATCGAGTGGCCTACAAGACTGTACTCAATGCAACTCCCTTTCACATGGTTTTTGGTCAGAATGCTGTGCTTCCTTTGGACTTCTTGATACCGACCCTTAAGGTTGCACAAGAACATCAGTGGACCGACCATGAATTATCATCAAGGATAATGGACTCGGAATGATTAGGAGAAACTAGGCTGAAAGCAGTAGTAGGCATATATGCAGCAAAGAAGCGACACAAAGCCTATTTCGATGCACATGTGAAAGATAAAGGCTTAAAAGAAGGAGATTTAGTCCTAGTATATACGCTGAAACAACACGCACAAAAATTAGAAAAGCGAGGTTATGGACCTACAATCATTAAGAGACTCTCGACAAGTGGAGCAGTACAATTAGCCACCTTAGAAGGAGGCATAATTCCTAATTACATAGTGGTTGTAGAGTCAAGTTATATCAAGAACCTCTTACTGAGGATATGCTTAGAAGACTCATGTTGGCAAAGAAACATAATGAGGAAGAAAAAGGAATACGTGTTGAAGCTCAGGCAAAAGCTATAGAATGCATTAAGCGCATGAAGTTGAAAAGACAAGGACTAGGGAGAGAACATTATAACCATCTGGAAACAACACCCAGATACCCCATGGCCATGTGTCAAGTAAAGTCAAGTACTCATCCTTGCATAGTGGATAGGAGACCATTCATTATAGTGAAGCTAGAGCACGACAACCCTTGCCAAGAGCTCAGGGCTTTAATTGACTCAGGTGCTACGACTAGTGCGATTAGATGGTCCCACTATAAGGACTCAGGAATAGAAATGCGGCCAATTGAGGCATATCTCATAGGGCTAGGAGGCATGAAAACCCCTTGCATGGGTGAGGTGGACCTTCCTATCCTCATAGACGATGTGACCTTGATAGCGAAGCTACTAGTGTGCCATGACGACGACCTGATAGAACCCCTAATCCTTGGCCAAGATTGGCTACACGATCACTCAATGGACCTAAATCTTAGATAAGGCTCCTTGCAGATTGGAACCTTAGATCAGCAGCCAGGGATACCACTTGACTTCCCTAACAACACTCCACCTGAGTTATGTAACCCTAGACCCTATGAAATGCATGCTACGGAGGACAGCAAGATCTTTGGGCAGATCCCTCGGCCAAGCACGCTCTTTCCAAAGTCAACCCATGAGAGCTTGCCAATGGATAGGGGCCAGACAAGAAATGTCAACAAATTTTCTCCTCGTCTTCCAGTAGTGGAAAAATGGGGACAAGTGGCGGTCAGGTGGGTTCCATCAGCAGTAAGGTGGACTGCATTAGTAGCCACATGGGCAAAACACCCTGCAGTGCCCATCCTTCCACACTTACTGTGGATTGGCCTAGATTAATAGTACAAAACAAAGCACTTCCTAATGGTTAGGCTTAGTAAGTGTTGGAACTCCCTTCTTTTTCAAAGCAGGGTGTCCATCAGACCTCTCAATCTCAACCACAAAGGAGTTAACCACAACAGAGGAACCCAGACCAACGACAATATCAGACGACACAAGGAGGAAGGTAGTATCAGTATCATAAAGGAAGAGGCACAAGACAAATATGGGTGTCAAAAGGACAGAAACCACCGACAGATTTCAACAATGCAGACGAAACCAAGATGAAGTTTCAACAAAATCAGAGGCAATATCCAAAGCTATTTCAACCTTCTTCTACACGTACGAACATTCGACAGATTTGGATCAGCAAGAAGTACCTTACGAATCCACCCACACCCACACAGATTTGGGTACCCAAACAGTGTATTATAGCTCAACCCTCAAGCATTGTACTATATAACCCTCAGAAATCTCTGCACCCCTCAATACCACCACATCTGAGACTACCTTTTGTCCCTCAGCAAAAACATACCACTTGCTCAACAAGTCTTAGGGAGTGGATACCGAAACGTATCCAGCTATCTCCTGAAAACCCGTTGTCTAACACTACTCCCACCCCTACTAAACATTACCCTTGTAATAACTCATTCACAACTGAACTTTGTACAAATCCACACACCATAACCCAACATCACTTATAATAACATCTCATCAAGCAATGTATGCACTATCTGAAGCATGTAGATGTGTAGAGACCTGCACTAGTTTTGCAAACAATCATTCCATAAACCACATCACAACACTTGGCTACAGGGGTTACACATCGGTTATGGAAAGGGATTGTGGTCTCACTTTAATGGGATCATGATTAATTTCCATACTAATGTGTTAATCTTTTGTACCAAATCTTCTCCATACTTGCATCACTCATCATGCAGATAGAAGGACCATCTGAAGGTGGCCCCAGTGTACCTGTGGTAAGTTTTGCTGACTTACTGGCTGAATCATATCCTACTGAACAACCACCAGAATTTCAAGGATTCCCAAGACCTATGCCGATCAATGACCCTCCTAGGGGATACACCGAAAAGGTCGATGGCAATTCACATTGGTTCCAAGGTTTAGCAGGACCTCTGGTAGATGCAGATTTTATTTTTGATGCCAATTTGACCTTTGCTAACAATAAGTGGGGAAAGTATCAGTTCTTCTCTAGAGAGTTTGAAGCACTCCAAAATACAAAAGACTTAAAGCATGTTTGGGTGAGAGCAGGCTTCACTGAATACTTCAGTGATCCATTGTCTAAACCAGATTTCTACAGATGTTACTACTTGGTAACGACATTGACAACCTCTTAGAACAAGGACTTGCTGGGCACTTTTATTTTGTCGTCTTTAGTAAATGAACCCCCTTTTAAGAAGTTTTATCTTTCTAAAGATTTGATTAGAGCTGCAATCAAGATACATGGAACTCACACGCCGATAGAGCGAGAAAGGCTAATTTCAGAGCCTATGAAGCATGGTGATGTTACTAAATGGCAAGACATCTCGGCAATCACACCTGAGTTGTCTAAGCCACTAAGAATCTGTATGCAACCATTTGCATTCCCAGCTCAGGATCGATTCACCATGCCACACAAACACATTTGGTTTGGACTATATTTAGCTTGCATTGGACCCCAAACAGTTGATCTTGCAAGTTGGATCATTGATCAGTTGTATCTAGCGCAGCACAAATGGGAAAGGAAAAAAATCATCCATGGATGTTGCGCTCTTACAAGAATTGTATATATGTGTTTGGCATATGACTTGCCAATGGAGCATGCGATGACAAATGAAGAGTTAAAGGCATTTAAAGGGACATCCAAGAAAGCTAGGAAAAAGGCAAAAATTTTAGTTGTTGTTATTGTTTTTTGTGTTTTTCATCTCCCCTAGAATCCTCCTTCACCACCCCATCATCTTCTTCCAATCCAAAAAGAAAATAAAAAAATTCACCATATCCACCCATTCTCCTCATTTCCCCTCATTTGTGCATGCAAGAGAGAGAGAGAGAGAGAGATCTTTTGTGCTTGTATGTGCTTTTGTGTTTTTGAGTTTTCTTGCAGGTACACTGCTCTAGAACATCAGAAAAGCTTCCAAAAGGTAAAAAAATCACTTTCTGTCAGAAATCTTTCGTGTGTGTCAGACCATCGCGATGGTCTACCAAGTTCAACATTTTTGGTAAGCGAGTTCACCACGGTATAGGCGACAGTAACGCACACACGAATCCATTGTTGCATTTCAAAAATTCTCCTTTTGGTGGCCATCGTGATTGGCTCATGCCATCGAGATTGTGTCACACCATCGCGATTGGCTCACGCCATCGCGACGGCTCGGCCGGACCATCAGGACGGTCTCATACCATCGCGACGGTTCACTTGAACCATCGTGACAGTTCACTTGAACCATCGTGACGGTTCACTTGAACCATCATGACGGTTTACTTGAACCATCGTGACGATCTCGTCGACCCCATGCCATCGCGACCACTCATCTGCCACGTGTCAAGCCAGCCATCGCGACTGTCCCAGGTACGCCATTGGGACGCCTCGAAAGTTGGACCATCGCGATTGGCTCAGACCATCGCGCCCCGTGACCATCGCGACAGGCTCATGCCATCACGACAGTTCCGTTGACCATTGATCGATGCCATCACGATTGCTCGCCAATCAGACCATCGTGATGCCTCACACCCTTGGACCATCGCGATTGTGCCGCGCCATCGCGACGATTCACTCGTGCCATCGCGATGGTTCACCTGAGCCATCGTGGTCCTAGATCATCGTGATTGTCCTAGACCATCGCAATTGTCCCAGACCATCGCGATTGTCCCAGACCATCACGATTGTCCTAGACCATCGCGATTTTCCACCCCAAATGCAAAAATTAGGGTTTGATTTTTTGGGAAAATTTGGGGCTATTTTAAGAAAATTTTTGGGTGATTGCACTTATTGGAGACTCCTTAGCTCATATTTGAAGAAAAACCTAAGTGTCAGTTTTTACCCCCGAGGGCTTGGACGCTCATATCTTTTTCATTCAAAGTCTGTCTTTTTAGCTTTATAGCTCGTTAGAAAGCTCTTTACGAGTACTACGTGAGCTTAACTGTATTTTCCCAAAAAAAAAGATGTTGTTTTTTAGAGAGGATAATTTGAGGTTAACCATTGTTGGGACTAGAAAAGCCAGGGGTATTAAAAATTTTGGGCAAAGGAAACAAAGAACCTAAAAAGTGTATATATTCAAGTGCTTGATCTTCAATTTGAAAAGTGATCTAAAAATTGGAATTTTAAAGGTCTAGCACTGGCTATCAAGGACAATCAAGGAAAGGCAGTGAAGAACGTAGGGCTTGGGAAGTGTGACTTCTTGGGCATCAGAGCACTGAACGCAGCTGACTTGAGGTTGGAAGAATACTCAACCCCCTCAGTCAATTATTAGCTTAAGCTAAACATTAGCATTGTAGATTAACGGCGATAGGAATGCCTCAAGTCCAAGAGACTTAAATTTTTCAAATCCAAGATTAAGGTAAAGGTGTGTGATACGAAAACCTAAAGGACAAAAATAACGTCTGACGGAACGAGAACTCAAAAGTACCACGAAAAGTCGATTCCTAACGTATACATTGAGAAAAGATAAGAACTTAAAGGAATTTAAAAAAGAAACAAGCAATAAATAACAAAGAAACATTGATGATGAGAGAGTGAGAGGAAGTAAATTCATGAACGTTAGATCGGGCAAGCATATAGGTAAGTCAGACCGACGCAGCCTTAAATCATCAGAAGCAAGTGTAGGAACTACTGCACGTTCGTGGGCTCAACAATTGAATAGCTACCCTTACGAGTTGAACTCATATACGAGTGAATTAGAAATGGCTTTTAGCATGGAAAGACCAGAAGGAGGGTCACACATAGCGTATTTGGAAAGACCGGAAGGACACTATAGAACTCAATTAGAATTTCTCCGAACCAACCGCTTAGGTGCTCGCATCTATGAGGATGGTTTGCAAAGACAAGTGGTGCAAATGCACAACCCGGATCAACCCATTGGATTGGAACATCCAGTGGTGAAGTTTGAGAGAGACGCATATATAGACAAAGAAGGAACGATGTACATCATATGTACTCAGCCAAATAATACCAATGAGTTTGGTGTAATTCAGTTAGAGATGGAAGCTGAAGCCCAAGGAAAAGAACCAGTAGGAGAAGAACCTAGGACACCTAGAGGGAAATCTGTACTAACAAGAGTAATAATCCCAGAGTGGATCCCTCAGGATAATAGAAGCATAGAGTTGTTTGTGAATAAGGACAGAGACGAAGCATTTTGGAGGTACATAATGGAACAACCTAGTGAGGTAGGGTCCATCATGATCTACAAATTTAAGGACCCGGATACACCTGGAAAGGTTGTATACCTGGATGAAACTTCAGAAAGAGTATTTGTGGTACCAGACCATGCGAGAAATACCTACACATGGAGAGGTGAGCTAGTATTCCCTCCATCATGAGCAAATGTAAACACGACCCATCAGGGTGCTGGAACATCCTCAGCCCATGGCACTCTAAGAGAGAAGAGTAAAGAGAGATCGGAAGTGAGTTTCACCAATACCATAGGGAGAGATAGAGCCACCACGGACACCAATAGAGTGGAAAGACAAAGGGAACCTAGAATACCAGGTGGAAGAGATGATTTTCCTCTAGCTAGACCACGCGAACACCCAAGGGTACTAAGACCGACTCAATTAGTAAAATCCATCAAAAACTATTTTGATGGGACAGGGGATCCATATGACCACGTTGCAAAATTTAAGCAAGTGCTACGAGCAGAGCAAGTAGAAGATATGTTCATGCAATACAATGCATTTGGACTAACGTTAAAGAATACAGCTTTAACTTGGTTCCAACCATTGCAACAGAGGCAATTTAGAGATATCCATCACTTTTTAGAATCATTCATCATAGAATTCTCTAAAAGTGGGATCAGACATGATACATCTTCGTTGATTCATAGCTTCAAATAGACCCCGCAGGAGACAGTTAGACTTGCAGGATGTAGGTTTAGACAATATGTGGAGAGATCTCCGATGCAAGAGTTACCCTCACATGCCAAGCAAGTGTCATTGTTTTTAGATGGCCTCTTGAGCTCTAAACTACACTCCTATGTGTACTTGAAGGAACCTAGAACACTAGAGCAATGTGTAAGAATTTGTATAGACATTGAGGACAACCTTGGAGACGAGTTGGAACTCTCAAAGGTCTATAAGGACTCAGATTGTTCATCTCTAGCATCCTCAAAACTGTCTAACTCGATAGAAGACCTAGCAGAAAAAGTGGCCCAAAAACTAAGAGTTTCTAGTAAACAGATGCCTAGGTTAACAACAAACAAGCGTTGTTACATCTATGGTGGTGATCATATGGCAAATGTGTGTCCCAATGCAACACAACCGCAAGCCAACCCTAGTGGCCAATACTGTACAATTGAGAGACAATACACGAATCATACGGCTCAAGATTGCCCATACAACAAACAAGTAGTGAGACAGAGCTACCCGCAAGCATACCCACATCCAGGTAGGTATCAAGGTCAATATAATGCTCAGCCTCATTACTATAGGCCTCCACAGAACTATCCATATTAGGCTCAACAAAGACTTCAACCGGTTTTAGCCCAGCATCCACCCCCACCAGCTAATGTCATCTCAGTCAAATACGTTGCTGCAAAAGACAACCTCAATAGGGCTTTAGTGCCTTCATCACCCTTGATCACAGAGAGTGATCCTAACTCAAATAGTTTTGACTTTACTCGTGTAGATAGTCCACTCGCGTATTACACAGAGTCACTAAAACACGTGGAAACATATCAGTACGATAGTCCACCATTGAAACCCAATCAGGAGCCCGACTACACTAACGTGATGTACACAAACCCGAATCCATGGCCCCAATTGAGATAGCAAAGACCAGAGGGCCCTAGAGGAGCATGCTTTTGGTGCCAAGGAGATCATTTCAAAAAAGATTGTCCACATCCTCCGATAGCAGGACAATCACAATATTATAACATACAAGGCTTTTGCGTCGAGTGTGGTAAAGAGCATATCATCAAAGATTGTCCTAAGAACCCTACCAATGCTTCAAAGGTGACACCGATCAACGTGATAGGTATTTTACATAACGCAGATGGATCCAACCCTACATAGGTGCCTATCCAAGCTATAACAAGAGCCCAGGTGCTCTTACAGAATCAACAACTTAATCTTGAGAAAATAGCCGGAACTAGCGAAGTTGGAGAGTCTAGCAACAAAAAGACGAAATCTTGGAAAGATTCCAGAGAAAGGATTAAGAGAAAGTGGAGTAAAAAGATAACTAAGTTGGAAGGAAGTTTGAAGGAATGGAGAGCCAAGATCGTAGAATTGACTTCTCAAGAATTGAATAAGGAGAATCCAGCTCAAAAATCAGGATCAGTTCTAGCGGAACCCATACCAGAAAACCTAGACATGATGTTTCGTGCATATCAGGAATATGTAGCTCAGTGATGAGTAGCACCTCCTTTAATGTATATCCGGGAAGACATGAGGATGGTATGAAGACCTCGAACAAGTGATGGAAAAAGTGTGTGAGTGAGAAGCTCACTAACATGCACACACATACACACACGCGTGCACACAAGGTAAGAACAGAGAGAGAGAGAGAGAAAAAAAAAACAATGGAGTTCTTTAGATTACTCAAAAGTGCTCTTACAAGTTCAATTCTACAACAAGCTAAGCTCCAAAATGAGCTCTCTAGCTCTTTTTATAGTTTTTTACTAGCTTTGGCCCTGTACAGACCTAGTGTCCAACCTAGTTAAAAATTAGGTTCTAGAGCCTATTGGAGCGCTCAAACGGAGTCTAAAAAATATGAAAATTGATAGGTGGGTACTTCTAATGCTTCTAAAGCTCAAGGACTCCTTGGCTTGCACAAAATGGAGCTAAAAACTATGAAATGGTATTTATAATGGTGTGGAGTGACTAGAATCACTGTTTGAAAAATATTTGGAAAAAAAGAAGGGCCTATTTGCCAAATCTGCGTTGACTACTTTGCCTGCTTGATCCTTGCTCTGACTCCCTTCTTTGGCTTCCTTGTCTTGTGGGCCCTTGGGTGCCTTGACTACCCCCCCCTCTCTCGCGTTTGTCATCTCTGACAGGCCCTTGTTTGGCTAAGCGTTGGACATAGTATTGAACCACATCTGAAGCAAGGTGATGTTCTCCAGCCACAGCCCCCGTGCTAGGTCTGTTAACAAAGCGTCCCAATCTACTTGCCCTGGAATGTCTGGATGTGGCAGCCGCAATTGATCTGAGTGTAAGGTCCTCTCCACAGCGAACAGTTGGAGGAGATGTGAGGGCCTGGGTACGAATATTTTTGAGTGATATTCCTAGAACCCTGTGACGAACATCTCCTCGAAAGTTTGTTTGAAACAAGATGGGAGGTATGTTATTCTTACGCGCCAAGCATATATTACCTTGATTGAGGGGGTGGTGCTCATGTCACATACCAGGTCTAGGTTGCCTGCAGTGAAGCCAACTCCTGAGAAATGAGGGTCTTTGATGTTTTTGAATGTTCTGAATGTGATCAGCATTAATTCAAAGATTTTCATGCACATCTGTGCCATCACATCAGAGGTGTTCCATAGTCTAAGGCTCCAGTGACGGATGGTAGAAATCATATAAGCAACCGAGGGTGGTCCTTGTGGAGGTGCTAGATAGACATAATTCAACCACCTTGCACAACCTTTGACGTTCTTGACAGCAATAGCAAGCTCAGGCCAGGTGCGTCTTCGGAGGACTGGAACGTAACTTGGATTATACTTGATAAATAGTGGCATGTTATTCCAGGTACGAACCATTTCGGGATAGGTCTCGAGAAGACAAATCCTCTAGGTGGGTTGAAATGTTGACCCTTGTTTAGCACGTTAAGGTATATCATCGAGACCAAATTGAGTGGCAAAAGTTGGGGCTTTGTCACACCTTTGTTGAATCTCCGCATTGTAGTCAGCCAAGAGCACACAGTATGGCACGTATTGATCATCCTTAGTGCCTATCCAGCAGTGATGTGACATGTTTCGGAAGTACTCGGAGTTCATGATAGTGTCCTCCAATTTAGCCATTGATTGAATTTGAATTGCAACATGATCTTCATGGGTTTTGGAAGTCTTTCCGAGTTTCTGAAGCCATTCGGGTGCTTCGACTTCCAGGGTGTCCATTCCTTCCAATGTTTGCTCGCCGCCCGACATTGGCATAGGAACATATGGTTCCTCATACGACTCATCCACTTCGACGGGTACCAATTCGTCAGGCTCTAGTTCGATAATTGGAGAGGGTTGTCTTTCATACTCAAGTAGCTTCTTTTGCGATTCTTCCACATGCTCTTTTAGCGCCTTTATCTCCTCTAAAGTCGATGCTGACTCTATGATCTTGGGTTGTTCTTCTTGCTCCCTTAGCTGGTGGCGCAGTGCATCTCGTTCCTTTTCCATATCATCATGTGCTTCCAATAGATCAGCATAGCTTTCCAGGATTGTTTTCATCGTATTTGAAGGGACTGCTTTAAATTGTTCTGGGTCGATCTCATGGGGGGAACCTTCCATCACAGCTTCTAGGTTTTCTTCATTCTGCTTTTGCAATCACTTGTTCTCTTCGAGTGCCGTGGCCATGTGTCTTCTGAGTAGGGTCAAATTACGCCAGACTCTAAGATTATCTGTTTGGTAGAGTTCAAGTAAAGCTTCGAGTTGTTTGACGTCTGAGGATTTTGATGGTTGGGGTGTCTCCAAGAGGGTTTGATGGGCCTGTTCGAGTGTGGTGTAGCATTGATTGAGGTCAGTGTTTTGTTCTTCTATAGTCTCAAGCCGTCTCTGGAGTTGTTGATGGTCCGTAGTTAATTGACGATGGCAATCTTCAAGAGTCTGATATTGCTTTGTAATTGATATACACATTGATGTAAAGTAGAAAACACATTATTTACATTCAAGAATGCTAGGAAAGGAGAGGATGCAGGGGGAATGGGGAAGCGAAAGGGAATCATGAATGAGGTGGAATCAAGTGGTGATGTGGGTGGAGGGGGTATCGGAGATTGTGGTTGTGTGTGGGGCGGGAGTGGCACTGTGACTGGTGATGTTTCCATGGTGTCAAAAGTGTGAGTGACCGTGTAGATGGGGATAGTGGGTGGGGTGGATGTGATGTTCGTGAATAGTGTTGTGAATGTGGGCATGGTAACTCCTCCGAATTGGATGCCTGGAGAGAGAGGAATTCCCATGACATGTGTGGTGATTGTGGAAGTTGGGGTGGTAGTGTCATGTGGTGAAGTGAATTGTGTAGTGAGAGGTGAAGAGTGTGGTGATAGTGGTGCCACCTGATGTTCTTCTGTCTGCGTGGTATCTCCTGGTGCTGATACATCTATGTGGATTTGCTTGGTGGAGTGCATGGGACGGGTATTCACTTGTTTCTCAAAGCGATGAATATAAGCCGTAGCTGAATGAATGGCTTCATCCAGGCCTAATGCATCTGCCTGAAGATTCATGGACTCAATAAATAGTTAATCTACGCCTTCCTCTCCTAACATTTGGCTTATCAGCATCGTCCATGTTTCGAGTGATAGTTTGTGATGCTCCTACACCCGCTTCATGGTTTCATACAATCTTTTTATTTGTGCCGAATAAGCTAGGGCACCTGCTAGTTCTGAGGTTTCTTTGTACTCGTGGTCGTGTTCCTCGTCTACTTCCTCTTTAGTCTCTTCTTCATCTTTGTCTACTTCCACTACTTCAGATTGGGTACGAGATGAAGTCATGGTGCTTGGTTGTGGTCCTCAGGTCTGAGCTTCCTCCGTCTCAAGATTAGCTTCATTAATCATCCTAGCTATTTCTTCATATGTTAAATCATCTAGGGTGTAGCCTTGTGGGAACTCCAAGTCCGATGGAATCGGAGGGAAAACCAAATTGGGTCCTTCTACACTTGGTCTCGGTAAACGAATAGTAAATGGTCGGACACGTCTGGTCTGAGGTGGTATCACCTTTGGTGTGAGGGTGGCACCCCTTGCTTGTGCACAGGGTATTTGAACTGAACCCCTCGTTTTCTTCGAAGGTGGCCCTGTTGTTGATAACCGTTGCTGGAATTCCTGGGCTCGGGACCACACTAATGCTCTTTGAATAGGCACATCATAAGCTAAGCACCTGTAAATGATCCTTGTCGGTGCAGAACATCCATGAAGCACATTCTTATGTTTCTTATTCCAACACTGATGTGCTAGGTGGATTTGATCTATGATCCAGTGGGGTAGGTTGATTGTGAGGTTTTTTGTCTTTGCCAAGTACAAGCTAAACCAAATTCTTTTGGGTGGCATTGTGAAACGCTCTTGGGCTGGAAAGGCAAAGTGTTGCATGATTGTGCGTAGGTGGAGGGTGATGGTAGGTGTCATAGCAACCATATCCTTTAACTTGTTAAGATCTTTGTGTTTCATTCTTCCAAGGATCAATGTTTCCTTCTCTGTGGGAATGTGCATGCCATGCATATCCAAGGCCTCTCGTACTAGGTTGAGGGTCAGTTTGAATCTTTTTAGCTTGTGACTTGGTGTTAATGAGGGAAGCACAAAGGTACTATCACCTCCCTTGGCTCTGCTAGGGGTAATGGTACTGATTAGGTAGAAGCAATGCAAGAAATCAGGCTTAGGTAAGAGTGCCCTAAAGTAGCTATCCAAGTTGGCTTTGGTCCAGACAGATCTCATTACTTCTACATCCTAATAGTTCTCAAATTCATGGGTAAAGAAATGATATCTTCCCCATTTTCCATTGAACTCAATTTTTGCCTCCCAAAAGTAGGTGCCCTCACCCAATGGACCTGGGACATCACTAAGCCAGTGTGCATGTTTGCCAACTTGTGATGTATGCCCTTGCGAAGGGTTCTAAATGGGAAGTACATGCACCGCTCTGAGCTCCTAAGGCCTCTCGGTGAGTTGTGGTTCGAGGAGGAGGGTTTCAATGTCCACAATTTGGGCATTGGACCCCACCTGGGAACTGGTGCCTCCTGCTTCTGCCATGTTACTACTTGCTTGCTGGTTCTGTGAGAATATAGAAGCATTTGTTAACATTGTAATGGAGAAGATAGAACAATTTTTGTCCCTGTTACAACATTAACATGAGTTTTTAGTGATAAGTTAGTTAGTCAGTGAGTGCTCGGTGATTGTGGGTGTAGTTAGTGGATGAATTGTCCTATGGGCTAAATGGAATGATGCAGTGTGAGAATGATGCAGTTAGTAGGTGGAGATGAATTTACAAGTGGGGTTTGGGTGGTTTATTACAAGCTTTGGGCAGCCAAACACAGTGGATGGCTTTCGGTTTTGGTTCTGTGGAGACTCTAGAGGGCTTTATGAGAGTGTTTTCTTGGAAATGAGTCTTTTTAGGGACCCATTTACAAGTGATTCTGCTCGTGCTCATGGGTGGATATGTGTTCATGTGTGTCATATAAGAGTGGGTATTAGCTGTTCGAGTGAGTGAACTATGTTGTACATGGTGGGGTTTGTGTGTGGCTATTTGAGCTCGCAAGCAAGCCTTAGGCACCCAAATTTGCCTTGATTGTGGGTCAGCCTTCATCGACTTCTTGGGTACCCAGATAGACTTCACTTTCGTAGAAGAATTTTTGAAGGACTTCTTATTAGTGTCTTGCCGTTGATCACTTATATGAAGTTGAGCCAGTGTTTGTGACTGGACCGTATTAGGTTGGTCGCCTTTCCGCACCCACACTTGTTTTGGTGGCCGAGACACCTTGCTTCGTACCTTTTTGAGGCTTCGAGCATAGGTCATCTGCTTCTTCTGCATTTGATCCACCTTTGGTTGCCGTATCCTTATGGCCTGGAAAAGAAGGGAGTTCCATCATATCCCTGACTTCTTTGTTGAGACAATCATCCCTCTACATCACATAGTTTTGGACAAGAATAACATCGTCATTTTCATGTGTACTCCTGCAAGGACCAGGATTTGGTGTCTTTCCTAGTTCCTTGAGTGCTTCATTTTCTAACTCAATTGGAATGTGATTCTAATTTACCCAAACCTGAAGAAGTCCACCTCTTAGGTTGAGGTTGACTGCATCATCATGAATCCAGTCTTGACCCAAGACAAGAGGCTCAGTGAGATCCTCATCTTGACACACTAGTACTTTAACAGTCAGTAAAACATCTTGATTGTAGAGGGGAAGTTCCACCTTGCCCATGCAAGAGGTTTCCAGACCTCCCAAACCTATGAGATATGCTTCCACAGGATTGACATTTAAGTTCAATTCTCGACAGTATGAAAGTTTAACAACACTAGTGACTACACTTGAGTCAATCAAGGCCCTTACAATCTATGCACTCTGTCCTTGTCCTACCCCTAAGGTCACAAAAGGACGTCGGTCAATTATTTTGTGGGAGAAGAAGCACATGCTTCTGCATGTGCTTCTTCTCGGATTCGTTTTTCTTCTTCCTTATATTTCTTTGCCATGTTGAGTCGATTGAGCATTTTCTCCGTGAGGGGTTCTCAATATAATTTGACTCTGCATCCGCTAATGTAACTAGGGAGAACATCACCTTCCAGTGTAGCTAATTGAACTACTCCACTCTTTTGGTGTAGCGCTTATTGCGGAATTCGCTTACACCACAGAAACTAAGCTAGAGTGATGTTAGAACACCTCTATAATCATCACTAGCTTAGCAAACTTTCTGAAACTGGAAACTTATAACTGTATTTAGTGAACAATGAAAAATCACTTTACATAAATCTTCTCGTTTCCTTCAAGCTTCAATTCTGAACTGATTTATTTCAGACTTTACACTACTGTATTTGTTTACAGTTAAACAATCTTTGTGTCACTTAACTTTGCCAAAAATATGTTTTGAACTCACCAAAATTCCACCGGAACTTCACCTGACTGTCACCGGAATGTCACCGTAATTACACCGGAACACTACCGGAACACTATCAGGCAGACTTGATATTCTCTACATTTGTCAAAGATTTGCTTGAGCTCAGGTATGTGTGTCTGTCTAATGTTTGAATGAGCATAGAGATCATCAACATAGACTTCCAAATTCTTCATCAGGAACTCTTTGAATACATGACACATCAGTCTCTCAAAGGTAGCAGATGCATTGGTGAGACCAAAGGGCATTACTGTAAAGGCGAATATGCCCCACTATGTGGCAAAAGCTATCTTATGCTGATCTTCTGGAGCAATGGCTACCTGATTGTAACTAGAAAACCCATCATGGAAACTGTATACTTCCTTGCCTGCTACTCTTTCTAATAGATGCTCAGTGATAGGAAGCGGATAATTATCTCGAAAGTGGTTGCATTAACCTTCTTCAAGTTAATGCACACACATAGCTTTCCATTCTTATTGGGCACCACTATGATGGGGGATACCCACTAACTATGCTCAATTTCATAAATAAATCCATCTTCAACCAAGCGATCTATCTCTTCTTTCATCTTGGCAGCATAGTTATCGTTGTATGTGTATGGCTTTTGTTTAGAGGGTCTGGCATCTGAGGTCATGGGAATCGTGTGTGATCATGTCAAGGTCTACACCTTTCAAGTCTTTGTAACTCCAAGCGAATACATCTTGGTATTCTCTTAGCAAGGCAATCAACTCTTGCTCTTCTTCTTCCGTCAGGTCATGTCCTATGTAAGTGCATCTCTCTTCTCCTTCTTCTATGGCTACCACTATTTTCTTGGTGGTTTCTTTGTTATCATAGGCCTCTCCTAATTGTGCCTCGCGTTTAGGCATTCTTATCATGACTCTCCTATCATCTATTTCATACTTCTTAAAATTTTCAGGGACCTCAAACAAAGATTCTTCCTCTTCTGGTGTGACTTCTCTCTTCTTCTTTTTCTTGCCCTCACTCTTGGTGGCCACTTGCGTGGTTAACCTTACGTCATTTGTGAACTCTTCATGTCTCTGAGAGTGAACTTCTACTTCATAGAAGTATTCTTCATCTGATGCAAAAGGCAGGTCCATAATGATTGACTCTAGATCGAAGTCACTTGCATCCTCGAATGCATCAGTGCTAGGTTCACATTCTTCCAGAACCGAATCTCCCATGATTGGATCTATTGAGAAGACTGAAATGTCATAGCCATCCTCATCACAGTGGGGTGTCCATTGTTCTTCATTGATGGCTACATCCATTGTTGCTAAATTTTTTGCCCATTCATGAGGTTCAAATTCTTCGTCAAGAAATGCTACAGGTGCATAGGCTAGGTCGTGAACTGATCTATGGGTTTCTTTCGCACCTACCTCTCTGGCTTTTTCTCTCTTCTCTTCTTCTACTGCTACTTTACACATCCACAAGTGAGTGTCTCCGTGCATCCATGAGGATCCCTATCCTATGGAATGCACTAACTCCGTATCATCCTTAGCTCTATGGATGGGATTCCATTGGATAGGGGGCACATCTTTATGAGAGTAATCCTCGAGATTAACTTTGGTCGTAACACCTAAGTGTTGCAGGTACAAGGAATTGGTTCCCCAATCTTGTACCACTTGCAACTACCGCATAAATGGTCTTCCCAAAATCATCGCGTACGCATGATTTTTGCTAAAATCACATATAGCAAAAGTATGCTCAAACTCTACACCACATGTAGTGAGAGTTATTCCTTCTAGTAGTCCTAAGGGTCTCTCAATGTGACCATCGGCCATCTTCAATTTCATTGTCGTTGACCCGAGTGCTGGCTTTCCCCAACGCTTCCAGAGGGAAGTGGTGGCAATGGCAACTCCTGCGCTTGAGTCCAAAATTGCCTTGGTTGTGTATCCTTGATGGGTAATGGGAAGATAGGTGTTTCCCGCTTCTCCTTCACTCATGTCTCCTATCTTGTCCAAGGGTATTTTTGGCACTGTTCTATGGGATCCTACCTGGGAACGAGGTTTCGCTACTTCTGGCACTTGATTGGCTACATGTTTCCATAGCTCTGGCCTAACTTTGAGTAGCTCTTCTAAAGTGAGGTTGCACTGCACTTTAGTGCTTTTCACTACCTCTATGTTCCTAGGTATGACTGAGTCTTCGTTTCTTACCATGATTGTGGGTGCTCTCATACACGTGGACTTAGCTTCCCATGGTCTTGTGAAGTGGGGTAGTGCCTGTAAGGAATTAGACTCAAAGTAATCTCTCCTGAGATTGGGTACTCTCTTGCTCTCCATAAATAGAAGGAATGTCTTGAGGGAATTGATTATGTGCATCATCCACAAGTTCAATGGGAGGAGGAACTTCACTCTCTTTAGCCCATTTCTCTTCTTGAATCTCTCATAGGAATTCTGGTGAATACCGATTCATAGAAGAAGATGTGTCTGGTTTAGTGGAATTAGGCACATAAGCTTCCTAGGGAGGAAAGCTTCTTCTTTCGCTTTCCTTGGCTCTTCTTTGGGATATGGCTTCCTTATCAGATCTTGCAATTATACTCTCCAACTTCTCCAATAGTCCATCAAAGTGCAACTGTGTCTTAGCTGAGTAGGAGTAGTTGAAGAGGCGACTGGCGTCAAACATGGTGTGAGCCAATGCTACCATTTTAGCACAAAGCTTGGTTCTTTCTATCTCTAGATCAGCTCTGGGGTAGCACTTGTCGTGATCTGTCACGTTTCGCCCTTCTTGGATTCTAGTTTGATATGCCTTAAGCATCATGTCTATGTCTTTTGGAGTGGGATCAGTTAATACTGATCCTACTCTAGGGGGTGGTTGAATTGTATGAGGTGGGTTGAAAGATGGTGGATTAGATGGTGATAGGGATGAAGGTGGTGGTGGTGGTATGTGAGAGTTTGTTTGAGAGGTGAGCTCAACAAATTTGGCTTTTATTTCTCTTATGCTTTCTTCTAATTTGATCATCTTCTTAGACCATCATCTTTTCATTCTCTCTCGGCTATCTTTCCATGCTCTCGTTCGTTTCTTGGCTATGCTCTTAGTTTCACTAACCTCGGCACTCTTTTCTTGGCCTACACCTTGATTCTGCTGCAATGCCTGAGCTCTGGTGACCACTTGCACTGGTGCAGTGGAAGTTACACTTCCTGTAGAGTCTACTACTAACCCAATAACATTGATAGGAGTGATTTTTGGCATATTATTGGGGTTCTTTGGGCAATCTCATAAGAGATGCTCCTTCCTGCAATCTTGACAAAATCCTTGAATTGTCATTGATTGGGGTTGTGTAGGGGCAGGTATTGGGAAATCACGAATGAGATGATCTCCCTGACATCGATAGCACGGTCCTCTAGGGAATGGGGGTCGTACCTGCGTAGGTTGAGGTCTAGGGTTAGGATTTGTGTACATGATATTTGCATACTCTGGATCCCAACTAGGTTCACTCGGTTCTTCACTATAGTAGGACTCACCATGTTCAGGAGACTCCATGTAGTAAGCCTTGGGGCTATCAATATGTGTAGGATCAAAGCTATGGTCACTGGGGTCACTTTCCTAAAGTAACGGAGTTAGTGGGACTATAGCTCTATTCAAATTTTCTTCTGCAGCTGCATACTTTACAGGAATCACATTGGTTGGAGCAGGAGGTTGTTGGGCTAGCATAAATATGAGTTAATATAATTATATTTTTATCGTTTTCATGATGCGGGAATATCTACTAAGGGTTATAAATCTTGTCCATATTGTGGTGATTGATTGAGATCAATATATAGTAATAATCTCAACAAAAATATTTATCTTTGACATCGATGATTCTTGCCTAATGATCATCCATTAAGATGTAAAAGAAAAGCAATACATTTTAATGGAAAGCTTGAAACAAGTTAGTGTCCAAAACCAATGATGCCTATGGATTGGTATCGAAAATGGATAGAATCAAAAGTCTTCAGTGATGATGAAGATAATGTGAAGATAGGTTATGAAAGGAAAATTGGCACTCGCAGAGAATATATCAATATGGTATTCTTTGGAGTATTGGAAAGAGTTAAAAGTATGTCATCTTTGATCCTATGCATATATTCAAGAATATTGGTTATTCATTATGGCAACATCTTCTTGGATTAAAAGATGCCATAGCATCAAGGAATGATTTGCAGGACCAAAACTCAAAAACAAAATTATGGCCATTTTTTGATAGACATCGATAAGAAATGACTTATGCACCTGCTCCTTGGGTACTTACAACAAAAGAGATACAGACTATCAAAACAATAAGATTCAATTGATTCGGAATCCTACAGGATATGGAGCATCTTTCCAGAACATGTTTACTATGGATAATAAGAGCTTATTTGGGTTAAAGAACCATGATTGGCATAACGTTTTGAAACATATTTTACCTTTTCTTTTTGATGGATGTGCAACGAAAGGAGTACAAGATGTGATCTATCGTCTTGTATTGCTTATAAGGTAATTATGATACTTCTATATTAATATATATGAATATTTGATATCTTTTATTTTTGAATTAATTAATTTTATTATGTTTTTCATGATATATATAGGTGGATTATGTTGGAACATCAAGCTTACACTATGTTTGAGGTGGATTTGATCTACATCAAAGGCTATCACATCGAAAGAATATCCGTTGGAGAGTTCTTTTTCTTATGCTCATTTATTGTATTTTTTGAGAGATTTTTTATGGTTCATTTACCGTTATAAAAGCCTTGAGCTTTACACATGTAAAGGTAGAAAGATAGAACCCAAATCCCTTGAATTTGTGGTGGTTTAAGTTGCATTCAATCAAGCAATCAATCACCTAAAAGTAGATCAAACTAGATCTTCACTTTTCCTAGATTGTAGGAAAGTGAATTGATTCCCTCCAACAACCATTCCCACCTTCATTTGAATTCAAACTCCACTTGTAGGAGTCTTTGAACGCTCCTAGAGTCTATATAAAGACTTGAGATCACTTGTACAATACATAGAAGCAATATACATACACTTGTGACCATCATTGTCTTGCTCCTTCAATTATTTGCATCATCTTCTTCGCCAACAGTAATCTTGCAAAGGCTGCTGCTCTCTGTCTAGAGCTTCAAATTGAGTGCAAGATCGCTCATTGGAAAGGTATTACTGTCTAGTTTATGACATATAAATTTTCATAGAATTTGGTTCAGTATATGGGAAGAAATCTGAGTTTTTCTGTCTTAGGGTCAATCTCTACGTATTCCTGGAAAATAGGAAGGACCACTAGTGAATGTCTCATTCATTCCTATAGCATATTTTGCTTATTCCTTATACTTTTGTGCATTCTATACATTCAACCTTATGTGTATCACTCCCATAAAAGGATTTTTTCTTATTATAATCACGTTGGTCTCTATGGGCATTTGAAGTTCATTGTCTCTTCCATAGATAGTAAGTTTTTTGAGCTAGTCGACCCGCGAACCTATCTGTTTTGTATCGACTCATTCTCCTTGATGCTCCAAAGTACATAGTGCATTTTTTTGCACTTATCGCATGCCTATAAGGTCTATTTGAGTCTCCATAAGCTCAAGGGCTGATCTTGTGCTGGTTGGCTAGACCAAACTTCGTCGCTTCGAAACACACTTTTCTACCCTCTACAAGCTTCTCCAAGTTCTTTCAGATTACATAAAAAAAGATTGACAAAAACTCGATCCCACAAAAGAACGTGAATGCAAAGAGCTAATATGTTCGATGGAGAAAGAGCTTCCTACTTCATTTTTTGATATTCAGGTTCATTTATTAGTCCATCTTGTAGATGAAATAGAGATTACAGGTGTTGTCAACACTCGATGGATGTTTTGGGTCAAGCGATTTGTGGGAATAATAAAGGGTTATGTGCCGCAAAGAGAAAAACCAGAAGGATCCATGGCAAAGGGTTGGATGCTTGAGGAGTGCATGTACTATGTTAGTGAGTACCTTGAAAGAGTTCATGAAGAAGCTCCACGTGCATGGACCAATGAGTCTTCTTCAAAAATAACAGATGAAGTATTATCAAGTAAGGGAGTTCCATTTTTATTTACATTTCAAGAAAAAGAATGATGTTTATATTTTGGTAGCATATAATAGCGAATGCATGCAAGCATTCATTAGCGAGTACGAACAGGAACTTCAAAATCTCCGAAGTAAAAGACAGAGAAACAAAAGATATAGATGTAATCTTGATAATAATGAGATTACAAATATATCTTCTTTCACGGATTGGTTATATACTCGTTTGCAACAAGCCAATGCAAATAATGAAGAAATCTCAGATGAGCAGAGAGAGTTAATGTTAGGTTGTGAACAAAAAGTAATTTTATTTTAATAATATTTTGTTTTTTTCATATATGTATATTAGTTTCTCTTTACTAGTTTAATTTCTTTTGTAGGCTCAAATGTTCACTAATATGTGGGCTTTTGGATAGCATATTAGAATCAAAGCAATCGATTCTTTACGTAAAACAGAGGTTTCTAGCATTGTTGCTTCTTTCAAGTAACTATCACATGCTAGCTCAAAAGACACAAACCTTATAGATGTCGAACTTGGTTACATGGGAAATATTGTTGGTATCTACGAAATATCATTTCGTACATTCAAATAGGTAGAAAAAAGTTTATATTTTTTATGATAGACTTTATCATTTTTTTAAGCACATGATAATAGTTTTCTGTTTTTATATATTTTGATAGGTCATTTTGAAGGTTGATTGGTTTTGAGCCAAGTATAAGGGTAGTAATTCCACATTGAGAAAGGAATTATCTAGGTTTTGGGCAATTGATTCTTCCAAGGTAATGTGATATAATAGAGAACCATAAATTCTTCCTAGGCATATTGAACAATCATTTTTTTATAAAAACCCTGATGCTCATCCTTGGTGGCAAGTCATTCATGTTCAACCTAGAGGTAGGTCATTGTTCGAACAATTTATTGTTATAGAGATTGAAAAAAGTCCTCTTGATGATTCACCATCAGATACGGATACATCAACATCTCAAAGAGAGATTAGAATCATTGTACATGACAATGATACAAATTTTTTTTATGAAGATGATAATACTCTACATGCTGATTCTACTGATGATGAAGAGGAATTACACGAAATCAATATTAGTCCATCAATAGATGATTTTGTTCATGAGAACACATATTTAACAATAGAAGAAATAAATGAAATCAATAAGGATAATGAAGATGCGACTATATTGATGTGTTACCAAAATGATGGCAATAATGAAAATATATGAGTAGATTAGATAGTAAATCATACTCTAGTTATCCATCAATAACTTGAATCATTTGAATGGATATCAGTGATTCCTCTTTATTCCACTAAAATATCTGTGAATCGTACTAGAGAGATAAAATCATGTTCTTTTAAGTTAGAACATGAAGCTCAGGGGTATGCCTAGAATTTTATATATAGCTTTATTTTTGGGGGAGCAAATTTTTGTCATGTATGTATGGATATGTGCGTGTATTCATGTGTATTATATGTATACATCTGTTAGTATGCACATATGTGTGTTTCATGTATATGTATGTGTGTGCATATCAGTGATATATCTATACATGTGCCAGTATGCATATGCATTTGTGTAATATATGCAAGTGTGTTTATAATTGTGTATGCATGTATAAGTATACATGTGTGCATGTAAATATGTATATGTGTATATGTGTAAATGTGCACATGTAAATATGTATACATGTATATGTATACATGTGTGCATATAGGCATGTATGTGTGATGCATAATGCATCTACTCCATCATTTTATATTTATGTATGTGTATGTACATGATGTGTATGTATCTTTATATATATTATGATCCTCGTTAATTCGAATAGCTATATATAGAGGCATAAGGTTGGGAGGAGAGACATCTCTGTAGTAGGTGGTTGGAGGAATAGATGCAATGTGTACATATACTTCAACCATATGGCTAAAATACTAGATTAGAGTTTCTAAATTAGAGCTTATAAAACCCTAATATCAGAATTAGTGTTTTTGATTTAGGATTTTTGAAATAGGGTTTTTGAATTAGGATATATATATATATATATATATATATATATATATATATATATATATATATATATATATATACACACACACACACACACACACACTGTATGTATGTGTGTGTATGTATGTGTATCTATATATGCTTATGCATGTGTTGTGTGCATGTATGCATGTGTATGTGTATATATGTATGTAAATATGATTATGTGAGTCTATGTGTGTGTACATATGATTATGTATGTGTATGTGTATGTGTATGTGAGTATGTATATGTGTCTATGTGTGTAACTGCATGCATGCGTATGTGTGTGTGTAAATATGCATGTATGTTTGTGTATGTGTAAATGTGCATGTATGTGTATGTGTGTGCAAATGTGCATGTATGTGTGTGTATGTGTGTATGTGTGTATGTGTACCTCCAGTCACACTCCTTTCTCTCTCTCTCTCATATACATACATACATAAACACACATATGCATATCCACATATATATACATGCACACATACACATGTATGCATGTGACCTGATGTGCATGTACATTTGTGTATATATGTGTATAAATATATATGTAAATATATGTGTATATTATGTGTGTGTGTATATATATAGGTACACATATAAATATAACAAATAAAAGCAATGCATACCGTGCATTATCACGACGATGAGCCATGAGTGTTCACATCTCTTTTAGACACCACTTATGTGACCATCCAGTCCCAAATTCTATCTCAAGTGAACTAAGTACATATTTTTTATCCCTCTCATCATGCTCATTACAGAAATAAAAAAAATCATGTAAATAAAACATAAGATATTTATTTCAATTTATATGTAAAACTTATACTTACTTCCACTACAAGTGGACAAGGTGCAGGTAGGAGTCGCATAATGCTCACATTCTTCTCTTGAACTCCAATTCATTCCCTATATACACTACATTCCCCTCTAGCTCTATATCGCACTCCTGCCCTAGGGTGCCTATGCATGTCCTCATAGGCACCTGTGCTCAGCTCTCATGATCTGGAGGTGGTATAGGTGTCTTAAAAATAGATAGATAAAAATATGTGTTATAATATCATTAAAAAAATTTGTGACAAAAAAACATACATATGAGCAGATAGTTCTCTTCGTGCATGTGGAGCCACAAAAGAGCCCTCGTCTAATCCTTGGGTAAGCATTTGGATTGTAAAATTCAGATCATCGTCATGCATCTCTGAGTACTCATGCATGAAAATCCCTAAGGTATCAGGCGAAATTCTTGCTCTCATAAGACTTTTCATGAGAGTGAGTTTCATCTTTCTCTCTCTACTAGGATCCATAATATATGTACATATAAAACAAAATGGGTTAGAAATCAATATATGTACGTGTACATATGTATGCATGTATATGTATGTGTGTGTATATGTATGTGTATGTATATGTACATGTGTATGCATGTGTATGTGTGCACTGTGTATGCATGCATACATATATATGCATTGGTGTATGTCTGTGGGTAGGTATGCATGTGACCTCATGTGCATATATGTATATGTATGTATATGTATGTGTGTGTATATGTATGTGTATGCATGTGTATGTGCGTATGCATGCGTATGTGTATATGCATGTGTCTATCTATATGTGTGTATGTATATGTAAGTACATATATGTGTGTGTATGTGTATGTAGGTGTATATTTGAGTGTGTGTATGTGTGTAAATGTATAAGCATGTATGTATACATATGCATGTGCTGTTGGCAGTAGCTAGAGGCACAAACATCGAGGAAGCATGTAAAGACAGAGCACAATGAAGTAGCAAGGAGCCAGTCGGATCATTTTTCAAAGAAATATGTTTTATAAATACTTTTCAAAAGCTCCTGATAGTGATTTTCATCACTCTTGTACCATATGTAACATAGAACAATCCCTTTTGTAATTCGTGGCTCCATTTTTGCAAGCCGAGGAGTCCTTGAGCTTGAGGAGCTTAGGTAGAATGAGCCTACCAATTTTGGGTATTTTTAGACACCATTTACCCTTTCAAATAGCACCTAGAACCTATTTTTTAAGTATGCCGATCACTAGATGTGAAACTGGTCAAAACGAGTCTAGAATCTATAAAAAGAGTTAGAGAGCTCATTTTTGAGGTTGGTTGGTGCGAGCTTAGAGCTATTTTGAGCTTGTAATTGAGATCTTGAGTAATAGAGTTTATTTTCCTACCTTGCATTGTGTCTTGCTTGTCTCTTCATTGTGTGTGTGTATGTGTGTGTGCATCTCTATGCTTCTCACTGTCACTCTCACTTCATCTCACATTCATGGTCTTCATATCACTCCTATCTCTTTCGCGGATTGACATTAAGGAGGTGGAGCTTCTTAACGTGGTTCTCACCATTGTGCTAGAGCAACACCAAATTTGGCGCCGTTGCCGAGGATCGAGTCTAGGATGAATGTGTGATGGTAAGAGTATAGCAAGAAGTGGCGTTGGAAGGTAAAAATTTCAGTTTTTTTTGTTGTTTTTAATTTTTTTTTTTGTGTTTTTCACCTCCCCTAAACTCCTTCACCACCGCATCATCTTCTTCCACTCCAAAGAAATCAGAAAAGTCACCATATCCACCCATTCTCCTCATTTCCCCTCATTTGTGCATGCGAGAGAGAGAGAGAGAGCTTTTGTGCTTGCATGTGCATGTGTGTTTTTGAGTTTTCTTGCAGGTACAGTGCTCTAGAGCATCAGAAAAGCTTCCAAAAGGTAAAAAATCACTTTCTGTCAAAAATCTGCTGTATGTGTCAAACCATCGCGATGGTCTACCAAGTTCAGCATTTTGGTAAGTGAGTTCACCACCGTATAGGTGATATTAGCACACACACAAATCCATTGTTGCATTTCAAAAATTTTCATTTTGGTGGACCATCGTGATTGGCTCAGACCATCACGATTGTGTCACACCATCGCGATTGGCTTACACCATCGCGACGGCTCGGCCGGACCATCGCGACGGTCTCACACCATCCCGACGGTTCACTTGAACCATCACAATAGTCCCTGACCGTCGCAACAATCCTGTCGACCCCACGCCATCGTGACGATCCACTTGCCACATGTCAAGCCAGACCATTGCGATTGTCCCAGGTATGCCATCGTGACACTTCAAAGTTGGACCATCACGATTGGCTCATGCCATCGCGCCCTGTGACCATCGCGATGAGCTCACGCCATCGCGATGGTTACGTTGACCGTTGATCGATGCCATCGCGATTGCTCGTCAATCAAACCATCGCGACACTTCATTTTAGACCATCGTGACGCTTCATTTTAGACCATCGCGATGCCTCGCACGCTTGGATCATCACGATTGTATTGTGCCATCGCGACGGTTCACCCGCGCCATCGCGACGGTCCTAGAACATCCTGATTGTCCCAGACCATCGCGATTCTCCACCCCAAACACCAATTTTAGGGTTTGATTTTTTGGGAAAATTTGAGGCTATTTTGAAGAAATTTTTGGGTGATTAGACTCATAGGAGACCCCTTAGCTCATAGGGGAAGAAAAACATGTTTGTCAGTTTTTACCCCCGAGAGCTTGAATGCTCATATCTTTTTCATCCGAACGCTCATATCTGTGGGACTACGAAAGGAAGGGGGCAGTAAAAAATTTTAGGCAAAGGAAAAAGGAACTTAAAAAGTGTATATATTCAAGTGCTTGATCATCAATTGTGAATTGGTCTAAACATTGGATTTTTGCAGGTCTAGCAAGGGCTATCAAGGGCAACCAAGGCAAGGCAGTGAAGAACGCAGGGCTTGGGAAGTGCGACTTCTTGGGCATCAGAGTGACCAAAGCAGCTGACTCAAGGTTGGAAGAATACTCAACCCCCTCAGTCAATTATTAACTTAGGCTAAACGTTTAGCATTGTGGATTAACGATGATAGGAAACGATCAAGTTCAAGAAATTTAAATTCTTCAAGTCCAAGACTAAAGTAAAGGTGTGCGATACGAAAACCTAAAGGAAAGAACTTAAGTGATGGAACGAGAACTCAAAAATATAATGAAAAGTCGAGTCCTAACGCTTACAGTAAGATAAGACAAGAATCTAAAGGAATTTAAAAACAATCAAGTAAGTAAGAACAAGGAACCATCGACAATCAGAGAGTGCCAAGAAGTAAATTCATGAACCTTAGATCAGGCAAGCATATAGGTAAGTCAGACTGACGAAGCCTTAGATCATCAGAAGCAAGTGTAAGAACTTCTGCTCGTTCGTGGGCTCAATAATTGAATAGCTATCCTTACGAGTTGAGCTCAGATACGAGTGAATAAAAAATGGCTTTTAGCATGGAAAGACCAGAAGGAGGGTTAAACATAGCATATTTGGAAAGACCCGAAGGACCCTATAGAACTCAATTAGAATTTCTCTGAACCAACTGCTTAGGTGCTCGCATCTATGAGGATGGTTTGTGAAGACAAGTGGTGAAAATGCACAACCCTGACCAACCCATTGGATTGGAACGTCTAGTGGTGAAATTTGAGAGAGACGCATACATAAACAAAGAAGGGACGATGTACATCGTAAGTACTCAACCAAATAATACCAATGCGTTTGGTGTAATTCAGTTAGAGACGGAAGCTAAAGCCCAAGGAAAAGAACCAGTAGGAGAAGAACCTAGGACACCTAGAGGGAAATCTGTACTAACAAGAGTACTAATCCCCGAGTGGATCCCTCAGGATAAGAGAAGCATAGAGTTGTTTGTGAATAAGGAAACTGACAAAGCATTTTGGAGGTACAGAATGGAACAACCTAATGAGGTAATCTCCATCATGATTTACGAGTTCAAGGACCCAGATACACCTGGAAAGGTTGTATACCTGGATGAAACTTCAGAAAGAGTATTTGTAGTACCACATCATGCAAGAAATACCCACACATGGAGAGGTGAGTTAGTCTTCCCTCCATCTCGAACAAATATAAACACGAGCCATTAGGGTGCTGGAACATCCTCAGCCCATGGCATGCAAAGAGAGAGAATAAAGAGAGACCGGAAGTAAGTTTCATTCATCCCTTAGGGAGAAATAGAACCACCATGGACACCGACAGAGTGGAAAGACAAAGGGAACCTAGAATACCAGGTGGTAGAGATGATTTTCCTCTACCTAGACCATGTGAGCATCCAAGGATATTGAGACCCACTCAATTAGTAAAGTCAATGAAAAACTACTTTGATGGGACAGGAGGTCCCTATGACCATGTTGCGGAATTTAAGCAAGTGCTCCGAGCAGAGCAGGTAGAAGACATGTTTACGCAATACAATGATTTTGGAATAACGTTAAAGAACACCGCTTTAACTTGGTTCCAACCATTGCAACAAAGGCAATTTAGAGATATCCATCAGTTTTTGGAGTCATTCATCACTGAATTCTCTAAAAGTGGAATCAAGTATGATACTTCTTCATTGATTCATAGTTTCAAACAGACCCCTCAGGAAACAGTCAGACTCGTAGGACGTAGGTTTAGACAATACGTTGAGAGATGTCCAATGCAAGAGTTACCCTCATAGGCCAAGCAATTGTCATTGTTTTTAGATGGCCTATTGAGCTCTAAACTATGCTCCTATGTGTACTTGAAGGAACCTAGAATGCTAGAGCAATGTGTAAGAATTTGTATAGACATTGAGGACAACCTAGGAGATGAGTTGGAACTCTCAAAGGTCTATAAGGACTCTGATTTAAAGAATCAGCATAGGAACCCGAATGACTTTGAGACGCAGGAAAGAAATGCACCATCCCTGTCTCAAGTACCCAACACAGAGATTGAAGACAACCTGTCATCCATACATAAGTATTCACATGAATTTCTAAGAGAAATCCAAGAAGAGAAGTAGAGAAAAGAACAAAACACCCGTCCTCCTATTAAAGAAATAGATGACTTGCAAGAGCACTTTCCCCAAGACATCCCCTCTATTTACGATGATGTCGAGGAAGAGCAACTGAGTGAACACATAGGTTTTTGAATCCAACTCTTTGCAAGAATTACCTCAGTTCACAGGACCTTGGGAAGCCAAGTCTATTAGTATGAGAGCACCCACGATAATAGTGAGGAATGAAGGATCAGTGATCCCTAGAAACACGGAAGTGATCAAGAACACTAAAGTACAATGTCATCTCACTCTAGAGGAATTGTTGAAGGTTAAACCAGAACTGTGGAAGCATGTAGCAAATCAATTCCCTGAGCATGCTACTACTCTCTCACAGATAAGATCACACAAGAAGGTACTAGAGATACCTGTAGAAAGAATCAGAGATGTAAGTGAAGGAGAGGAAGGTAACACTTATCTTCCAATAACCCATCAGGGCTACACTACCAAAGCCATATTAGATTCAGGAGCCGGAGTAGCCATCGCTACCATAGCTTTATGGAAACGTTGGGGCAAGCCAGCATTAAGACCCACCAGGATGAAGTTACAAATGGCTGACGGATATATAGAGAAACCATTAGGCTTACTAGAAGGCATTTCTCTCACCACGTGTGGTGTGGATTTTGAGCATACTTTTGCCATTTGTGATTTTGGAAAAAATCACACCTACGAGATGATTTTAGGAAGACCATTCATGCGTCAGTTGCAAATTGTACAAGATGTTGGAGAAACAATCACTAATTGGACATATATTTGAAGGTCAAAGCTTTAGAAGAAACCCACATGCCTATGTGAAGGGACAAATTCACAAGTGTATTATATTTGTAAAGTTAGTTCACTTTAGTTCTAGAAGTTTTTTAAAATCACGAGAATGAGAAAATCTATATAAGTTAGTTTGTATCAACTGACACGGCGAGAGAGAAGAAGGGGAAGACAATGAGAGAGTGAGTGTTGGCATACAAAGCAACAGAGGAGTCATGCACAATACGGCAACAAGGCCAAATCATTTTTTTCCCATGGATTATTTACAACTCAAGTGATTTTAATCACTACACAAACATTGTAAATCCCGTTTTTGGTAGAATAGACTCCATTTTGTGCAAGCCGAGGAGTCCTCGAGCTTGAGGAGTATTAGAACTAGCGACATATCAATTTTCATAATTTTTAGACTCTGTTTGAGCCCTCAAATAGACTCTAGAACCTAATTTTTAACTAGGCCGGACACTAGGTCTAGACAAGACCAAAGCTAGTTAGAAAACTATAAAAAGAGCTAGAGAGCTCATTTTTGGGGTTAGATTGTTGGTGAATTGAGCTTATGTAAGAGACCTTTTGATTAATGCAAAGAATTCCATTGTTCCTCTCCTTGTTCTTGCCTTGTGTGCACGTGTGTGTGTATGTGTGTGCATGCTTGTGTGCTTCTCACTCACGCACTTGTGCCTTCACTTGCTCATAGTCTTCATACTAGTCCTCACGTCTCCACGGATTGACAATTATGAGGTGAATCTTCTCACGTTGGTACTCACCATTGTGCTAGAGTGACACCAAATTTGGCGCCGTTGCCGGGGAGAGAGCTTCGAGGACGAGCGTGTGATGGTAAGACGTCGAGTTGAGACATTGGAGTTATAGGTAATATCCTTCTTTCTCTTAATTTTTCTTCATTTTTTCCTTACTTTCGCATCACCATCATCACCATCATCATCTCCACCATCTCCCACCTCCATCTCCATCTCCACAAAAAATTTCAGTTTTTTGGTCATATTACACCCCCCACCTCATTTCCCTCATTTCATTGTGAGAGAGAGCGAGAGAGAGCTTGCATGCTATCTGTTTTTGGTGTGTTTTTGAGCTTTTGTTGCAGGAACTTGCTGTACCACCTCCTCCAGCAGTGTGCGCAGGTACGACAGACTCTGCACAGGTCCCGAGACGACGACCTCTGTCTGTCGCGACAGACAGAAAAACTTAAAATTTTGTGAATGCATGTTTGGCACGGTAACCTACACCATTAGGGCACTCTAAATCACTAGAAGTTTCTCAAAAATTTGCGTTTTTTCAGTCTATCGCGACAGACACCGTCTATCGCGACAGACACCGTCTATCGCGACAGACACCATCTATCGCGACAGACAGAGACCCACGATAGACCCCGTCTATCGCGACAGACACCGTCTATCGCGACAGACCAAAAATCGACGACAGACAGCGTCTATCGCGACAGACACCGTCTATCGCGACAGACACCGTCTATCACGACAGACACCGTCTATCGCGACAGACACCGTCTATCGCGACAGACCAAATCACGACAGACGACAGACAGCGTCTATCGCGACAGACACCGTCTATCGCGACAGACCAAAATTCCACGATAGACACCGTCTATCGCGACAGACAGAAATCCGCGACAGACAGCGTCTATCGCGACAGACACCGTCTATCGCGACAGACAGCCCCCACGATAGTTTGTGTCTATCGCGACAGACAGACATTTTCGGCAAAAATTAAGGGGTAAATTTTTTGGAAATTTAGGCTAAACTTTGGGCATAGTTGCACTCTCAAATACTCATACACTTGCAAAGGCCTTAGAAAAATGCATTAAAACCCTGAAAGGTTCTGTTTGTCTAAGTTAACCCCCTAAACCCTGAACGGTCATAACTTTTTCATACGAAATCCATTTTTTGAGCTCTAGGGCTTGTCGGAAAGCTCGTGGCATATACTACACGCCCTCAACTGTTCTTTATAAGAATAACGCGTTGATTTTCAGATAGGATATTTGGAAGTTGACACACAGAGGGGTAGAAACACCAAGGGAGCTCTAGAGGAAATTTCTAGCAACACAAAAGGGGGAACAAGGGTCATTAAAAAAAAGTGTCTGAAGTAAATTGTCTGTCAATTGAAAGGTCAACTTGGAGCTAATCTTGAGACTGATGCAGGACTATTGAGAAGCAATTGAGAGCGTCCAAGCAAGGGTTTTGCGCAAGCTTGAGAATCAACTTCTCGAGCACTAAAGAGCAAGGGTCAACAAGAAAGGTCGGAATACTCTCAACTCCTCCTCGTCAATTCCTAGCTTAGGCTAAGAACGATTAGAAGTAGGAGTAAGTCAGGGCGACGATAGGCAACTATCAAGTTGAAGCATACCTAAACTTTCAAGCTCAAGCTAAGGGCATAATCCTTGTACTGTCGAGAATTTTAAAGGGAAAGAACTTAACGTGGAACGATCAACTGTAAGTGCGAAACAACATTCAAATATTCCTGACAATGTGATATCAGACAAGACCTTAAACATGATAAAATAACTAAAAAGAACCAAGCGACTAATATGAAGTAACCAGCAATGAGGTTGTACTCTGGGCAAAGAACTGTGCTACTTAGATAGGCATATGAACCTTAGATCAGGACGACATCTAGTAAGGGAGAGACAAAGCCTCAGATCTTCAGAGGCCAGTGTTAACCACACTGCTAGGTCTTGGGCCCAGCAGTTGAACCACCACTCGTACTACCCTAGCTCTGAGACCAGTGAGTCAGGGATGTCTCAAGGCATGGACAGACCTATAGGAAGTTCAGGAGTGCCTTACTTGTACAGGGTAGAAGGCCCTTACAAAACACAGTTGGAATACCTTAGGACCAACCGATTAGGTGCTAGCATCTATGAGGACGGCCTAGGAAGATCCGTGGTCTAGATTAAAAACCCTGACCAATCCATAGGACTAGAGCACCCAGCTGTCAAGTTTGAAAACGGTGCATACCTGGACAAAGAAGGAACCATATACGTAGTCACCAGTCACCCAGATAGGACAGATGAATTTGGAAATGTAATCTCAGAAGCGGACTTAGGTGACTTGGAACAAGGAAACATGGGAGTAGAACCTAGAACACCCCGAGGCAAATCTGTTCTCACTAGGATTATCACACCTGAGTGGGTTCCCCAAGACAACAAGAGCATAGAGTTGCTCCTCAATCGAGAAACTGACGAAGCCTTCTGGAGGTATAAATCTAATCAGCCAACTGATATAGAAACTATCATGATCTATGAGTTTAAGGATCCGGATAGCCCAGGTAGAGTGACCTACTTAGATCACACTTCGGAAAGGATCTTTGTGGTGACAGAAAATGATAGGCATGCTTACACTTGGAAGGGTGAATTCATTTTCCCTCAACCAAGATCGAACGTATCCTATGGTCACCCTAGAGCTGGAACATCCCAAGCTCATGGAATGCAAAGAGACAGAAGTAGAGATAGACCAGAAGTAAGCTTTACCAATCCAGTGGGCAGAGAAAGAACGAGGACGGAGACGAATAGGGTAGAACCTGAGGTGCTTAGAGCTCACAGGAACCAAAGAAATGTGGATGGATTCCCTCTGCCGAGACCTAGAGAGCACGCAAGAACTCTGAGACCGACTCAGCTAGTTAAGTCCATGAAGAATTACTTTGATGGCACAGGAGATCCCTATGATCATGTGGCGGAGTTCAAGCAAGTCTTGAGAGCTGAACAAGTGGAGGATCTATTCACACAGTACAATGCCTTCGGTCTAACCCTTAGGAACACAACACTTACATGGTTTCAGCCATTGGATGAGCGCCAGTTCAGGAGCATAGACCAACTCCTAGAAGCATTTATTATTGAATTCTCCAAGAGTGGCATAAGACACAATACCTCCTCACTGATTCACAGCTTCAAGCAAACCCCTCAAGAGACTGTGAGACTTGCAGGAAGAAGATTTAGGCAATACCTTGAAAGATGTCCTGTTTCGGAGCTACCCACATCTGCCAAACAAGTAGCCTTATTCCTTGATGGATTGTTGAGCACGAAATTGAGATCCTATGTGTATCTGAAAGACCCTAGGACTATAGAAGAGTGTGTACGCATGTGCATTGACATTGAAGATAACCTAGGGGAAGAACTAGAGCTTTCCAAAATCTACAAAGATTCAGATAGTGCATCTAGTCACTCTTCCACGCAATCCACATCAATTGAGGAACTCGCAGAGAAAGTAGCTCAGAAATTAGGGGTAACTAGTAAACAAATCCCAAGGTTTGCCCCTGTGAAAAGGTGCTACACTTGTGGTGGTGACCACATGGCGAATGTCTGCCCCATTATGGCTCAGCCCCAAGTAAATCCTAGTAGCCAGTACTGCACCATAGAACGGAGATACACCAATCACACCGCACAAGATTGCCCATACAACAAGCAGGCAGTTAGGCAACCCCACCCTCAGCCATACCCTCAGCAGGGAAGATACCAGAACCCGTACCCTCCACAACCATATGGCAGGCCACAACAAAATTTCCAACCTCAATATCAAAACCAACAAAGGCCTCAGCCTGTGCTAGCACAACAACCCCCAGCCCCAGCTAATGTGATTCCGGTAAAGTATACTGCTGCAAAAGAGAACCTGAATAGAGCTATAGTCCCTGTAACATCCTTGCTTTCTGAAAGTGACCCGAGTGACCATAGCTTTGATTCTACACATGTTGATAGCCCCCAGGCCTACTACATGCAGTCTCCTGAGCATGGTGAGTCTATTATAACGAAGAGACAAACGAACCTAGTTGGGAGTCAGATTACACGAACGTCATGTATGCAAACCCCAACCCTAGGCCTCAACCTAGGCAAGTAAGACCTCCATTCCCAAGAGGACCGTGCTACAGATGCCAAGGAGATCACCTCATTCGTGATTGCCCCTTACCTCCACTTACACAAAACCAGTCAGTAACGATCCAAGGCTTCTGCCAAGATTGTGGAAAAGAGCATCTCTTACGAGATTGCCCAAAGAACCCCAATAATATGCCAAAAATCACGCCTATCAATGTTATTGAGTTAGTGGTAGATTCCAGCGGAAGTGTTACTTCCACTGCACCCGTACAGGTAGTCACGAGAGCTCAAGCAGTGCAGCAAAACCAAGGGGTAGGCAAGGAAAAGAGCCCAGACGCTAGCGATACTGAGAGCCAAAATAAAAAGAGAACAAGAGCTTGGAGAGATAGCCGCGAACGCATGAAAAGGCAATGGGCAAAGAAGATGAGTGAACTTGAGGAAAGTCTACGAGAAACCAAGGCTAAAATCATAGAGATCACATCTCAACCGCACTCTCACACATTCCCACCGCTACCATCCCCATCACCCTCCATCCCTCCACCCTCTAAGACACCCCACGTAACCCACCCACCACCCCAAACAGGATCAGTACTAGCTGATCCCACTCCTGAAGACATAGACATGATGCTTAAAGCATATCAGGCCAGAATCCAAGAAGGGCCAAACGTCACGGATCATGACAAGTGCTATCCCAGAGCTGACCTAGAGATAGAAAGAACCAAGCTGTGCGCGAAAATGGTCGCATTGGCTCAGACTATGTTTGAAGCCAGTCGCCTTTTCAATTACTCGGGCTCAGCCAAGACGCAATTACACTTGGATGGACTTCTAGAGAAGTTAGAGGGCATAATCGCAAGATCTGCCAAGGAAGAAAAAAATCAAGGAAGGGAGGAAGCAAGCAAAAACATGACCCATCCCCCACCAGAAGCTTATGTGCCAAATTCCACTGAACCAGACAACCCCCCCTCCCTAGGAAGAATAGAGAATCTAATTGCACAATCAGAAAAGGAACCTATCCCTCAAAGAAAGGAAGGGGCAAGAGAACGGATAAGCCAGCCTCTTCAGGAAGCCCATGTGCCTCCTCAAGAAGCTTATCTTTCCCCCCAAAAGGCACATGAGCCTCCCTCGAAAGCTTGCGTACCTCCACAGGTTGCCTACATTCCTTCTGAGGGAGCGTATGAGCCTGTTCGGAAAAGTAATAGAATAAGTAACCCTCCCCAGGAAGCTTGTGCTCCAGCCATCTATGAGAACGAGGAGAGAGCCAACGATAGAATAAGCCCTCCTTCCCAGGTTGCTTATGCGCCTAATTCTACGGAGCCAGACACTTCTTCTTCTATGAATCGGTTTGCACCAGACTTCCTACGAGAGATTCAAGAAGACAAATGGGATAACGAAAGTGAAGTCGCCCCTCCCTTTGAACTTGTGGATGATGCACACGACCAATTCCCACAAGACATCCCATCTATTTACGGGGAACATGAGAGTACTCAATCTCACGAGAGATTGGACTTTGAATCTAATTCCATACAAGAGTTACCCCACTTCACAGGACCATGGGAAGCAAAGTCCACCTGTATAAGAGCACCTACAATCATGGTAAGAAACGAAGATTCAGTCATACCTAGGAACACAGAGGTAGTGAAGAACACTAACGTGCAGTGCAATCTCAAGTTAGAAGAGCTACTCAGGGTTAGACCTGAATTATGGAAACATGTAGCCAAACAAGTACCAGAGATAGCAAAACCTCGTTCCCAGGTAGGATCCCATAGGACAGTGCCAGAAATTCCCTTGGATAAGATAGGAGATATGTGTGAAGGTGAAGAAGGGAACACCTATCTTCCCATCACCTACCAGGAGTACACCACCAAGGCAATTTTGGACTCAGGTGCAGGAGTTGCAATTGCCACTACTTCCCTATGGAAGCGTTGGGGCAAGCCGGCACTCAGGCCAACGAGAATGAAATTGCAGATGGCCGATGGTCACATAGAGAGACCCCTAGGATTGCTAGAAGGAATAACTCTCACCACTTGTGGTGTCGAGTTTGAGCATACATTTGCCATATGTGACTTCAGCAAAAATCATGCCTATGAGATGATTTTGGGAAGACCACTTATGCGACAGTTGCAAGTGGTACAGGATTGGGGAACCAACTCCTTGTATTTGCAACACTTGGGTGTTACGACCAAAGTCAATCTCAAGGATTATTCTCATAGAGATGTCCCTCCTATCCAATGGAATCCCATCCATAGAGCCAAAGATGATACAGAATCGGTGCATTCCATAGGGTCTGGATCCTCATGGATGCATGAAGACACTCACTTATGGATGTGCAAGGTAGCAGTGGAAGAAGAGAAGAGAGAGAAAGCCAGAGAGGTAGGTGCGAAAGAAACCCATAGATCAATCCAAGACCAAGCCTATGCACCTGTAGTAGCAACACATGTGACCCCGAAGGAAGAAGGAAAGAAACGAAAGAAGAGAGAAGCCTCACCAGAAGAGGAAGAATCTTTGTTTGAGGTCCCAGAAAATTTTAAGAAGTATGAGATAGATGACAGGCGAGTCATGATAAGAATGCCTAAACGAGAGGCACAATCAGGAGAGGCCTATGATAACAAAGAAACCACCAAGAAAATAGTTGTGGCCCTAGAAGAAGGAGAGGAGAGATGCACGTACATAGGCCATGACCTAACAGAGGAAGAAGAGCATGCGTTGATAGCCTTGCTAAGAGAATACAGAGATGTATTCGCTTGGAGTTACAAGGATTTGAAAGGTGTTGACCCCGATATATGCTCACACACTATCCCCATGACCTCAGATGCTAAACCCTCTAAGCAAAAGCCCTATACTTATAACGATAATTACGCTGCTAAGATCAAAGAAGAGATAGATAGATTGGTTGAAGCTGGATTTATCTATGAAATTGAGCACACTGAATGGGTATCCCCCATCGTAGTGGTGCCCAAGAAGAATGGCAAGCTGCGTGTGTGCATTAACTTGAAAAAGGTTAATGCAGCCACAATTCGAGATAACTATCCGCTTCCCATCACAGAACATCTCTTAGAAAGAGTGGCAGGCAAGGAAGTGTACAGCTTCCTTGATGGATTTTCGGGCTACAATCAAGTAGCCATAGCTCCAGAGGATCAGCATAAGACAGCCTTTGCCACAGAATGGGGCATTTTTGCTTTTAGAGTAATGCCATTTGGGCTTACCAATGCACCAGCTACCTTCCAGAGGCTGATGTGCCATGTGTTTAAGGAGTTCCTGAGGAAGAGTTTAGAAGTCTACGTTGATGATCTTTGTGCTCATTCCAACATTAGACAAACCCATATCCGTGAACTCAGACAAATCTTTGACAAATGTAGAGAATATCAAGTCTGCCTAAACCCAGAAAAGTGCGTTTTTATGGTCAGGCAAGGCAAGATTCTAGGACACATAGTGTCAAAGAATGGCATATCTACCGACGAAGAAAAAGTGAGAGCCATAGCAGAGCTACCTAGGCCAAAGAATGTCAAGGAAGTACAAGCTTTCATGGGGCATTGTGGTTATTACCGACGATTTATACACATGTATGCTATCATTGCAAAGCCCATGTACGGGCTTCTGACTAACTTTGAGTGGACGGATGAATGTGAGAATTCCTTCCAGGAGCTTAAACGAAGATTATGTTCAGCACCAATCTTGACCACACCAGATTGGAATAAGCCATTCCATGTTCACGTGGATGCATCCAATTATGCTATTGGATGTGTACTTGCACAACCTACTGGTGAAGGTAATATGGATCTTCCAATTGCCTATGCCAGTAGACAGTTGAATGCGGCTGAACGAAATTACACCACTACGGAGAGAGAAGGTTTAGGCATGGTATATGCAGTTAAGAAATTTAGACACTATTTGCTTGCAAATAAGTTTAAATTTTTTACGGGTCATCAAGCATTGCTATACCTCGTAAACAAGCCTTGCAATACAGGAAGATTAGTGAGATGGTTTCTCTTGCTAATGGAATATGATTTTGAGGTTGTGGTAAGGAAAGGGAGGACTCACTTGAGAGCAGATCACCTCTCTAGGCTCACATCGGGAGAAGCCCCACAAGGAGTGTCAGATGACCTTCCTGATGCTTACTTGTTTAATTTGGAAGTTGTACCGCAGTGGGCTAAGCCATTGGTACCAGTATTGACATACGGGCCTAACCATCCAGTGGTAAACACACGGAATAGAGAGGTGGTAAAAGCCCAAAAGTACCACATCATGGCAGGAAGTATGTACAAGCACACAGATCAAGGGATCTTGGCTTGCTGCGTAGAAGAGGATGAGTACGCTAAATGGTTGCAATTAGCACATGTAGGTGCACTAGAGCAACACCATTCAAAGCAACGAGCTTTACAGACACTAAGAAGACTCGGCGTGCATTGGCCGACTATGGAAGCGGATGTCCAAAAGTTGTGCAAGGAATGCCCAATCTGTTGCACTAAGCCACCTGTGGAACACGCCACTCTTTATCAAGTATCCATTGTGCCAGATTGGAGTGAACCACTAGTATCCTTCCTAAGGACGAAAGCATTCCCTCCAGACATGACTCTGGCTAGGAAAAGGAGTTTAGAACAAGAAGCCCTGGATTACTCACTCATTGGTGATAATCTATACAAGCATGGTAAAGATGGTTACCTGAGGCTATGTGTCCATGAAAGTGAATATCTTAAGATCTTAGAAACTGCTCACCAAGGTGTAGCAGGAGGACACTTTGGACCGGATCGGGTGATCAAGTCAATACTATTTGCGGGCTTCTGGTGGCCTACCCTTCACATGGATGCACATACCTATGTGAAACGGTGTGATGTCTGTCAGAGGACTCAGTATCCTATACGCAAAGATGAGATGCCACTGAAACCTATGATGGGTGGACGTGCATTTTCTAAGTGGGGAATAGACTTTGTAGGTCCTATTAATCCCCCAGCTAAAGGTTCTCATGCGGAATACATCATTGTTGCAACAGATTATCTAACTAAGTGGGTAGAGGTAAAGGCTACGACAAAGAACGATGCTCAAACAACTGCTAAATTCTTGTTTGAGAATGTATTCACGAGATATGGGCTACCTATAGAGCTTGTAAGTGATAGAGGCACTCATTTCTTGAACGAAGTGATTGAAAATCTACTCCAAGAATTCTTGGTAATACACAAGAAGTCTGCCCCCTATCACCCTCAAGCTAATGGACAAGCTGAGAGCACTAATAAGATCTTATGCAATGTACTGACAAAATTAGTGAACACTAAACGCTCTGATTGGGACAAACAGCTACACCATGCTGTTTGGGCATACCGAGTTGCCTACAAAACGGTACTCCAAGCCACCCCCTTTCAGATGGTATTCGGCCAAAACGCTGTGCTACCCTTGGATTTCCTGATTCCTACGTTGAAAGTAGCACAAGAGCACGAATGGACAGGTCATGAGCTCTCCTCTAGGATCTTTGACCTTGAACGATTAGGGGAAACAAGACTAAGAGCCGCTGCAGGAATATATGCAGCCAAGAAGAGACAGAAGGCATATTTCGATGCCCATGTGAAGGATAAGGGCTTAAAGCAGGAGATCTAGTTTTAGTCTATACACTGAAACAACACGCAAGGAAGCTAGAAAAGAGAGGCTACGGACCTATGATTATCAATAGGATCTCCACGAGTGGAGCAGTACAATTAGCCACGTTAGAGGGTGATATTCTCCCAAACTATATTAGCGGTTGCAGAGTCAAGTTGTATCAGGAACCCCTCACGGAGGAAATGCTCAGCCGACTCAACACTGCTAAGACACGCAAAGAGGAAGAAAAGCGAATTCGAGAAGAAGCTCAAGCACAAGCTTTAGAACGCATCAGAAGGATGAAGTTACGAAGGCAAGGCCGAGATCAGACTAGAACAGATGACTATGCAGATCAAGGATATCCTATGGCCATGTGTGAAGTCGCAGGAACAAGCTCGCATAGGATAATTGATCAACGTCCTTTCATAACCCTAGATATAGGACAAGGAAAGAGTGCAAGGACCGTAAGAGCCTTGATTGACTCTGGTGCAGCCACTAGTGCTGTTAAATTGTCTTACTGTCAAGAGTTGCAGTTAACTGTCAATCCTGTGGAAGCGTATCTCATAGGATTGGGAGGCGTGGAAACCCCTTGCATGGGCGAGGTGGAACTTCCCCTCTATATTCATGATGAGGCTATAACAGTTAAAGTACTAGTGTGTCAAGACGAGGATCTCACTGAACCTCTTGTCTTGGGTCAAGATTGGATCTATGACCAAGCAGTCAACTTAAACCTAAGAAGTGGACTTCTTCAGGTATGGGTCAATCATAGTCGAATTACAGTAGAATTAGATAATGGAGCACTCAAGGAACTAGGAAAGGCACAGACTCCTGGTCCCTCCAGGGGTGCACATGAAGTTGACCATGCTGTTCTTGTCCAAAACTATGTGTTGCAGAGGAATGATATTTGCAAAAAAGGAGTCAGGGATGCAAAGGAACTCCCTTCTGTTCCAAAGGCCAGAAGGAGGCAACAACCAAAGGTGGATCAAAGGCAGAAGAAGCAGAGTACTACCTATGTCCGAGATCCAAAGTACCTGCGCAGCAAAATGTCCTAGTACGTGAAACAAGTGTGGGTGCGGAAAGGCGAACACCCGGTAGCACTCAAGCCAACCACACGGGCAAAGCCTCTTATTAGTAACCAACAACACGACACTAATAAGAAGTCTTTCAGAAATTCTTCTGCTAACGTGAAATCTATTTGGGTGCCCAAGCAGTCGATGAAGACTAGCTCACATTCAAGACAAATTTGGGTGCCTAAGGCTTGTTTGCGGGCTCAAATAGCTACACCAGGAACACACCTACACCACACGATCCATTCACTCGCACAGCCGGCATCCACTCGTTTTCAACACTCACGAACACACTAAGGCCCATGATCACGAACAGAATCACTTGTCAATGGGTCCCTAAAAGGCCTCATGTTCAAGCTAATACACCTATAATGTTCTCTAGCGTCTCTACGAAACCAAGAGAAAAACCTATCCACTGCATTTGGCAGCTTAAGGCGTGTAATAAACCCCCCGACCCCAATTTGTAAATTCACCCCCACTTACTAACTGCATTAGTCTCCTAGGAATACCCAAGCATTAACGACACACACGGTCTTCGTGCACTTACTAACCACTAACTCACCATCTACCTCATGTTAATGTTGTAACGGGGACAACGACGGATTTATTCTGTCCATTACGATGTTAACACATGATTCTATATTCTCACAGAATCAGAAGGCAAGAAGTAAAATGGCAGAAGCGACAGGTTCGGGCTCACAAGTAGGGATACTTACTGCAGGAATTGATGTGGATAGTCTACCTGTGGATGTGCCACCAACTGAGCGACCATTGGAGCTGCAGCACCTTCAGCAAATCCCGGTGCCGGATCCACCCACAGGGATCACAGAAAGAGTCCATGCCAATTCTCATTGGTTCAATGGCATGCCAGGTCCATTAGGAGAGGCCAAGTATATATGGGAGTCTAAGTGCGAGTATGACAGATCATGGGTTCGATTCCAATTTTTCTCCAAGGAGTTCGAGACTTTACAGAACACCGAGGATCTCCAGACCATATGGCAACGAGCAGGGCTGGCAGAATACTTTAAAGCCCCACTACCTAAACCAGATCTCCTCCGATGTTACTATTTGGTCTCCACATTACAAGCTAATGAAGAAAAGGACAAACCCGGATCATTTGTTCTTCCCTCCTTGCTGGGCAACAACGAGTTGAAGAAGTTTGAACTTACTGCGGAGTTGGTAAGCGACGCTTTGAATATGCACGGCATGCATGTACCCTCTGAAAAGGATGCTCTTGTTCCCACTAACATGAAGGATAGGAAACTATTGAAGCTTAAAGACATGGCAGCACTCACACCAAACGTGTCCATCCCTCTCCGCATGTGCATGCAACATTTCGCCTTTCCCGGCCAAGACCGCTTCACACAACCACACAAGAGAATCTGGTTCGCTCTCTACTTAGCGGAAGCAGGTGCGTTACCCATTAAGCTACCGGTATGGATTATAGATCAATTGTATGAAGCAAACAAACGGTCTTCTAGGAAATTAGTGGTGAACGGATGCTGTGCAATCACACGCATTATTTACCGGTGCCTAGCATACGATGTTCCCCTTGAACGTGCCTTAACTTGGGCACAATTACAAATGTTTAAGAAGCTCAAGACGTCCACACATCAATCCAAGCGCATGAGGGGTGCGATCCCTTGTGTCCAGACAAGGGAAGTTCTGACTACTCCTGAGGTATCGCCACGAAGGGAGACCACTGTACCTCCCTTTACCATTAGGATACCCAGGTCGGGATCTGAAACTACGACGCAAGCTACCCCATCGGCTCCTCCTGTTCCAACCGAATTCGAATTTGCTGCCACTGGAGATGCTGAAGGAATGGACCCCCAGGACTTCGAAGCATTCCTACAAAGTACACAATTCTCTGATGTGGAGTTTTATTCAGATGCAGAGGAACAAGGCACATCCTCACGAAGAAGAAGAAAGTCTACAGACGGTCGACATGTACATTGGAGTGACGCTCAGCAAGGTCAACAACAAGGACACCTAGAAGAAGAAGGAGCGTATGAAGAGGAGACCACTGAAGCTCCAGCCTATACAACAGAGCTCCGAAGGCTGTATCAGATTATGGAAAGAGTGCGATCGCAACAACTACTCACCGAACAGAGTAGCAGAGTACTCATGACTCAGTTGTTGGAAGAAGCAGGAGTTGACTCCGAATATAGGGAAGGTCTCTTATTGATGGCAGAAACATATGGGGTAGTGGAAGCAGTGCGCACTGCCATTCGAAGGTCTCCAGTTCAATATGATCCACGAAGGTTCCAGACACAACCACGCTCAGGTAAGAATATCCATATTCCCATCACAATTGCAGAAGAGCCAACTATTACATCTGAACCCATCAGGACAACCTCCCAAGCAACCGAAACGGCTAGCCAACAGCACCCAGTCACCCATGAGGAGTCCATCGAGCCACTACCACCCACACCCCCACCATCACCTCCTAGAGCAGAAACAGTGGAAATCACCTCGACCACTCAACCCACCGACCCAACCTTCATCTTCCCTACTCCCATCTCTAGTTCCACCCTATTCTCTACCACTGATAACCCAATCTTTGAAGCAACCCCCATCACTACACAATCCACCGAACCGCTCCTAGAGCCTGCCCTAGGGCAACCATCCCCCATGCCCTCAGCCATAGGTCATCCTGACCCTAGCTCCACATTCATGGGTTTCCCTGCTACCACGCAACCCTTTCCGCCCTCCTCAAATTTACGACCTCAACCCCCGACCTCTCTCTCTCCATTTCTACAATCCCTCCATGACCTCCTTGCTAGAGCTTTTCAACCAGGGTCTCAACCATTTCCTTTCTTTTCAGCTCCCCACCCCACTTCGCATCTATTCACCACTTCCACACACACACCACCTACCATCCCAATGTATATGGCAGACCCCACACTCGCACCCATGCCTGAAGGTATGGACATTTCACCACCCACGGCACCTCCCCCCACGATTCCACCTCCTCCCATTCCCCCTCCACCAATTTCACTCACACACACAACTTCAATAGACACATCATTCACTCTTCCCCATCCCCAATTCCCTTCCCATGCATCTCCCACTGTAAACACCACCCACTCATCTATAGGAAGTGCATTGGACACCATGCTTGCTTGTATATCAAACTTAAGGACAGATTACATTCAGCTCCAGCAACAGAATGAACGCCTGCACGAGCACTCAGAGACACTACAGCACCGCCTCGCGGCACTAGAGGAGGAAAATGCTCGCCTCCACACACAGTTCCAAACTCTCCAAGAAGCTCATGGCATATTGGAGGTACAGTTACAGAACACAGATCAGGAAGCGATACAGGTGGTAGAAGGTCACCTACGGACACAGCTGGAACGCAACTCAAAGCTTCAGCGAAATATGGCTCTACTCAAACGCCATCTTGCGGCCGCTCAGGAAGAGAATCGACGCCTGCAAGTACAAAATCAAGAGAACCTGGAAGCAGCTATTGAGAGCACACCGGGGGCACCCATCAGCCCATCAAAGTTTCAAGCAGTGACCCCCGATAATATCAAGATCATATTGGAAGACTATGCCATGCTGCTTGAAGCACATGATCAGCTATCGGAGGAACTGGGACAATTGAAGCAGAAACACCAAAAAGAACCAACAGCAGCCTCTCCAACCACCCCCTCCGTGGCTTCACTTCTCACAGACTCAGAGGCCATAAAAGATCTCCAGAAACAGGTCACTGAATTGCAAACACGTCTACTACAATATGAAAGACCACCATCCCCTCCAGAGGCTCCCACGGACGAAGAAGTAGTGCAAATTCCTGTGGAACAAACGTTTGACGAAGAATATGATCCACAACCATTCCCAGGAGGCCAACAAACAGAAGAAGCTCAGGACACATTCGAGGCACCACGGCCTCCATGGCTACGTCAAGTGGAGGAAATCGGGAGTTCGCACGAAGAGCGCACAATAGTGCAAAATCAGGCCATGAGGGTCATAGAGGAAACTGTGCTACAATTGGCTTACTTCAAGAACCTGTCATCGAGACACCTGATCCTCTCATCTGAACTCCAATACAGGCCGTATTATATTATCTTGGCTGATTATAATGCAGAAATACAAAGAGTCACGGGTCAGATTCCTACCTTTGCGACCCAATTTCAACCCGAAGACCTTCCTCCAGAGGTGCAAAAAGGCAAAATTCGTCAACCCACCTGGCGGCAAAAACTTCTAGAGACATATCCAGAAATGCTACGCACATGGAACAACGCGCCTTTACACCTCCTATACAATCCATGCTACGGTCCAATCCCACGCCGCAGGTCTTGGAAGGCATTCAATATCAAGGTACAGAACAACGCGCAATGCAAGGAATGGCTGAACTACCCGTACATTGCGCCACCACAAGGACCACCGTCGGTAGCATATATGATGGGCACCATTCGCCACTGGATGCCGCGCTTGAAGCCCATGCAAGATGTAGCAGCGCAAATGATGCTTAAAATCTTAGATATGATGCAGGTAGTCCTGAAAACTTTTAGAAATGCAGCCGCACCACAGGTACGTCTCCCGGGGTTCAGCAATGGAAATTATGACTTGGTGTATGACATGAGCACCACCCCCAGTATTCGTGTGGCTTACGCCTGGCATGTCAAATACCTCCCTGCCTGTTACAAACAGACCTTTGAAGAAATGTTCAGATCAGGTTTCTGGGAGTATCACTCGGAGATTTTCGCACCGAAGCCAACACATCTGCTCCAACTTTTTGCTTGTGAACAAGCAATGTACTCTGAGTACTACACCACCCTGCAACCAGAGGCCCCTGGTGCAATAAATTGGGATGCCTTGGAAGCTGATCTAGCAAGAGGCTTAAGGATAGGAGAACATGAACTGGCCACCAATGTCATCCAATACTATATCGACCACCCGAGAGAACAAAGGTCTGTCAGGGGCGACAGACGCTAGGAAGGGGGGCATGTTGGCATACAAAGCAACAGAGGAGTCATGCACAATACGGCAACAAGGCCAAATCATTTTTTTCCCATGGATTATTTACAACTCAAGTGATTTTAATCACTACACAAACATTGTAAATCCCATTTTTGGTAGAATAGACTCCATTTTGTGCAAGCTGAGGAGTCCTCGAGCTTGAGGAGTATTAGAACTAGCGACATATCAATTTTCATAATTTTTAGACTCTGTTTGAGCCCTCAAATAGACTCTAGAACCTAATTTTTAACTAGGTCGGACACTAGGTCTGGACAAGACCAAAGCTAGTTAGAAAACTATAAAAAGAGCTAGAGAGCTCATTTTTGGGGTTAGATTGTTGGTGAATTGAGCTTATGTAAGAGACCTTTTGATTAATGCAAAGAATTCCATTGTTCCTCTCCTTGTTCTTGCCTTGTGTGCGCGTGTGTGTGTATGTGTGTGCATGCTTGTGTGCTTCTCACTCACGCACTTGTGCCTTCACTTGCTCATAGTCTTCATACTAGTCCTCACGTCTCCACGGATTGACAATTATGAGGTGAATCTTCTCACGTTGGTACTCACCATTGTGCTAGAGTGACAGTGAGTTAGAACTCATTTTGTATGACTGAGAATAGTCGAGCTTCTCTGCGTGAGAAAGCACCTGTGTATTTATGAGGTTTCATAGTTATGGAAAGATTTTATTAAACTTCTGTGTATAAGTCTTCTTCTTCCATCTCCATGATTACTTACTGTGTGATCGGTTCAAAAGATCAAGTTTTCTAAGCAACTCGATGCCTGGCACTCTGTTGATAAGTCATATTTTCATTTATCTTTTTCATTCAGTGCTGAAGTGTTTGCAAATCATGACTTTGTGGGAGAAATTCGATGCTTGGCATCGAATTCTAGTGGATAAGTCATATTCCAAGTGTGTATGAAATCACCTATTGTTTTGGCATCTGAAAGGTCAAGGTTTTATGCGGGAAGTCGATGCTTGGCATCGAATCCCTGCTAAAAAGTGGCTAAAAACACCCCAAGTCGATGCCTGGCATCGAATTCTCGTTGCAAGTCGATGCCAGGCATCGAATTCCATTTTTAGACAGGCACTTTTTACTAAAACAGGAAGAATTTCCAATTTTGGCAGTTATACATAGTCATCTTGTGAAGGCCATAACTTGAGTTCTAGAGATCCGTTCCATGCATATCATAGCTTATTAGAAAGCTCTATTCTTCTAGTTTTAGCCTATAAAAGATCTTGGAGAAATAATATTTGAGCTAAGATAAATTAGCAAAATACTGAAGGTATGTCATTTCAGTGACTAGAAAAATCTGAAGAAGCAAAGTTCTTGGTTTTGGCTATCATTTCTCAAAGTTTGGAGTGGCAATGAGTTAATGGTGACCATAGAGGTGTTCTAGTGTCACATTAATTCATTTCTTGTGGTGTTTCATACATCAACAAGTGGTATCAAAGCATAAAGGTCCTGAAGATCAGAAGGCGGCAAAGGTACGAGAAGTTTTGGAAAGTTTTCCATTAAAGTTTCAAAGGTGAATCATTTGAAGACACAAGGCATCAAAAGGTTACTTCAAAAGTATCTTCATACACAAAGAACTCCAAAAGGTATTCTCCTTTATCCTTTAAGCTCACAGGTTGTAGTAGGAGGAAAGGAGTATGGCAGATCATATCTCTATTGACAAATTGGACAGAGATAATTACCCCGTATGGGTAATGAGAATGGAAGCCTTACTTATGAGTAAGGATCTCATGGTATATGTAACAGGTGAAGAAGAGAAGCCAATATTTGAAGATGAAAGCCGACCAAAGAAAGAGGAACTTGATGCTTTAAAGCATTGGCAGAAGAAGGATGCAAGTGCAAAAGCCTACATCTACAATACAATCTCTGATCATTAATATGAGTTCACTTTATCTTGCAGCAAATCCAGTTTTTCATGCAAGGACAAAGCACATAGAGATACAGTATCATTTTCTCAGAGAAAAGGTAATGGAGAAGGAGATTGAAGTGGAGTACATTTCTACTAAAGATCAGTTAGCAGACATAATGACAAAGATCTTGGATGGTGTGAAGACCAGCAGATTCAAAAGCATGGCAGGAGTAAAAGAAAAGAAGATGATATGAAGAAACAGGGAATGTCAAATAGTGATTGAGGGGGAGCTGTTGGAGAAACAATCACTAATTGGACATATATTTGAAGGTCAAAGCTTTAGAAGAAAACCATATGTCTATGTGAAGGGACAAATTCACAAGTGTATTATATTTGTAAAGTTAGTTCACTTTAGTTCTAGAAGTTTTTTAAAATCACGAGAATGAGAAAATCTATATAAGTTAGTTTGTATCAATTGATGCGGCGAGAGAGAAGGAGGGGAAGACAATGAGAGAGTGAGTTAGAACTCATTTTGTATGACTGAGAATAGTCGAGCTTCTCTGCGTGAGAAAGCACCTGTGTATTTCCGAGGTTTCATAGTTATGGAAAGAGTTTATTAAACTTCTGTGTATAAGTCTTCTTCTTCCATCTCCATGATTACTTACTGTGTGATCAGTTCAAAAGATCAAGTTTTCTAAGCAACTCGATGCCTGGCATCGAATCTCTATTGATAAGTCATATTTTCATTTATCTTTTTCATTCAGTGCTGAAGTGTTTGCAAATCATGACTTTGTGGGAGCAACTCGATGCCTGGCATCGAATTCCAGTTCTCTTGATTAGCAGTCTATCTGACCTTCTTCGGGATCCAAATACATTGGTGTGTCTTCTAGGCCTCTACTAATGACTTTCGAAGCCATACACAAAGGAATCTTTGTGGTTCCAGTTGCGATGGTGAGTAATGGTTGTTTCTTCGTGTCTTCACAGAGTGGCTGATCTGCTTCTGTGTTGGTTTATCTGGTTTATTCATTCGATCCTTCCGTACCCATTGTAGATGAGTATTACATGGATGTGATGTTCAAACAGTAGACATCCATGTGGATGTTCTTCTAGTGTTGCTGGGTTGAGAGACATCATCCTCACTTTCTCTCTTAGGTTTATCTCTCATGGGCGAGGAGGGCACATCACCAAGCAACACATCCTTATCTGTAGGCAATTCTAGATTAGGGCATTTCTTGGATATGCTCTTTGTTGATTCATTTTCTAACTCCTTTTCTAAGTTATCTTCCTGAGGTTTAATAACCTCATGAACATGAGAAGGCCTTTCTTCCAGCAAGCTAAAGATTTCCTTATGTCCTATTTTGGCTGATATGTATCATTGTGCTAGATGAATGCTCACTTCATTCTCAATAATCAAGTCTTGCCCTAGGATCAAATTTTCAATTAGGTCTTTGTCTTTGCATACCAAAACTCTTTGCTCCATGATGGACTTGTTGGTGCAGGACAATCACCAATTGATGGTTTGTACAAGTTTTGAAGTAAAAAAGTAAAGCAAAGATCAAAACTTGAGCATTGAAGATGAGTGCATGATCAGAAGATGAAGTCTTGTATATACATGTATATTACTCTTGTAATTAGTCCATAAAAACTTTGTATCCATGGTGAGTTGGGATGTGAATGTCTATATATATATACTTGAATATAGATGTAATATGTGAGAGAGATGAAAAATGATGAAAATGAGAAGTCATTAGAAGCCTTAGAGAATGAAAAGAATGTTATCCATCCTTGAGATGTACATTTCCTCTGAATAGAATAGAATTAAGAAAATTGCACCTCTATCTTTTGCTCGGTGCTCCTTCTGTGCTTATCTTCTTGAGGATTGCTTTTGTACAAGTCTAATTCTATAAATGATTGACCTATGTACAAGCTTTTAGAGGCTAAATATTGTCAAGCTGAGAGAATTGAAAACAGGAACATTTACATGTGTAAATGTGAAGAAGTGAAGATAGGAACAGGTGCAATCTCGATGGTCAAAGTTTTGATTAGATCTCACTCCACAGTATAAACTTTTGAGCAAGTAAGCACTCAATCTTTAAGCTAAAAGGTAAGCTACGTGTGGCGAAAAGCATTTGAATAAACGGAATCTAGTTTGGGAGAACCATGCATTAGAATTTGTAGGTGTCAAAGTCGACTACACAGAAGAACAATTTGAGACATAGGTACAATGTTTGAAGGAAATATCAAGATCTACTTTGAAGAACTTTAACTTGGAGAAGGTGTGCAAACATTAGACATCACCTTTTATAAAATGAGTGAATCAAGTGCAATAGACTTTTCTATGTAATGAGTTTCTTCACAATTTACTCAAGTCTTGAAAATTTGGCAATAGATTTCCAAAATTGGTTGTGTTTATGAGTTATTCTTGATATATAGGTGATTTAACATCAAGGATAACTTATTCTCTTGGAGATCAATCATCTCCATCAGTGGTATCAGAGTAAGAATCATTAGATTTGAAGAAAAGGAGGACTCGACTATTGGAGATATACAGAAATCAATTTTTGAAGATTCAAAAGGTGAAAGTTCGAAGTGAAAGCTAGAGAAGGAGGCTTGAAAGCTATCAAGAGGATCAAAAGGAACTATATTCGAATTAAAGGTACATTCATTATCCACAAGGCTTGAAGAACCTATTACATAGGTGAAGAAAGGATGGGAGATTCTCTTCAAATAGAAAAATTGGATAGAAAAAACTATCTTGATTGGTCAATGAGGATGGAAGCTCATCTTATGAGCAAAGACCTGATAGGATACATCATATGTGAATAAGAAAAACTAGAATTTCAGGATACTAGTGTTCCAACTAGGGAAGATCTCTAAGATTTGATGACATGGATGAAGAAAGATGGTCAAGCAAGGAGCATTATCTACATGGGAGTCAATGATTACTTGCTATGTCACATTAGAGGACTCCAAAGTGCAAGTGGCATATGGAATGCTTTGGAGGAGCATTTCCAAAACACTACAAAGTGGGTAGAGTTCACCACATTCAAGAAGAAGGCTTCTCAATCTATTTCTCGTTATGTAGCAAGGATGAAAGATATTGCAGATGCATTAGGAGAAATTCATGAAGACATCGAAGAGGAAAAGTTGGTAAGAGAAATTCTCACAGGTTTGAGAGGAGATGAGAAGTGGAAGCCATTCATTCTATCCACTGAATTGTCACTAGATCATTTCACTCTTGATTTGAATCAATTGCTAGGACATATGCTAACCTTTGAGCAGGATATCAAAGGTGATGTTGATAAGAGTACAGTTTAAGCAATGTATTCAAAGGATAAGAAGAAGATTAACAAAGGCAAGCAACAATTGAATGAAGATGAAGGCACTATGAGTCAAGCTAACTTCCTAAAAGGAAGAGGAAGAGGTAGAAGCAATAAAGATGGTGTCAAAGCTTGCTGAATTTTGGGTAAGACTAATCATTTAGCTCATGAATGTTGGTATAATAATCAAAATGGTGGAGGATATAATCAGAACTCTAATTCAAGTGGAAGAGGTGGTAGAAATCACAGAAGTAATTTCAGAGGTAGAGGTAGTAGAGGTTTCTTTGGAAGGAATGCAGGAAGAGGTTTTTAAACTCAATCCTAATATAATACCTATTACAATTATGCTTCAGATGAGAAAGAGGATTCAACCTTAATTATAAATGCAACATGTGAAAGACCAAGTGAAGATCAAAGAGTTTTCTACATTGACTCGGGGTATAGCAATCACCTGAGTGGCAACATAGCTTTGATGACTGATTTGGAGAATAAGGTGAGTAATCATATAGTCCAAATAAGTGGTAACACAAAGAACAAAGTGGATTCCATTGGATCAGTAAAGGCCAAGGATGGAAGTACTCTTTTGAGTAAGGTTTTGTATGTCCCTACAATTACAAAGAATTTGATAAGTGTAGGGAAAATTGTAGAGAAACGATATGAAGTAAAGTTCACTAATGATGGAGTTTATGTGGAAGACCCTTGCCATGGGTACAAACAAATTGTTTCAGGGAAGAAAGAAGGAAGGCCTTTCACATTGAAGATTCAAGGCAATGTTGGTCATGCCTTGTTCACTTATGGAGAACATAAGATCTTTGGCACAAAAGGCTTGGACATTTCAATGAAAGAGGTATTAAGGATATGATTAACAATGGTTCAATGCTTGGATTGCCTGATATTGCAGGTCAACACATTACATACAAGTGTGAAGCACGTAAATTGGGTAAAGCTCACAAGAAGACTTATGGTAAGAAAGGTTTTATATATTTAGAGAAGCTTGAATTGGTGCATACAGATGTGTGGGGTCCATCAAAGGACTTTAGCATTAATGGTTTGAGATATTATGTGATTTATGTTGATGATGCTAACCATAAAAACAACGACTTGAAGATTTAGCCAATATGTCGATAGATGCCCAGTAACCGAAAGATCCTCCCAACAAAAAATGATATCATTATTCTTGGATGGATTGATTAATAGAACATTGAGAACCCTAGTTTACGTAAAACGGCTCTAGACATTGAGTGTCTTTAGGAATGCATTGACCTAAAAGTCAACCTAGCTGATGACCTCAAAAGTACACCAAGCTCTACTAAATCAAAGGACACTAGGAGTACATTGATGACTAGCTCTAGTAATATGGAGCTAGCAAAATTGATAGCCAAGATTTTAAGAAGTCCACGGATAGAGGAATTACCAGAGCCCATCAATGAGAATACCAATGTTATAGAGATGCAGCCTATGTGGTGGAGATCACCCATCTCATATGTGTGCAAGAGGAGGGGTAGGCATGCCTCAAGCTTATCCATATAATAGGCAGCCACCCAAGGACCCAACCTGTACTGTCATATTGAGCAAAAATATACCAACCATACTATTGAAAATTGCCCATTTAATATGAGTCAAGAGGACATGAACTATCCAAACAATTAGAACAAATTGAAAAATTACGTGAGACAAGACTACAAGCAGTCAGGGGAATTTATGTTGCTAAACAGAGACAGAAAGCATATTACAATGCACATATCAAAGACAAAGGCTTAAAAGAAGGAGATCTAGTCTTGTTATATACATTGAAACAACATGCCAAGAAAGTACAACAATATGGATATGGACCCTTACTGATCAATAGAATCTCAACGAGTGGTGTGGTGACTCTAGCCACATTAGACGGGGATATACTTCCCCACTACATAAGTGGATGTCGAGTGAAAGGATATATGGAGCCATGAAGAGACCAAATGTTAGCACGACTCGTGAGAGCACAAAATTGAAAGAAGGAAGAGGAGAGAATTAGAGAAGAAGCATACCAGGAAGCCTTAGAGCATATCAAGAAACACAAAGAGTGGATACGACAAAGGGATGAACGATATTTACAGGGAGAGGAACCTATACCCATGGCCAACTGCCAAGTCAGTAATGCTAGTAATGGAAGCCTTAGTATATCCAAGCCATACTTAAACCTAGGAATCAGAAACCAAGAGTATCACCTAATAGATGCTCTGATTGACTCTGGGGCATCTCCAAACTATATACAAATGAAGTTAATTATGCATCTTCAAGCAACCATAACTCCCACTAAAGCATGCATGATAGGAATTGGAGGCCAGGTTATAGAATGTTTTGGAGAAGCCCTAATATTCCGCCACCTAGGAAATTCCTAATGGAGATTATTAATCTCCAAGAGAATAAGTTATCCTTGATATTAGAGCACCTCTATATCAAGAATAACTAATAAACACAACCAATTTTGGAAATCTATTGCCAAATTTTCAAGAATTGAGTCAACTGTGAAGAAACTCATTACATAGAAAAGTCTGATGCACTTGATTCACTCATTGACTGATCAAATATGTAATGTTTTCAACGAAACTTATACAAGCTGATGTCTAATGTTTGCGCACCTTCTCCAAGTTAAAGTTCTTCAAAAGAGGTAGTAGATCTTGAGATTTCCTTCAAACAATGTACCTATGTCTCAAACTATTCTTTTCTCTAGTCGACTTTGACACTTGCAATTTCTAATGCATGGTTCTCCCAAACTAGACCCCATTTATTCAAATGCTTTTAGCCACAAGTAGCTTACCTTTCAACTAAAGATTGAGTGCTTACTTGCTCAAAAATTTATATTGTGGAGTGAGATCTAATCAAAACTTTATATTGTGGAGTGAGATCTAATCAAAACTCTGACCACCGGGATTGCGCCTATTCCTGTCTTCACTTCTTCACATTTACACATGTAAACGTTCTTGTTTTCAATTCTCTCAACTTGACTATAATTTGCCTCTCAAAACTTATACAGAGGTCAATCAACTATAGAATTAGACTTTTACAAAAGCAATCTCAAGAAGATAAACACGGAAGGAGCACTGAGTAAAAGATCGAGGTGCAATTTTCTTAATTCTCTTCTATTCAAAGGAAATGTACATCTCATGGATGGATAACATTCTTCTCATGATCTACGGCTTCTAATGACTTCTAATTTTCATCGTTTTTCATCTCTCTCACATATTACATCTATATTCAAGTATATATATAAACATTTACATCCCGACCCACCATGGATACAAAGTTTTTATGGACTAATTACAAGAGTAATATACATGTATATACAAGTCTTCATCTTCTAATCATGCACTCATCTTCAATGCTCAAGTTTTGATCTTTTCTTTACTTTTTTACTTCAAAACTTGTCCAAATCATCAATTGGTGATTGACTTGCACCAATAGCTCCCCTCAAGCATCGATTGTGATTTTCTCCATCTTCTTTATACCTGCCATGTCTTTGAACTTCTGCAACTTAGGTCCATCCAAGCTTTTGGTTAACATGTCTGCAATCTAATCTTTTGTAGAAGTGTGTGTGACATCAATTTCTTTATCAACCACCTTCTCTCTCAAGAAATGATATTGGACCTCAATATGTTTAGTCCTGGCATGAAACACAGGGTTAGCAACTATATATAATGAACTCATATTATCTCCATGAATGATGGGTGTACTCTGATTGATGTCAAAAATCTTCATGAGAGTCTTCAACCATATAACCTCCTTTGCAGCTTCAACCATACCTTTATATTATGCTTTTGTAGATGATAAAGCAACTGTATGTTGCTTCTTAGAACACCAAGAGATTAATTTATCTCCCACATAACATCCATATGTTGACCTCCTATCATTAGAGTTACCTGCCCAATCTGCATCACTATATATCTTGATTTTTGTATCTGATGTGAATCCATAATACAAACCTTCTTTGAGTGTACCCTTAATGTATCATAGCACCCTTTGTCTTGCAATCCAATGTTCTTTCCTAGGACAATGCATGCATTGAGACAACACTCCAACTGCATATGACAAATCAGGCCTAGTCAATGTAGCATAATTACACTATCAACCAAACTTTGATATAGCTTCATGTCCTTGAATTCTTCTCCTCCATATCTGCTCAATTTATGATTCACCTCCCTTGGAGTAGGTGCTACCCTGCAATCTTCCATTTTAAACTTGACTAGCAAATTCTTCAAATACCTTTCTTGAGTCACATACCCCCCAGGTTGAGTATATGAAATATCCATTCCCAAGAAATATGAAAAGTCTCCCAAGTCACTATTGAGATCTTTCTCCATCTGCTTCTTAAGACTTAGCATGCCCTTCTCATCTGTACCTGTAAGAATTATGTCATCAACATATATGCAAGTTTAAATAAACCCAACATCACTTGCTTTGACAAGCAAGCTACTATACTTGAAAACCAAGCTCCTTCAAGAACTTCACAAGTCTTTAATTCCATGCCCTTGGGGCTTGCTTCAATCCATACAAAGCTCTCTTGAGCTTACATACATACTCTCGATAATATTTATTCTTGAAACCTTCATGTTGCTCCACGAAAACTTCATCTGAAATGTAACCATTTAGAAACGCATTCTTCACATCTAATTAACATAGCTTCCAACCTTTACATACATCAATAGCTATGAGAGTCCTTATAGTTTGTTGATATATTTAAGTAGTGATGTGTGTGAACACACTAGGACCGCCGGGGCACTTTTTTCCCTCTTTAGGAGGTTTTTTTTCCCCCCGCTTGTATATACGCCTTTTGCCCTAATGGGCTACTTATCTTTGTACATTCTCTAGTAATACATTCAGTGTTGTGTGTTTGTGCTCCAAGCTTCTTCTTCTTCCTTGTGCTGTTCGCGTGCTTACACAGACATCTATCTCCAATAATTGGTATCAGAGCAGGTCGTTGCTTCATCTAGGGCGCCGTCGACACTCCTCCGTTTGCAGTTTCAGAATCGTATGAATTTTGGTGAGCATACTCATGGTGTTTCCGAGATCAAAACAGCTTTGCTGTAAGCTGCCGAAATCGTGATCTGAGCTCTTTTTGACCTCCGAACGCACTATCGTAGCCCTTGTGCAGGCTATTTCATCTTTTTGTGCCCAAGGTATATACTTGTTTCTATTCGACAGTATAAGCATCTCGAAGTCTGCTACACGTTTAGCAGAACTCGTCTTGGTAGTTCCGTTCCCCTTTTTGAGATACAGTCAATTTTCTGCATCAACGTATTTTAGTCACCGGCCATGGCTGAAAGCAGTGATGTATTCCGTATGTTGGATGTTGAGGATAAGTTGGATGGTACCAACTACCCATTATGGGCTTATATGATGCGACATGTATTGGTTGCAGAAGGACTATGGAACATTGTGCAGGGTGTTGAAAGATGTCTTGCTACCCCTACAACTACAGGTACTGCAAATACAGGTGCTTGAGCTGATGAAGATGGTGTCAAAGATGATATTGTGCAGATTCTTGTTCGTGCTATTGTTTCTGCTGCACCTACTACAGAGCAGACTCATTGGGATGGCAGAGATGCCCAAGCATATGCATTGATAGCTTTGTCTATCAAACGTGCCATTATTCCTCATATTCGCTCTTGCAGAACAACTAAGGATGCTTGGGATACACTTACCACATTGTCCAAGCTAGGAATGAGGCTCGTGTTGCTTACCTCCGAAAACAGTTGGAGAGTGAGCACATGAATGAAGGTGATCCTATGGACAGTTTCCTAATGAAGATCAAAGACTTGAAGGAACAATTGATTTCTGCTGATGAGGTTATACCAGATAGCTCACTTGTGTAGACCGTTTTGAATGGTCTTCCTGATTCATATCAGAGTTTTGCTTCTACTCTTCGGTTGATGATGAAAGACAATCCAAATGCCTTATCATTTAAGGAGTTAGTCTCTGTTCTGTTGCAGGAAGATGAGTCCAGGCAAAACACGTCCATTATGCGAGTTGCAGATCAAGCTTTCCTGGCTAGTCAGAAGGGCAAAGGAAAATGGAGCTCTTCAACTAGTAAGCAGAAATTTGCTAATTCTCCATATTCGAAGAAGGAAGATAAAGATGAGAAGAAATCAAAAAAGTAGAAATTGTTTTGTAAGTACTGTAAAGGGAATGATCATATCATAAAGAACTGTCCAAAACTGGCTGCTAAAGAGGCAAAGAAGAAAGAGGCTGGAATGGTTGTTGCAGAGGCCTCTACACCAAAAACAGAGTCTGCAAATCTTGTGCAGGAAGAAGAATGGGCGTTTACTACTATCTGCAGTTTTGACCCATCTTCTCATGAGCAGTGCATGTCTGCAGTAGACTCAGATGTTTGGTATTTTGACAGTGGGGCAACCAAACATATTACCTCACAGCGTAATTTCTTCTCTTCACTCGAGCCTGCCCCTACAGGGAATACTGTTACATGCGCCAACAACTCCTCTTATCCTGTTATGGGAGTTGGTAAGATCATTTTGACTATTGCTGATGGTAGTTCTTTCACCTTGTCAGATGCTTTATTTGTGCCAGGGATCAAAAAGAACTTGTTATCAGTTTCTGCATTAGCCAAGATTGGCTTGGTTGTGAAATTTGTTGATGACAGGTGTACAATTCATGATCTCTCAAATGGCGATGTGATTATTGCTTCTGGCATTTTATGTCGTGGGCTGTATAAGCTCATAGACTATGAAAGATCTATAAATGATTCGGCATGTGCAGTAAATGATTCTCAGGCTATGTCAGATGCAAAGCTTTGGCATGCATGCTTTGGTCATCTGAATTTTGCTAGTTTGCTATGCCTGTAGAAATCTGAAATGGTGTCCTCATTGCCCAAACTTGAGGCACCTGGAAAACATGTTTGTGAAGGCTATATTTTGGGCAAAATGCAGCGTTCATCCTTTCCAAAAGATGGTTCAGTTCGAGCTACGCAGAAATTGCAGCTTGTACATAGTGATGTCTGTGGTCCTATGCAAACACCTTCTTTTGGAAATTACCTTTACTTCGTGACTTTCATTGATGATTTTTCCAGGCATGCATGGTTATATCCACTCAAAGTAAAGTTCGAAGTGTTCATGTGCTTTAAACAGTTTTTGGTTTTGGCTGAAAATCTATCAGCATGTAAAATGAGCACCCTCCGTTCTGATTGAGGGGGGGAATATATGTCTTCTGAATTTAATGCATTTCTGGCTGAATGTGGGATAAAACACCAGTGTACAGTGCTGTATACACCTCAATAGAATGGAGTTGTTGAACGAAAGAACAGGTCACTCATGGAGATGGCGAGGTGCATGGTCAAGAGTCAGGCTTTACCACATAGTTTCTGGCTTGAAGCTGTCGTGTGTGTAGCATATGTACTGAACAAGTGTCCCACTAAAGCACTGCAATCTATCACTCCATATGAGGCTTGGCATGACCACAAGCCATCTGTTGCTCATCTGCGTGTTTTTGGTTGTTTGGCATATGCACTAGTGCCTGAACAACATCGCAGAAAATTGGATGATAAGGCAATAAAATGTATTTTTGTTGGGTACAATTCTGAAAGTAAAGGCTATCGTCTGTATCATCCACAGACTAAACACATTCTGGTTAGCCGTGATGTTGTATTTGTGGAAGATGCTATTCAGCCATTGCTTTCATGTACTAAGGAGACATCTGTTAGCTCCAAAGACATGTATGATACTTTGATGCCTCTTTTTACAGGTAGATAGTCTAGTGCTGGCCCTAATGAGGCAACTTCTCAGCCTTTACAGGTTTCATATGAAGATGCAGATCATTCCATTTTTTATGCAGATTTACATGATGCACTTGTTGATTGAGGAGGCAAAAACTATGCCAAAATGCTGGTGCAGACTTTGCGTGACAACAAATTAGATGCACCTTTGTCATATCGTACTCATTCAGGCTCTCATAGTGCCTCCTTTGCATCAGATTGCTATGCTATGGCTGTGTCTAGTGTCTGTGATGAGAATGAGCCTGTTTCTTTTGATGAAGCACATAATTCAGAAAATTGGATGGCTGCTATGCAATCTGAATATGATGCTATAATGAAGAATGGTACATGGTCTTTATGTGACTTGCCTCCAGGCAAGAAGGCCAGTGGCACTAAGTGGGTATACAAGCTGAAGCGTAAACCTGATGGTACAGTTGACAGGTATAAGGCTAGGCTTGTTGCAAAGGGTTATGCGCAGGAAAGAGGCATTGATTTTGATGAGACCTTTGCACCCACATGCCGTATGACTACTGTTCGGAGCATTTGTGCACTTGCAGCCCATCATGGTTGGAATGTACATCAGTTGGACATTAAAACAACATTTTTGAATGGTGACTTGCATGAAGAAGTGTATGTTTTTCAGCCCCGTGGCTTTGTGCAGAAAGGGCATGAAAACCAGGTGTGCAGGTTAAAGAAGGCGTTATATGGTTTAAAGCAAGCACCACGTGCTTGGTATGAGAAGATACATGCCTATCTGATTGCACATGGTTTTAAGAACAGTCCAACTGAAAGCACCTTATATGTTAAACGTGCTAATGATGTGCTTCTGATCATTGTTGTCTATGTTGACGACATGCTGCTCATTGGTCCTATTGAGAAGCATATTGTTGATTTTAAGGCTGATTTGCATGCCTCATTTGAGATGTCTGATTTGGGGCATTTGCATCACTATTTGGGCATTCAGTTTATGCAAGTTGATGGTGGAATGGCTTTGTGTCAAACGAAATATATTGACACATTATTGCAGCGTTTTGGCCTTGAAGACTGTAAGCCTATTGCCACTCCTATGGAGACAGGTTTATGATTGAGTCTTCATGATGCTGGAGATGCATTTGATGTTGTTCTCTATCAGCAGGCTGTTGGATGCTTGATTTACTTATGCATTACTCGGCCAGATATTCAGTTTGCTGTCTCACAGATGAGCAGGTTTATGCATTGCCCAGGAGTCACGCATTGGAAGGCGGTTAAGCGCATCTTTCGCTACTTGAGTGGTACTCGACTACTTGGGTTGTTTTATCCCAAGGGGGGATCACTACCGCCAGATTTGCATGCTTTTTCTGACTCAGATTGGGCTTGTTGCTATGACACTCGTGTGTCCACCAGTGGTTTTTGCTTCATGCTTGGTAGCTCATGTATATCTTGGTTGAGCAAGAAGCAGCCTACTGTGGCCACTTCCTGTTGTGAGGCTGAGTATAGGGCAACTTTCACAGCGACTGTTGAGTGTGTGTGGCTCAGATGCCTTATGGCTGATTTGGGTGTTGGTTAGTCTTCTGCCACCACCATCTTCACTAACAGTCAGAGCGCATTGGCAGTTGCGAGGTAACCCTGTGTTCCATGCTCGCACTAAGCATATTGAGGTGCATTATCACTATGTCAGGGAGAGGTTCTCTGCTGGGGAGATCAGCTTGGCATATGTGCCCACGCAAGAGAACATTGCAGACCTTTTCACGAAGGCTCTGCCTAGGGAGAAGTTTGAAGCTTTCCGCAAAGCTTTGGGCTTACTTCTTTTTGTGGAGTGATTTCCACATAGCTTGGCACTTCCTTATACATAAGTGCCAGCTCCTTGTTCACCGGATCACTCCCAGGGGGATTTGTTGATATATTTAAGTAGTGATGTGTGTGAACACACTAGGACCGCCGGGGCACTTTTTTCTCTCTTTAGGAGGTTTTTTTCCCCCGGCTTGTATATACGCCTTTTGCCCTAATGGGCTACTTATCTTTGTACATTCTCTAGTAATACATTCAGTATTGTGTGTTTGTGCTCCAAGCTTCTTCTTCTTCCTTGTGCTGTTCACGTGCTTCCGCAGACATCTATCTCCAACATAGTTGTCATCTTTGCCACAGGACTATAAGTCTCATCATAATCTACACCATATGTTTGAGAATACCCTTTCACAACAAGTTTAGCTTTATACCTAGACACACCTCCATCTGCATACGTCTTTGTCCTGTAGACCCATTTGCATCAAATGATTTTCTGATTATTTGGTTTAGGAACCAAATCCCATGTCTCATTCTTTATGAATGCATCATAATCCTCCTGCATAGCTCTCTCCCAATTTTCCTTACCTTTTGCCTCATCATATGTAGAATGATCTTCTTCTGCTTTTACTATGTAAGCATATTCTTTAGTGGTCACAAATGAAGTATCATAGCTATACCTTATGGGTTGATTTATGTTCCTTGTTGACCTTCTAACGTCTCCACTCTTTGAAGTCTCTGGTTCTTCATATTCTAGATCAAAACTTGGCAACTCTTCATTATCAATTTGAGCATCAACAATCTCTTCATCATTAGGAACTTGAATTTTTTATTTCCCTTTCCTTTGGGTCATGAATTCTTCATCACTTGCATAAAACATTAATTATGCCTGCATACCAAGTACCTTGCTCATCAAATGTAACAACCTATGACACAAGGAATTGCTTTGTGGATGGACTCCACAATCTATAACCCATCTGCTTATCATCATAACCAATGAACACAATTTTTTCAGCTTTAGGTTCCAATTTATGCCTTAATTAATATGCATAAGCCAAACATCCAAAGACTTTGCAATGATCTAAGGTAGGTCTCTTACCCCACCATGCCTCATGTGATGTCATACCATTCAAAGCCTTACATGGAAGTCTATTAACCAAATAAGTAGCTCTATTCATAGCCTCAACCCACAAATAATTAGGGCAATTTTTCTCCGTCATCATTGACCTTGCAAACTCAACAAGAGTTCTATTTCTCCTTTCTGTTACACCATTTTTTTGAGGAGAGTACCTGCAAGTAACTTCCCTTTTTATACGTGCATTCCATACCTCGTGCAAGATCTGCTTCGAGGTTTTCCCAATCAATGGGTTGAGGTTCCTCTGGTGGCGGGAGTCTGTAATGTGTGGAGTACACCAGTTGTTCAGAGGAAAATAATTGGAGTAGATGTGTAGGCCTGCTTATGAACACCTCTGAGTGATACTCCCAAAAACCGGTAGTGAACAGTTCTTCGAAGGTCAGTTTATAGCATGCCGGTAAATATTTGATTCGACAGTGCTAGGCATAACACACCCGGAGCGATGGTGTCGTACTTATATCATATGCTAAATCTTGATTGCCATGCTCGAATCTGTTAGACTAAATGTTGGACTGCTACTCGTTTATGGGTTTAAGCGTTACTCTACTTTGATTCAGATACTTCACGTTCGATCGGTTCCAAATACTTCTAACCGCAATCCCTCTCTTAGCCACGTGGGTTCTTGGGAGTGGTAGGGGTCTGTTAGACAGAGGCCCTGTACTATTTTCCCAATTTAACACCCAATCTTACGGTCGTTCCGTCCTTAGCTCAGTATCCGTCCCTGAACAACGGAAGTCTGTTCAGTGTATTGGAATTAGAACTACAGGACTGAGGGTAGTCGGCCGATTACGTACTCTACACGCAAAAGATACTTCAATAACAAAATTACCTACTGCGTACTTATTCAACGTAGGTAGGTATGCCAATTAGACCGTGTGCCTTAAACTCACGCGGATTCGCACAGTTAATCTCCTCAACAAACATACACCGCCATTGTTCTACTCATACTCAGATCGTTACAGCTACTAATCTTCCGAAGTCGAAGTAAACAGCAAATATATGGTGTAGTAACAACTTCAATCGCTCACAAGGACTCTACAAACAATTAATTCGCGATTACCCTTCGCGCTACTTACTTCCCAGAAGAACTAACAAATACCATGTCACGCTTGTTCACACTCAGAATCGTACTTAACCATCACCGAACAGCTTCGCCACACAATACAACTAATTTGTCATTCCGTATTATGGTGAGTGTAATCAACTAGTAGGACTACAGACGGAACAGATCAAGCAGAACTTATCCTTTCAACAACATATACGCGCACAGAAGACGTGATAGCAATCTCAGTGAGACTTAATCAGACAACACGCTACAATTCTCGCAAAAACAGGGACTGCCTGCTCTTTCTTTTCATTGCCTTAAATAGGGGATTTTTTTACAAGGGTGCGCTCTTCTGCAGTTACGTGCGCGTTCCCTGAAAGATTCTCTTTTTCATTTAAACTCCCTGTCCTCGTACTCTTGTCCTTGTTCGGCGGTCGTCCAGCACTTTTACATTTAAGGCACCTGTCCGGGTTCATCCGTCCTGATTCGGCGTCCCTTTAACACTAGCACGCACGGTGGACTCGAACCCGTAGGTGCATTACTGTCTTCAACATCCTTTTGCACTGCCTGTCGGTCCATGCCAAGGTTTGACTCCCCAATCCTTTCTGACCGCACTTGTTGAAGTGGCGGAACAAGTATAGCCAGCCATCTCCTGCGAAAAAGTGTCTAGCTATTTTGAACACGACTATCCAATTGCTGTTTTAATAAGTCTATGTCCACATTTGTCATCAATGTGGCATTTAGTTCTACGCCCTCATCTTTTAATATCTGCTTTTCGAACTCCTGCAAAACTTGTATCCTTGACTGCAAAATTTCATTTTCGGCTTGCAGGTGAGCATTCAGGGTAGAAAAACTTGACATTTTGGCTTGAATTTGTGTTTGGATAGTTTGCTGCCACTGATTAAAGTCTTGAACACACTTTTTTGCGGTGATCAATTCTGCCATTAGATGCCGGTTGTTACTCTGTAACACCTATATTAAAGCTTCTTTGTCATCCAATTCTTTTTGCATCTGTGTCATTAATGAATTGGACTTAGTCATCGTGGCAAATAATAACTCGTTTTTGTGCTGAATCGCTTGTTCTTGTTGCCGCAAATATTGAGAAACCTCTTGTAGTTGGTTTTGCATCCTTATGACAAAATTGGGTTGGGGATCGTCCGGTGCTTGCTCTGGACTGGCAGTTGGCAAGTTGTCTGCCATTCGTCGTTTAATGGACAGCCGAAACGGCGTCCCTACGGTCTGGTTCTGTGCGCTGTTACCTGTGTGGAAGAAAGATGCAGACGAGGTGGAGGGTTGAGCTGCTTCCTCAGGCTCTCTGTGGTGTTCTGTATCTATTCGATCATGTTCACCGGGATAAAAAGGGGGGGACCAGTGTAGCTGCTTAGCCTTTACTGATTGGACAAAATTAAATATAGCAGCTAAATAGGCTGCTAGTCTGCTGTTGGTGTGGGATCTTCTCTTATCCCCGACAATGATTTGTGCGTAGAGGTGGTTATACAGCCAATGTGTCCAGCTAACCGGACCTCCTTCTTCGGCATGTAATAGTGGGGAAAAATTTTCTTTCGACATTAAGTCGAATTTTACTAGTAAACAGAGCTTTTCTAAATACCATTTAAATTGTTCTCGTCGGTGATAGGTGGCATTTTTCAACATGTAATACCGTCGGGGGCCTTCACAGTCGCCAAATTCCTTCCTCAGATCCTCATTTGAACATTTAAGATATCGGGCGCCATCATAGAGTGGTAGTTTAAATACGGCTGAGACGAGCTGGGGCGAAAATCGTACCTGATTGAGAATGAAGCCGCTGGTTTGTCGCATGCTATGTAATTGGTCCTCTGCATCGTCATTAGCAATCCACTGCTCCCATGGTAATTGGGCAAACTGGAGGAGCCCTATCTTTCGTAGCCAGTCTTCATTCTTTTTCGACTTGATGTCGAGCTCGATTTTAAATTCAGTGGAGAATTTATGCTGAGTTCTTAGGGATGCAGAAGTTACTGCGTCATCTGCATCGTCTTGGAGTGTAGTATCTGTTGTCGTTACCACGTGGGTCAGTGTAGGGGCGCGCTTTCTGAGTTGCCAGCGGAGAATGTCAGATTCCGACATGCTTGGTTAAGGGTTGCTGAGAAGAATATGCTGGAACTTGCTAACTAGCGTTGAATCTCGAAGAATACTAATGAAGAAAGCTATGCTCTGTATATGCATTTTATAAACACCGGTGCTTGAACGGCCATTTGCTATACTGATTGTATGTCAGTAGGACATGACTCTTCCCTCCCTTGATAATATTTGTATCAGAGTAAAAATCATTATGCCGCGTGTTACACTGTAGATTGGTGCTAGACTGAACAAGACTTTTCATGTGCGAAAATGTCAGAAAACCAAAAGTTGATTATCATATTCATACATTATGAATTTGGATGGGCGAGTATACTTATTCTTCGATGAGACCTTCAAGATACATACTCCTAGCCGATCTAAATGTGCGAGCTATCTTTTTCTTAAGGGTTTCTAGTAGTTGTTTTAGCGTGTCGGGCTCTAAAACATGCGCATCTATTCTAACAGAGCTAAGTGCGATTGCTTCGGTGAGCACGTTCTCGGCTTGGGTCTGCACAAAAGCTTCCTGTAGATAGAAATCGTTGGATAGTGCGGCGTCCCTGGAAGTCTTCATTTCGGTCAGTTTGGTCTTCAGCTCTGTAATATACTCCTTCTGGTTGCGCAGTTGGTTGTCTTGGCGTTCAAACTGCTGGGTTTGGAAATCAAGAGTTTTCTTAAATGCATCTCGTTCTCTGCGCGTCTTGTCGATATCCTTGAGGTATTGTCCTTCCCGTATCAGCTGGCGTTTTAGGATATTGTTAACTTCATTTGCGCATTCTTCGGCTCGCCGTAACTGTTATTGGATTTGTTCGGTTTCTTTCTGTTGATCCTGATTCTTCTGGATGGACTCCTGCAATTGAGTCTTTGTCTCTGCGATCAATTCTTCGAGGGAGGCGTTGATATCTTCATTTTCGTGGAGGGTGGCCTTCAGGGCTCGGATTTCTTCATGCGCGGCGTGTAGGAGTCGATCTTTGGCTGCAAGTTGCTCGAGGGCTGCATCTCGTTGCTCTACTAGGGTCTGTTATGCCGAGAATTTGGCTTGGAGCTCTGCTAACTGCGTCTGGAGCTGATGGTTCTCAGTCTTTGTGGCTTCGATTTCTTCCTAGAGGGGGGTGATGTCAGCTTCCAGGACGTCGACCTTGTATTGGTATTCGGCCTTCAGAGTGTCCATGGCTTCCTTAAACTGTATGGGCAGCTGGTGTGATAAGTGCATGAGGAACTGCCCCATGGAGGCTAGTTCCGAAAATACGGTGGGTGGTGGTGGTGGTGGTTGACGAGGCTGAGAGGAGGTATCGGTGAGGAGATTCTGGGAGTTTGGCGGAGAGTAGTTAGGGGAGGAAGAGGAGGAGGGTGTAGGTTCAGAACTGGGTCGGCGGGATGGTTCCGGTGGGAGGTCGGGGTTGACAGGTGGGGTAGGCAGAACAGAGTCAGTTGTGGTTACCTTTGCAACGGTCTGTTGTTCGGCTTCTGTATGATTGATGGCCGCGATAAGTTCATCCAGTGCTTTTGTGGCGGTTTTTGGTTCGTCCTGTTGATGCTCGGATTCCTTTTCGGTGGACACTATCTCTGTATCTGCTTGGTTTTGCTGGTCTTGTTGCTCTGTCGAAGTGTCGTTGTGTATTGAAGTGGCGGTGTCGTGGTAAGTTTCTTCTTGCTTATCTTCTTCGGCGTCGTGTTTCTTTCCGGCGGATCCTTGGACTTCACTTTCTGAAGAGCTGATCCGGATTCGCTTAGAGCGGAAGAGTTGATTGATCTCTTCGTCGTCTTCTTCAGTTTCCTCGAGCGGTTGTGCTGATTCTTCGTGCCTAAGTGCTGGGCCTGAGGGTGGGGGTTGTGCGGCGAGAATGGTTGGGAAGAGGAATGAAATGATGTGGGGAAGGCGAGAGCGCGGAGAGGTGCCCTTTTGGAGTTGATTTACTATAGCTACGGATTCCTTATGCATTCGTTGGAAGAAGTAAGAGGCAAAGTTCACGGGTTCGCGGGCGGCTAACTCCAAGGCGGAATAGAAGGGGCGAGAGATGCCGTAGGTTCGTTTTTGCAGGTTGAGAATTGCTACGAGGAACTGTAGGGCGGACCGTTCGGGTTCTGGGCGGCAGAGAATGGCATATTCGTTTGATGATGAGCGGGGGAAGAGTGCGGTCATGCGAGCGATAGGGATGCTAGGGCCATTTTCGCGTCCTTGCGGGGTGAGGCGGTAGGCTGCAGAGAAGGCTTGGAAGGTGATGACGGTTCTATATGGGAGGGAAGGGAAGACCCACTGTCGTTCGGTGATGGGGAATTGGGCGATGGCGTGGATGATCTGCGTGGAGAAGGGATGGGCTTCCACTGAGTGCCAGGGCAACTCAGCGAAGTTAGCCAACCCTCTGCAGCGCAGGTATTCGCCGACGTCTGTCGGGATACCATCACGGAAAGCAGCATAGTTGGCTAGCGCTTCCATAGTGTTCACGAGCACACTTATACGCAACACAAAGGACAGGGATAATACGTATAATCTTGAGAACACGATAACGTTTATGGCGCAACCGAGGGGGTTAAATAAGGAGAACACGGTGGGGGTGGGAAGGGGGGTGGGTATCATTGTGTGGTGCGGGAAGGATACTAATTGCATGCTGGCGTGCATGCTTGAGGGACCGGTAGGGAGGGGCGGCTGGTAACATAAAGATTCGTACAAAACACGACTAAAAAGGGAGAAAAGAAAAAAGAAAAACGCAAAAATTTATACAAAACACGGTTCGCCGCCGAATAATTTAATGCGTACTAGTAGTGGGATAATACGGCCGCAACTTCGACCCATTGATTACCTTTGGAAGTGGATTTCCGGTCAACGTAGTCAACCGAAAAGTTGCCGGGCCGATTTGTTCTGAGATCTTGAAAGGGCCGAACCATCGTAGTTTGAATTTTCCTGCTGCTCTATCCGATTTTGCGTTATAGAAGAGTACAAGCTGGCCTACCGAAAAGATTGGAGTCTTCAAATATCGATCGTGTGTCTTGGCTTGCCTTAGTTGTACTTCGCGCATAGTTAAAAAACTGAGCCATCGGTGCTCATCAAGTTCTCTGAGTGCGTCCATTCGTGCTGTCAGCGAATATTCCGGTAGCATCTTCTGAGTGATTGCTACACGCAGACTTGGGATGACTATTTCCATGGGTGCTATTGCTTCTAAGCCATAAGCTAGTTTGAAAGGTGTCAAGCCTATTGTTACCTTATATGTAGTCCGGTATGCCCATAATACGGCGGGTAGTAGTTGATCCCATCTTTCCGGTGCTTCCATGATCAATTTCCGGAGGATATTCAATAGTGATTTGTTTGTACTTTCGGCCAATCCATTGGCACGTGGATAATAAGGAGAGCTAAATTTATGTGTGACCTGGAATGATTGTGTAAGGGCCTTCATTAGATTGTTTACAAAGTGAGTGCCTTGATCTGAGACAATTTCCAGGGGTAAGCCAAATCGTGGGAAGACATCCGTGAGTAGACATTTTGCTACCGTAACCGCTGTAGCAGATCGTAAAGCCCAGGCTTCTGCCCATCTTGTTGCAAAGTCTGTACAGGTTAGTATGTATCTGTTGTTAGTGAAGACTGCTGGGGGTGTGATTGGACCGATAAAATCTAGTCCCCATTTCTAAAATGGTTCGAGTGGTAAGATGGGTTGCAGAGGAAAAAGATGCCTTTGCAAAGGCTGACCAGTTCTTTGACAAGTATCACATTGTTTAACAAACTGTGCGATATCTCTGTATATCGTTGGCCACCAGAGACCTCCTTGCAGAATTTTCCGTTGAGTTAAGTCTACTGCAAAATGGCCACCAGAAGGAATTGAGTGAGCCAGAGTGATAACTGAATTAACCTCATGAGGTGGAATACAGCGAAGTAAGATTCCGGTATGATCTGCATGATATAGTTCTCCTGCTACTAGCCGGAATCGGCGGCTAAAGACTGCCAATTTCCTTCGAACTGCCTTGGTCGTCTCAGATGGGAAGCATCCTTCGGTGAGAAAAGTTAGAATCTGATCATAGTATGTAGATGGTGCTTGTGGGTTGGCCGTCTCATCGGATAGTGGTTCAACATTATAAATCGCAGGAGTCGTGTCATCTATGCCTACCGGAGCTTCACCGGAATCCAGGCGAGATAAGAAATCTGCTAGGGCATGTGCTTTTCCGGGTCGATGAATGACTTCATAATCAAATTCCTGCAAGAGTAGCACCCATCGGGCTAATCGTCCGCCTAGATGTTGTTGTCTTACTAGGTAAACAAGGGCAGCATGGTCCACATGAAAGGTAAACTTCCGGCCTAGTAGATAATGTCTGAACTTTTTGATTGAGTAAATCAATCCTAGACATTCTCTTTCAGTAGTGGAATAATTCTTTTCTGCCGGTGCAAGCCTTCTACTGGCGTAATAAACAGGGCGAAACCACTTATTTGTTTGCTGCATCAGAATACTGCCAATTGCAATATCTGAAGCGTCGACAAAAACATGGAACGGATTGTCCCAGTCCGGTGGTTGTAAAATTGGGGCTTGCGTCAGGAGATACTTGAGCCGATCAAATGTAGTTTGGCATTCTTCAGTCCATTCAAGCTGTCGGGGAGTTTTTGTGATTAGCCTGTTCAGTGGTACTGCGAGGTGAGCCAGCCATCGTAAGTGTCTGCTATGCCATCATATTTGACCCATAAAACGCATTACTTCTTTTGGGGTTGCGGGTACCGGGGCTTCTAAAATTGCCGAAATCTTATCTGGGTCTACTCGGATACCTTGAGCAGATACAATATGCCCAAGTAGTTTGCCGCACGAAACCGCAAACACGGATTTGTTTGGATTAAGGCAGAGTCTATATTCTCTACACTTCTGAAAACAACATCGTAAATGACTTAAATGTGCTATCATCTTCCCAAAGATTGAGAAGTCGTCAAGATATACTTGCATGAATGAAGTGAGATAAGGAGAAAATATCTCCTGCATACATCGCTGAAATGTACTTGGTGCATTTCTTAATCCGAACCACATTACGGTACAGGCGAAGACACCCCAATTGGTAATGAAAGCAGTTTTTGGTATATCTTCTTCAGCCATTCTAACCTGATTGTAACCGCTGTATCCGTCTAAGAATGAATACATTTCGTGGCCTGCTACTCTATCAAGCATGGTATCCAAAAAGGGGATCGGGAAAGGATCTGGTACTGTTGCTGCGTTCAATTTCCGGTAGTCTACACAGATTCGTAGTTGCTTATTTTTCTTTGGCACAATCACAATTGGTGAAATCCATTCAGCATGTTCTACTGGTACGATGAATCCTAATTTTAATAATCTGTCAAGTTCGGCTTTTACCTGAGATGCATAATTGGGATTCATCCGATAGCTGGACTGCCTATTTGGTTTAGCTTCAGGCTTCAGCATGACTCTGTGCTGATATATGCGCGGATCTAATCCTTTCATATCTTTGTAATCCCATGCAAAGATGTCTGAGAATTCGCGAAGGAGCTGAATCAAATTAGCCTGAAAGATTTCCGGTAAGTTTTGCCTTATTTTTACAGGTCGAGGATGGTCCTTGTCTCCTAGATTGTACGTGATCAGCTGGTCTTCAGGGACATAAAATTGTTGTGGGTTCTCTGTATCCTCTGTTGGCTTGAATAGTGGTTGTAATTCAGTATCTGCTTGTTCAGACTTTTTGGTCATAGCTACTACTGCACAAACTGAAGTGTTCCAGTTATTAATGACGGACTGTAGATCAACAGTTCCTAGAGACATTAAATCGGCGTTAAGCTTCAGAAATTGCTCTTCTTCATCATCTGATAGTCCATCTAACATATGAACTGGTTCAGCGAAATAAGGTCTGGCGTGAAGTTCGCAGGGTTGTATAGCGTCTAGTTTTACCACATATTTACGATTGGCATCCTTGAATGTGAGCTCTTGCGCAGACCAGTCCTGTATTACCTTTGCATGCTTCAGCCAAGGTCGGCCGAAAAGAAGGTTGTAATCCAAGGTGGATTCGGGCAGATCTAGTATAACAAAAGTCATTTTGAAAGTCGTACCTTGTAAAGTAATGGGTACATTCCGTACAAGTCCTACGGGATGGACTCTAGATTGATCAGCCATTCTGACAAAGAATTGAACTGGTTCGATTTCGGTCCAGCCTAGCTTTTTACATAATGCTGCGGTTGCAATGTTTACGCCGGAGCCTCCGTCAATTAATACCTGCGTGATCTTCTGATTCTTATACCATACTGTAATCAAGGGCACTGCATGATCAACCGTAGAATCAGATTCTGGTTGAACTGCGGCAGTTGCCGGAATGCAAGAGGATGCCGGGTTAAAATGTTGTTGAAACTGTTGTCGGATTCCAAGTACTAACGCCAAAAGTTGGCCGAGAGGTAAGGTGATAGATGCCTTGGATAAAATTTCCCAGGCCTGCTGAGATTGGTTATCCTGCTCCTTTGGACTTGAGGTCTCTGCTGTTGCCGATGTATCTGCTGTTATGTCTACTGTAGATGGTTGTTCTGCTGCTGCTTTCTCTTGTTGCATACCTTCCTTTGCTGACGAGGTCTGAGTCACCGGAATAGGTTCTGGGAACACTGGTGGTTCTATGGCGGTCCAGTGACTAGCCTTGTTATACATCCTATGTTGTTCTCGTATCCCTGGTTCAAATACTTCTGCTGCTGGCTGCAGTTGTTTACCTGATCGGGTCTGGACTGTCGCAGTTTGCGTTTCCACCGGTGTAATTTGTACCATGTTGGCCATTGGGTTTTGCCGCTCCTTCTTCCTTTGATCATACTCAGCTGCGTCTTTGCAATATCTTCTAATGTGTCCGAATTCACCACAAAAATGACAGCGTGGCGGTGGTAAATTGGGTTTTTCCGGTGGTGATTCGTTCTGCCAGCAGTTTGCATTATAGTTATTGTTCCTCTGTCCTCGGTAGTTTCGATATCCTTGTGGTTGGTTGTTTCTCAGTTGCGGAGGTACATAGTGATTCGCTGCCTGTCCATGTTCTTGTATAATAGCATTGACTGTTGCTGTTCCTTGTATTCTGGCATTGTAGAGACAATTTCCGGTGGAGTGTCCGGCAGTGTTGCAGATAGCGCAGAATGTTTGATTTAGTGCACAGTTAGCACTTGTATGGCCTGAATTTTTGCACGTGGTGCAGTATACTTGCCTGGTTATATCTTCAGTCATATTTTTGTTTGTCCTTAACCATTCCAAGTCTTCTGAAAATCCACCAACCTTGGATTCCAACTGTAGAGCCATTGCAATGACTGCATCCAGTGTCATTGCTCCAACACATCTGATGATCATAATCTGCTTCAGTTGTGGGGTTAGTCCATTGATAAACCATTGAGAGATGACATCGTCAGGTAGATTAGCATGTGCCTGTGGTATCTGCCGTAAATGTGTTCTAAAGAGAGTAGCGTACTCCTGGACAGTCTGATTTGTCTTCTGTCGGTTGCTCTGTAGATACTCAAAGATTTCAGCAGGATTCTTCTTTAGTCTGAATCGTTGTAGAAAGGCATCTCGTACTGCATCATAGGTACCGAAATGATTAATGTCGTATTCCGTAAGCCATCTAGCCGCTTCATTGACCAAAGTAGATTGAAAAACAATGGCCTTGTACGCCTGATCTGGTGGATGGTTAAGAACTGCATAACTTATCTCAAAAGTTCGTACATGAGCGTCTGGGTCATCTCCTGGGAATCCACCGAATTTTGTGTAGGTTACTCCTGTTGGAGGCGGCCTTGGTTGACCTAACTGTTGTTGTTGTTGTTGTCCGTTCATCGTGGGTGTCTCCGGTCCTTCTTCTGTATCTTGAGGTTGATTAGTTGAACTATCAGAATCTGGATCGCCGGATGGCGTGCCTTCCGGTGTGCTGTTTTTGCGCAGGATACTTCGGATCTCTGCTTCGAATAGCTCTCCTTCCTTCTGGATATCCAATATCCGAAATCTTTCTTCCAGACACGCGGGTCTGGCTGAGGATTCTGCAAAAAATGCTAATCCTTGACCGCCAATTGGTGTTTCTATCACCGGGATATCACCGGAATGAGCTGACAGTCTACCAGACTGTAGCGTTCTTTCGCTTTTACTGATTTCTTTTCCTAGAGTTTGTCTAATCTCCAGCGGCGTCTTGATAGATTCTGGAATTACTGTACTTTGGTTAGGCTGGGTCGAAGTGACACCAGCATGTACCAAAGGCGCTTCTCGTTCCACCGGAATATGACCGGAATTAATTCTAGCGTCCTTAACTTGCTCGACCACTGAGTCAGGTCGCGTTATACCTTCTTCTCCTAGAGTTGTTTTTTGTACTTTTCTTGTTCCCGTCGTCTGGGTCCTAGGATACGTTTCGCCAGACCGAGTAACCGGCATGTATCATTGCCCAGTGATACTATCTGAGCAGTTTGCAACAATCTGGGTCTGTTGCTACTGTCAGTAGATCATATGTTACTAGATGCTTGCTTCTTACAACCCGCTTAGCACTCTAATGCCACTTTCTCACAAGTAACTCGTAATCAAATGCTACTTTACCGCAGAGACTGGTAAACAGTTGCCACTTTCCCACAGACGGTGCCAAATGTTAGACTAAATGTTGGACTGCTACTCGTTTATGGGTTTAAGCGTTACTCTACTTTGATTCAGATACTTCACGTTCGATCGGTTCCAAATACTTCTAACCGCAATCCCTCTCTTAGCCACGTGGGTTCTTGGGAGTGAAAGGGGTCTGTTAGACAGAGGCCCTGTACTATTTTCCCAATTTAACACCCAATCTTACGGTCGTTCCGTCCTTAGCTCAGTATCCGTCCCTGAACAACGGAAGTCTGTTCAGTGTATTGGAATTAGAACTACAGGACTGAGGGTAGTCGGCCGATTACGTACTCTACACGCAAAAGATACTTCAATAACAAAATTACCTATTGCGTACTTCTTCAACGTAGGTAGGTATGCCAATTAGACCGTGTGCCTTAAAGTCACGCGGATTTGCACAGTTAATCTCCTCAACAAACATACACCGCCACTGTTCTACTCATACTCAGATCGTTACAGCTACTAATCTTCCGAAGTCGAAGTAAACAGCAAATATATGGTGTAGTAACAACTTCAATCGCTCACAAGGACTCTACAAACAATTAATTCGCGATTACCCTTCGCGCTACTTACTTCCCAGAAGAACTAACAAATACCATGTCACGCTTGTTCACACTCAGAATCGTACTTAACCATCACCGAACAGCTTCGCCACACAATACAACTAATTCGTCATTCCGTATTATGGTGAGTGTAATCAACTAGTAGGACTACAGACGGAACAGATCAAGCAGAACTTATCCTTTCAACAACATATATGCGCACACAAGACGTGATAGCAATCTGAGTGAGACTTAATCAGACAACACGCTACAATTCCCGCAAAAACAGGGACTACCTGCTCTTTCTTTTCATTGCCTTAAATAGGGGATTTTTTTACAAGGGTGCGCTCTTCTGCAGTTACGTGTGCGTTCCCTGAAAGATTCTCTTTTTCATTTAAACTCCCTGTCCTCGTACTCTTGTCCTTGTTCGGCGGTCGTCCAGCACTTTTACATTTAAGGCACCTGTCCGGGTTCATCCATCCTGATTCGGCGGCCCTTTAACAAATCCTAGGGTGTTCACGTGTGGTGCCTTGACGCGACGGAAGACTTTGAGTACTATTTGCATCATGTCAAAGATTTTGACAATCATATGTGCTGCTACATCATCCATTCATCATAAACAAGGGAGCCAGTGTCAAATGGTTGCCATCATATAGCCAACCGTGGGCGGTCCACGGGGTGGTGTGAAGTATGGGTAATTGAGCCAGTCCTGGCATTGCTTGTTGTTGTGTACTTTAATTGCAAAGGCCTTCTAGGAGCGGCGACATGGCATTGGTCCCCAACATGGGTTATACTTTAAATGGAGTGGTGCCTTCACCCATGTGCTCATCATTTTGGGACATTCTTGTAATAATTCTTGGCGTCAAGTTTGTTGAAAAATTTCTCCTCTCTGCACATCCGATGGAAAGTCATCAGGCTTAAACTGAGTTGCGTGGGAGGGTTTCTTGCTTGTTACCTTTTTTATGGCTAGCTAGTATTCTGCCATTAGCATAAAGTATGGCTTATATTGCAGCTCATGTCCAGATATATACCTGCGAGGGGCCAATCGAGCAAAATAGGGAGATTGTAAAATATGCTCCTCGATCATAGCCATTGCGTGTAATTGTGCTGCCATCCTTGCTGAGTGGGTCTTGCCAAGCTCTTCTACAGTCTTCATCCACATGAGGGTAGGGAGTACAAAATTCATCTGGCCTTTGGCCGTGACACGTCCGCCTAGGATTGGTTGAGCACGTAGGCACGTGCTATTTGTGTTTAAAGAGTCAGTACCTAGGCACGTAGAGCATTGAGTTCCTCGATGATCTCAAGAGATGTGGCCGCAAGAGTTGGTGGTGCTTGCTATACAGGTTCTCGTAACTGTAATACTTTGTGTTCCTCTTTGAGCTTCTGGTATTCCTCATTCATACTATCATACTCCTCTACGTCATTTTATAGCACGCCGGTAAGTATTTGATTCGACAGTGCTAGGCATAACACACCCGGAGCGATGGTGTCGTACTCATGTCATAAGCTAAATCTTGATTGCCATGCTCGAAACCCGGGGTGTTCACATGTGGTGCCTTGACGCAACGGAAGACTTTGAATACCATCTGCATCATGTCAAATATTTTGACAGTCATATGCACTACTACATCGTCCATTCGTCGTAAGCGAGGGAGCCAGTGACGAAGCCTTGCCATCATATATCCTACTGTCGGTGGTCTGGTGGGTGGCTTGAAATATGGGTAATTGAGCTAGTCCTGGCAGTGCTTGTTGTTCTGTACTTTGATTGCAAAGGCCTTCCAGGAGCGGCGTCTTGGCATGGGTCCCCAACATGGGTTGTACTTCAAGTGGAGTGGTGCCTTGGCCCATGTGCTCATCATTTCAGGATATTATTGTAGTAAATCCTGGTGCCAAGTTGGTTGATAGATTTCTCCTCTCTGCGCATCCGTGGGCAATTCGTCAGGCTCAAACTGAGTTGCGTGAGAAGGTTTCTTGCCTGTTTCCTTTTTGATGGCCCGCCGATATTCTGCCATTAACATAAAATACGACTTATATTGTAGCTCGTGCTTAGAGATGTACCTACGAGGGTCCAAGTGAGAAAAATACGGGGGTTGTAAAATTCATTCTTCAATCATTGCCATTGCATGTAACTGTACTTCCACCCTTGCAGAGTGGGTCCTGCCAAGCTCTTCGACAGTCTTCATCCATGCGGGAGTAGGAAGTTCAAAAGTCGTCTGGCCTTCAGCCGTGATGCATCCGCCTGGGATGGGTTGTGGTTCATATGCTTCTTCAAAAGTGTCCTCCACCGGGATAGTCACTGTTTCTTCATCCGCTAGTAGTTCCGGTGGGGAGTCTGGCCGAAGGGGTGCTTCATATGCTGCTATCTGTGTTTGGAGAGTTACCTAGGCCCTTAACGCATTGAGTTCCTTGATGATTTCAGTAGGTAGGGCTGCAGGAGCGATTGGTGCTTGCTATATAGGTGCTCGTAACTGCAATATCTTGTGTTCTTCTTTGAGCTTCTGGTATTCCTCATTCATACTGTCATACTCCTCTAATAATCTGACATGATCTTCCAATAACATCTTCATAGATTCGGAGGGGACAACTTTGAAACGATTGGGACTCACGGGCTCGTCCAGTTGATCTAGAGCAGCTTCCAATTTTTCTCTGTTCTGTTCCTATAGACGTTGGTTCTCTTCTTTAGCTGCTACCAAGTGGCGTCTGAGCAGTCCCATGTTTCTAGTAAGCGTCGCATTGCGAATAGTCTGAGCCCGCAACAAGTTGTCAATATCAGTGATGGCCTCTTTTGTCTTTTGTTCACTTTCCAGTTCGAGTTTGTGGTAGGCCTAGCGTAGCTCTTGGTAGCGGGTGTTAAGCGATGCATTCTCTATTGATAATGAATTTAGCTACGACTGTAAATCGTTCGTTGTCTACTGTAGTGTCTGGTAACTAGTTCCAAGAGATGCAAACTCATCTTGCACTTGGGTCATGCATGTGAACATCTGATGAAATGCGGTGTTGATAGTGGGTGATAAAATTAATGGTGTAGTGAATGCACATGCTGTGGGTGTGGGTGTTGATGCAAGGGGAAGGGGAAATAGGGATGGGAATGTGGATGCAGTGGTAACAGTGGAAAAATATGCTGTGCCTAAATGTGATGGTGCAATAGATGAGGTGAGTGGTGGTGCAGTGGGTGGTGATATGTCCATGTCACTGGATGTGGTGTCGAGTGGCGTGACTGTGAATAGTGGAGTGATAGTGGGCATGTGTGTAGGTGTAAATACAGGATTTACAAAAGTGGCAGAATAATTTACAACGGGGGTCTCTTGTACTGCTTGGTGGAGAGGTGAAAGAGGAAAGGCGGTTGGACAGGGAGGTGAGACTGGGGAGAAAGTCAATGGAGGTGAAAATGGAAATAAGGATCTTGGAGGTGTGGGGAAGGAAGGGAAGGATGGATGGAGAAATGGACTGGATAGAAAGGTGGATATTCGAGGAGGTAAGTGTAGAGGAGGTACTGGGGTATCTACTTTTAACACGAGCATGCAGCAAGCATTCCAGTACTTCACCTACTCAAGGGAGGTTCTCCTTAGGGAAATATACCCTTTAACACTTCTGTGAGCAGGCAGATATCAATGATTGCACAGAGTTGTGAATACTCAAGAAAGTGTTAATGACAAAATGACAATAATGGAAGACCATCCACTCCTTAGTTCGAATCAGATGATTACAACATAGGCAAAAGAGATGCTCAAAAGTTCATGCTCTGGCTAACATGCCACTCCAGAACTAAACAACATCAATACAAGGGATTCTTTCAATCCGTACAATGGACACAACTAGATGCAGACTAGCACTGATCAATACAAAGTATGAAGAGTTGCTCTAAGAGAAAGAGCACGAAATACCAATGACTCACATTGAATGACAAAACCAAGCCACTCTCTTCACACTATAGTGCTATTAGCCCTCCACTGGGAAGCCCACGCTCTATATCCTCACCACAGAGTGACTTCCTATAGTAGGCTTGAAGCCACAAAGTGCAAAGAGAGGACCTCTGTACGTATGTATGTAAATGTGTGTATTTGAATGTATCCCAAATGAACACAAATCCATTGCTTTTATAGGCTCCAATAGGCCAAGAGCGCCTTGCTGATTCCTCACGTCCACTGATCATGCACCGATTGATTGCCCAAAATTGGAGGGGCAGTCTTCATGAATGGTTGGCGGCAACAATCATTTCTCCACTTTCACTTTTACTGTCACTTTTGCATGCAAGCTGAGATCCTCATTTTGTGCCGCCCGTGATGTTTGAATGACCCTGAGAAGCACATCCTTCACCTAATTTTTGTAGTAGCTTTTGATCCTTTATATTAAGTGGGCGGTATGGGAGGTGAGTTGTGGGGAGTTGAGGGAGATTACGGGGGTTGTGGGAGGTTGTGGGTGGGAATAGGGGGTGAGTTCTAGGGAGTTGTGAGGGTTTTTGGGGTGTGGTTGAAAATTGATCCAAGATCTCAAAATTATCATTGCACCATTGGAAAGTACTCGCCGAGAGCTTTCCAATGATATATAATACTATAATGTTTGGTTAAGAAATGACCCTCCAAATATCCATCAAAAATTGCATGAGAACTTTGTGGGAGGTCGTGGGAAATTGTGGGATTTGTGGGGTTTGTGGGGGGTCGTGGAGTGGTGGAGGGCTGTGGGGTGGTGTGGAGTGGTGGAGGGCTGTGGGGTGGTGTGGAGTTTGTGGAGGGCTGTGGGGTGGTGTGGAGTGGTGGAGGGTTGTGGGGTGGTGTGGAGTTTGTGGAGGGCTATGGGGTGGTGTGGAGTGGTGGAGGGATGTGGGGTGGTGTGGAGTGGTGGAGGGCTGTGGGGTGGTGTGGAGTTTGTGGAGGGCTGTGGGGGGTCGTGGAGTGGTGGAGGGCTATGGGGTGGTGTGGAGTGGTGGAGGGCCGTGGGGTGGTGTGGAGTGGTGGAGGGTTGTGGGGTGGTGTGGAGTGGTGGAGGGCTGTGGGGTGGTGTGGAGTTTGTGGAGGGCTGTGGGGTGGTGTGGAGTGGTGGAGGGTTGTGGGGTGGTGTGGAGTGGTGGAGGGCTGTGGGGTGGTGTGGAGTTTGTGGAGGGATGTGGGGGGTGTGGAGTTGTGTGGTGGGTCGTGGAGTGGTGGAGGGTTGTGGGGTGGTGTGGAGTGGTGGAGGGCTGTGGGGTGGTGTGGAGTGGTGGAGGGTTGTGGGCTGGTGTGGAGTTTGTGGAGGGCTGTGGAGGGGTGTGGGGTTTGTGGAGGGGCATGGAGTGGTGGAGGGTTGTGGGGTGGTGTGGAGTGGTGGAGGGCTGTGGGGTGGCGTGGAGTGGTGGAGGGCTGTGGGGTGGTGTGAGAGTGGTGGAGGGTTGTGGGGTGGTGTGGAGTTTGTGGAGGGCTGTGGAGGGGTGTGGAGTTTGTGGAGGGTTGTGGAGGGGTGTGGGGTTTGTGGGGAGTCGTGGAGTGGTGGAGGGCTGTGGGGTGGTGGAGGGCTGCGGGGTGGTGTGGAGTGGTGGAGGGCTGTGGGGTGGTATGGAGTTTGTGGAGGACTGTGGAGGGGTGTGGGATTTGTGGGGGGTCATGGAGTGGTGGAGGGCTGTGGGGTGGTGTGGAGTGGTGGAGGGCTGTGGGGTGGTGTGGAGTGGTGGAGGGTTGTGGGGTGGTGTGGAGTTTGTGGAGGGCTGGGGGGGGGGGGGGGGGATGTGGAGTTGTGTGAGCGGTCGTGGAATGGTGGAGGGCCGCAGGGGTGGTGGGGGAAAAGAGGAGGGGACGGTGGGGTTGGAGGGGGTCGTGATGATGGTGGGGGCGGCAGGGGTGGTGGGGGAAAAAAGAAGGGGGGTCGTGGTGATGGTGGGGGCCACGGGGGTGGTGGGGGAAAAGAGGAGGGGACGGTGGGGTTGGAGGGGGTCGTGGTGATGGTGGGGGCCGCGGGGGTGGTGGGGGAAAAGAGGAGGGCTGGTGGAGTTGGAGGGGGGTCGTGTTGATGGTGGCGGCCGTGGGGGTGGTGGGGAAAAGAGGAGGGACCGGTGGGGTTGGAGGGGGTCGTGGTGATGGTGGGGGCTGCGGGGGCAGTGGGGGAAAAGAGGAGGGCTGGTGGAGTTGGAGGGGGGTCGTGGTGATGGTGGGGACGGCGATACAGACCCCCACATCAAGTCTTTGCACCGTCCCGGTGCAATTCTCGAAGCTGAAAACAAGATAGTGAAGGAAGTTCTTCCTCCTTGACTTAATTCAGGTGATTCTTCACCTGGGAGATATTGACCAGTTTTTTTTTCAATTTTTTTTTATTTTCATTTTTTCTTGCTTTTTTTTTATAACTTTTCTTTTGACTTTTTTTTTCACACTCTCTTTTTTATATATAATAAACTGCAATCACTGAATGAAATATGGTAGATACAGTGTATGAAATGCTTCCAATTTACCTTAATTCAGGTACTTCTTCACCGTGGAGATATTGACCAGGGGTATCATCTTACCCTGCAAATCCTCCAGATGTACTGCTCCATGAGGTAATACCTTTACCACCGTGTAAGGTCCTATCCATTTAGGTGCCAGTTTGTTTGGAATTGCTGGGACCTGATGCACTAAAACCATGGATCCTTCCTGAACTTCATTAGACCTCAGATACCTGTCATGAAGTCTCTTGCGCTCTTCTTGTGTTACCTGAAGTTTTTGCATTGCTCCTTCTCTGTATTCTTCTAATGCCACCAATCTCTCAATGGGAGGTTCAATTCCAATGGCTTTAGTTCCCATTTCCTTTTTTATAATGAATTCAAATGGGGCCAATGCCTCTTTTCCATATACTAAGCGAAATGGACTCTCACTAGTGGTTCCCCTTCTTGTAGTTCTAAAAGCCCAAATTGCACCAATCAATGCTTGTGGCCAAAAGCTTTGATGATCAAAAGATAATTTGTGCAGCAACCCGATCAAAATCTTATTGGAGCTCTCTGCTTGCCCATTTGCCTTTGGATAGTAGGCACAAGATTTTTTATGGAAGACCTTGTACCTGTCAAATATAAATTGGAGCAGCTGATTTACAAAATGTGTTTCCCTATCACTAGTGATTTCCAGTGGGCAACCAAATCTTGAGAAAATACGTTTATACAAGAACTTAGCTATTGTTAACCCCGTGCAGTCCACAGTAGCTTTAGCCTCTATCAATTTAGTTGCATAACATGTGGCCATTAAAATATACTTCTTACCCCCAGGTTGACCAGTTGGACTAATTGGTCCTATGAAATCAAGACCCCATCGTTCAAATGGGAGCCATCCTGTAGATATGACTAATGGTTGGAAATTCAATCTGGTTGGCATAGGAGCACATCTCTGGCAAATGTGGCATTCTTTAGCAAACTTGATCGCATCCTTGTAAATATCAGGCCACCATAGTCCCTTGTGGATGATTCTGTGAGCCAATTCCTCCCCCTTTAGATGCCCTTCACTATGTGTTGCCTCAAGCAAAGGGGTTACCTCCTCTGGAAAAACACACTTTCTCAAGATACCATCCTGACAATATCTATATAAATTTCACTTATAAGTGAGTACGCTTTGGTTTTAAGGAGTAATCTTCTCTTTTCTATGGGTTTCAAATGCTCTGGGAGTTTTCTAGTAGTAAGAAAATTGAGAATTCCATCATACCAATCAGTCTAAATTGCTACTAGGAAGAGATTACTATCCACCAGTTCATCATTAATACATGTTGCCTTCTCGCTCATTGCAGTCCTAAACACTTGATCTGCCATGTAGTGCTCTCTTCCTGGCTTAATATGAATACCAAAGTTGAATTCTTGAAAGAGGAGTAACCATCTCCAAATCCTTCCAGCTACTCTAGGCTTGTTTATCAAGTACTTCAAGGGCTAATGGTCGGATATGACTATAAAATGTACACCGAGAAGGTAATGCCGAAACTTCTGAAGAGCAAATACAATAGCCAAGCCTTCCCTTTCGGTCGTACTATAGTTCCTTTCTGCTTGGGTGAGTAGTTTGCTGGCATAGGAGATAGGTCTATCAACCTTGTGTGATGATGGTTGAGCTAGAACTGCACCAACAGCATGAAGACTAGCATCTGTATGCACATGAAATTCTAATGACCAGTTAGGAACACTTAAAAGTGGAGCAGTACATAACCTCATTTTCAGTTCACAAAATGCTTTCTCAGCTTCAGCATTCCATGAGAAAGGGACCTTTTTACTGGTAAGCCTTGATAAGGGCTGAGCGATTTCTGAATACATTCGTATGAATCTTCTATGATATCCTGCATGGCCCAAAAAACTTTGCACTTCTTTTGGGCTTTGTGGAATAGGCATGGATAGAATAGTAGTAACCTTTGCAGGGTCAACCGTTATCCCTTCAGCAGATACTATGTGACCAAGAAGAGTGCCCTTGGTGACCAAAAAATGACATTTAGCAGGATTTAACTTCAAACCTGTTTTGAGACATTGCTCAAAGATTTCCTTTAAATTTTCCAAATGATCATGGAAATCTTGAACTGCTGCTCTTCTATCTGTGCCTGAAAACACTGAAAAGTCATCCATGAAAATGCGGAGAAAGGTTGTTAACCACTTGCCCAATATCAGATACATTGTTCTGTTAAATGAATCTGGTGCATTCTTCAAACCAAAAGCCATGCGAGTATAGACATAAGTGCCCCATGGAGTAACAAAGGCTGTTTTGTCCCTATCATCAGGATGGATCACTATCTGATTGTAGCCACTAAAACCATCCAAGAAGCTATACAAAGTGTGACCAGCTACTTCCTCAAGTACTTGCTTTGAAAAGGGCTGAGGAAATCCATCTTGAACAGTCACTTTATTTAAGGCACAAAAATCAACTCAAACTCTTATTTTTCCACTATTTTTCTTGGGTACAATAACCATAGAAGAAAGCCACCTGGAATGTTCTACTGGAACAATTATACTTGCTTCTTCTAGTTTTGTAACTTCTAGCTTTACCGCCTCTGCATATTTTGGATTGAGTCGATACGGCCTACTTCTTGCAGGCGCGGCTCCCTCAAGTAAGGGTATTCTGTGTAATCCAAGCTCCTCTGGTATCCCTATTAGATCTTTGTAGGACCATGCGAAGACATTTTTGTAAGTAAAAAGTAAAGAAGTCACCTTTTGCAGTAAAGGGGGATAATGCCATAGCCAGGAGGCCAAGTGGACTACTTGAGGGTTCTCTTCATCCCCTAGATTTATTTCTTGAACCAGTGTTTCAAGACTAGTCTTATTTGAGAAATCATCTCCACTGTATGCAGGAGTGGACTTTAACTTATATTCTGCAATATGTTCTCTGTTCCATCCTTGAGGTATATCCGTAAAAGGAAGATCTTCTCTACACTCAGGCTCATAACCTTCCATCCCGGGTACTTCTATATTTTTTGCCTCTTCAAAGTTTGTATTCTCCTGCAAACTCTCATTCTCCAACTCCATGTGATCATGGCCTTTTCCTGCAACTCCTTCATCCATAAATTCTTCTTCTATTTCACTGATTTCCATCGTGCAACACTCTGCACTTTCCATCATCCAATTCAATAATGTATCTTCTTCTTGGGGTAGAGAGGGCATTACCTGAGTGTCCACAGTATACCCAGTAGTTTTCCCTGAGTCAAATCCTTCTTCCAAATGTAGTTGCAGTTGGCTATTGGTGCTTGTGGAAATCCATAGTTTGTTTTTCCCCCAATCTTGCAAAGCTTTTGCTTGCCTTAGCCAAGGTCTCCCCAGGAGTAAAGGGTAAGAAGTCTCCTGTGGAAGTGCAATAACAACAAAATCTAGAACAAAGTGGCAACCCTGCACTATCATTAGTACCTTTTCAATAATGCCAAGAGGCGCAACCCGATGTTGATCTGCTAGTGTAACTGTGAATGGTGCCATCTTGGTGGGGTTCAAATTCAGTTTCTTCATTGTGAAATCTAGCATCAAATTGATACCAGAGCCTCCATCTATGATCACACCTGTGAGAGCTTCATCCTTTATACAAACAGATAATCTTGAGCTTTGGTAGTCTGCTAAGGGTGCAGGGGGAAAATCAACCATGAAACCATCTATACTGGGTGATTGGATTAAGTGAGCAGAGTGTATAATCTTCAATAAGTCACTTCTTATTTTTGAATCCATCCTTATAAGTTCGTACACACTAACCTTGTGATGAATACCTTTCAAGATCTATTCAATGTTTACCTCATGAGTGTCTTCTTGCAGACTTGTTGGTTGGTCCCTTAGAGAAGTAGCCATCCTTTCATAAGCTCCTTCGATTTTTGCTTGGCCCTTCCACCCCGCCTTCTTTTCCTCTTCTTTATCCTGGACTCCCTCTTGTTCCTCTCTATGGGTTGTTGCCGCTTGTCTGGCTCTAGTCATCATGGGCATTGAAGAAGATGAAACAACATAAGACTGAGTGGTCATACCTTCTTCTTGTGGAGAGACTGCAATCATGTGGATTGGAGCAGGACGGCTTCTTGGGCAATCTTTGGTGTAGTGATCCTTAGCCTCGGGACAATGCTGACAAGGAGGTGCATCTTCTGGAAGAGAACACCTGTTTTGCATATGGCCATACTCACCACAACGGTAGCACATCAAAGGCCTGTTATATCTGGGCTTTGTTGGTCTGTTCTCCTCTCTATTAGGTGCATTTGAAGTACTAGCATAATATGAATCCAACGCTTGAGGGTTACTTCGTTGTTGTGTACCCTTGAGGTAGTAACAGTCTCTAGCTTCATGACTATCCTTTCCACAAAATTGACAGCTTACCTTGTTAGGGCAATTAGCATTGGAATGTCCATTGTTGTTACATATTGTACACCAAATCTGCCTTCTTATATCCTGAGTGGTCTGCAAATCTTCTAACTCACGGCGAAGTTGGGCTACTTCATCATCAGTGCGACGCAATGGTGGCAAGACCTTTTCTTCTTGTTGATTTTGTTGCATTCTCAATGCCTCCAGTTCCTTCCTCAGTTGCCCAATAGGGTCTAGTTCTGCAGCATAATTCGATTGTGTATCCCCTTCAAAATGTTGCCTAGCTTCTTCAATGTGTGATGTTGCTGCAACAAAATCATTGAGAGTTGCATCCAATCTAAGAGACTCACATAGTTTCTGCTGAGATGACCTGGGCAGAGCTTTTTCTATCCATTTTTTAACCAAGAAGTCACCTGGAGCATGTGGCAGACATGCAACAAGTGCTTTTGTTCTAGTGTGAAGTTCATGAAAGGATTCACTTGATGTTAGCTTTAGGTTCTCTAGCTGATCTAGAGCTCTTTGCGAGGAATCACTTGGTCGAAATGTCTGTGAGAATGCCATCTTCAGAGCCTCCCATGTAGCAAAATGGCCATCTGCATATTGACTGTACCATTTGTCAGCAAGGCCTTCCAATGTGGATGGGAAGAGTACCAGCATTGCATCCTCTCTATTCTGCAGACCTCGTCCACGGCATAAGGAGATGAACCTCCTCACATGATCATCAGCATCCTCATAAGCTTGTCCCTTGAAGGTAGGGAACTTGATATTGAGCCTGGAGAGTAAATGAGAGAGATCCTCCATTTGCACTGGTGTTTCTTTTGATATATCTGAGGAGAAGTCTAATATTCTCCTATGCTCCTCCTTCGACAATGGTGTTGCACCGAAATCAATAGATAAATTCAAAGAGGGTAGAGGGGAGGCAGGTTCACTAATTGAAGATATAGCTGACTTGTTAAGGCTCCTTCGTATACGAAGAGGCTCCTTATCTGCTCGCATATGGGTCATGTACCTACTTGCAAATGCAATAGGGCAAAAATACTGAAAAAGAGGTCTATTTACTATCCTTAGGGCCTCCCACAAAAATGCAAGTGTCCCACCGGGCGTGCCAAACTATAGAGGAGGTACTGGGGTATCTACTTTTAACAGGAGCATGCAGCAAGCATTCCAGTAGTTCACCTAGTCAAGGGAGGTTCTCCTTAGGGAAATATACCCTTTAACACTTCTGTGAGTAGGCAGATATCAATGATTGCACAGAGTTGTGAATACTCAAGAAAGTATTAATGACAAAATGACAATAATGGAAGACCGTCCACTCCTTAGTTCGAATCAGATGATTACAACATAGGCAAAAGAGATGCTCAAAAGTTCATGCTCTGGCTAACATGCTCCAGAACTAAACAACATCAATACAAGGGATTCTTTCAATCCGTACAATGGACACAACTAGATGCAGACTAGCACTGATCAATACAAAGTATGAAGAGTTGCTCTAAGAGAAAGAGCATGAAATACCAATGACTCACACTGAATGACAAAACCAAGCCACTCTCTTCACACTATAGTGCTATTAGCCCTCCACTCGGAAGCCCACGCTCTGTATCCTTACCACAGAGTGACTTCCTACAGTAGGCTTGAAGCCACAAAGTGCAAAGAGAGGACCTCTGTACGTACGTATGTAAATGTGTGTATCTGAATGTATCCCAAATGAACACATATCCATTGCTTTTATAGGCTCCTATAGGCCAAGAGGGCCTTACCAATTCCTCACGTCCAATGATCATGCGCCGATTGATTGCCCAAAATTGGAGGGGTAGATCAAATATGCCACCAATCTTGGATTGGATCCTCAAAAATAGGCAGTCATCGTGCATGGTTGGCGGCAACAGTCATTTCTCCACTTTCACTTTTACTGTCACTTTTGCATGCAAGCTGAAACCCTCATTTTGTGCCACCCGTGATGTTTGAATGACCCTGAGAAGCACATCCTTCACCTAATTTTTGTAGTAGCTTTTGATCCTTCATATTAAGTGGGCGGTATGGGAGGTGAGTTGTGGGGAGTTGAGGGAGATTACGGGGGTTGTGGGAGGTTGTGGGTGGGAATAGGGGATGAGTTGTGGGGAGTTGTGAGGGTTTTTGGGGTGTGGTCAAAAATTGATCCAAGATCTCAAAATTCTCATTGCAGCATTGAAAAGTACTCGTTGAGAGCTTTCCAACGATATATAATACTCTAGGGTTTGATTAAGAAGTAATCCTCCAAATATCCATCAAAAATTGCATGAGAACTTTGTGGGAGGTCGTGGGAAATTGTGGGACTTGTGGGGTTTGTGGGGGGTCGTGGAGTGGTGGAGGGTTGTGGGGTGGTGTGGAGTGGTGGAGGGCTGTGGGGTGGTGTGGAGTTTGTGGAGGGTTGTGGGGTGGTGTGGAGTTTGTCGAGGGCTGTGGGTGGTGTGGAGTGGTGGAGGGCTGTGGGGTGGTGTGGAGTGGTGGAGGGTTGTGAGGTGGTGTGGAGTTTGTGGAGGGTTGTGGGGGGTGTGGAGTTGTGTGGGGGGTCGTGGAGTGGTGGAGGGCTGTGGGGTGGTATGGAGTGGTGGAGGGCTGTGGGGTGGTGTGGAGTGGTGGAGGGCTGTGGGGTGGTGTGGAGTGGTGGAGGGCTGTGGGGTGGTGTGGAGTTTGTGGAGGGCTGTGGGGTGGTGTGGAGTGGTGAAGGGCTGTGGGGTGGTGTGGAGTGGTGGAGGGTTGTGGGGTGGTGTGGAGTTTGTCGAGGTCTGTGGGGGGTGTGGAGTTGTGTGGGGGGTCGTGGAGTGGTGGAGGGTTGTGGGGTGGTGTGGAGTGGTGGAGGGCTATGGGGTGGTGTGGAGTGGTGGAGGGCTGTGGGGTGGTGTGGAGTTTGTGGAGGGTTGTGGGGTGGTGTGGAGTGGTGGAGGGTTGTGGGGTGGTGTGGAATGGTGGAGGGTTGTGGGGTGGTGTGGAGTGGTGGAGGGCTGTGGGGTGGTGGGGAGTGGTGGAGGGCTGTGGGGTGGTGTGGAGTTTGTGGAGGGCTGTGGAGGGGTGTGGGGTTTGTGGAGGGTTGTGGAGTGGTGGAGGGCTGTGGGGTGGTGTGGAGTGGTGGAGGGCTATGGGGTGGTGTGGAGTGGTGGAGGGTTGTGGGATGGTGTGGAGTGGTGGAGGGCTGTGGGGTGGTGTGGAGTTTGTGGAGGGCTGTGGGGGGGGGGGTGTGGAGTTGTGTGAGGGGTCGTGGAATGGTGGAGGGCCATGGGGGTGGTGGGGGAAAAGAGGAGGGGACGGTGGGGTTGGAGGGGGTCCTGATGATGGTGGGGGCGGCGGGGGTGGTGGGTGAAAAAAGGAGGGGATGGTGGGGTTGGAGGGGGGTCGTGGTGATGGTGGGGGCCGCGGGGGTGGTGGGGGAAAAGAGGAGGGGACGGTGGGGTTGGAGGGGGTCGTGGTGATGGTGGGGGCCACGGGGGTGGTGGGGGAAAAGAGGAGGGCTGGTGGAGTTGGAGGGGGGTCGTGGTGATGGTGGAGCCCGCGGGGGTGGTGGGGAAAAGAGGAGGGGACGGTGGGGTTGGAGGGGTTCGTGGTGATGGTGGGGGCCGCGGGGGTGGTGGGGGAAAAGAGGAGGGGCCGGTGGGGTTGGAGGGGGTCGTGGTGATGGTGGGGGGCGCGGGGGTGGTGGGGAAAAGAGGAGGGCTGTTGGATTGGAGGGGGGTCGTGGTGATGGTGGGGGCTGCGATACAGTAAGCTAAGTTGCGTAGGTGCGGCAAGGGTGAGAGGAATTGAAGCAACAAGGGCTTCTGCTACTGCACTGTCGAAGGATGTGGGGTCTATGAGAGCAAGGTGTATAGGAGAGACTGGAGGGATGAGAGGTGAAGGACGAGTTATTGGGGTGGTGGGTACTTCGACAACTGTGGTGGTTTGTACAGTAGAGGCGCGAGGCAGGGAGTCGATGATGATTGTTTCTTCTGCCAGAGATTCGTCAGGGATGAGACGGGCTTCCCTCGCCTATTTTGAAAATGGGCCATCTGTTGGTACACGAATGTATTGACCTGGTTTGGATAATAATTGAACTTGACGTGGGTCAAACTGCGGCAGTGGTTTTCTTTGCAAATATCTTAATGCTTTGTTTGTGCCTACTGACTTAACTAGTTCTCGAAAGCCTTTGATGTACGCTTCTTCGAAGGCTCCTGTGATGAGTTCATGTTCTATAAGCGCTTGGCTTTCTTCCTCAGATAGCTTTTTATGCGCCCAAACTTTTTCCATGGTGCAATATAACTTCTTGATCGCCAAGCTGTAGGCAACTGCTTCAAATGTCTCATCTTCATAAGTACTGGTGTCACCCTAGGTATCAGTGTGCTATTCTTGTTCATCTGTCTACACATTGTCTTGAGATTCCTGGCTTCCTTGACTAGCTTCATCATCTCCGTTGCCTGCGTCTATCAAACAATCTATTTCTTCTTTAATCTTCGCAACGTAGTTATCATTGTACGTGTATGGTTTCTGTTTCGTAGGTTTTGCATTTGGAGTCATACGGATTCTATGGGAACATATATCCGGGTCTACTCCTTTCAAGTCTTTGTAACTCCAGGCGAACACATCTCTATATTTGCGCAATAGGGCAACTAACTCTTCCTCTTCTTCATTCGTCAAATCATGCCCAATGTATGTACATTTCTCTTCTTCTCCTTCTATGGCAACTATGATTTTTTTGGTTTTCTCGTGATTATCATATAATTCTCCAACGTCAGCTTTTCTGTTAGTCATTCGTACCATGATTCGTCTATCTTCTATTTCATACTTCTTGAAGTTCTCCGGTACCTCAAACAAGGATTCCTCTTCTTTTGACGTGGTTTCAGCTTCTTTTGCATTCGCTTCAAAAGGTCCGGCTTCTCCGGAGAAATTGTCAGCTCTGAGCATGAGCTTCTACTTTGTAGAAATATTCTTCATTTGATGCAAAGGGAGGGTCCATAATAATTGAATCTAGATCAAAGTCACTTGCATCCTCAAATGCATCAGTGCTAGGTTCACATTCTTCTATAATTGAATCACACATGATTGGCTCTATTGTGAAGACTGAGATGTCATAGCCATCCTCATCACAGTGGGGTGTCCATTGTTCTTCATTGATGGCTACATCCATGGTTGCTATTATTTCTGCCCAACCATGAGGCTCGAATTCCTTGTCTGGAAATACTACAGGTGCGTAAGCTGGGTCTTGAAGAGTTCGTGGATGTTGTTTTGAACCTAATGTCCTAGCTTCTAACAGTTCTTCCTCTTGTTTTGCTACTTTACACATCCATAGATGAGTATCCTCGTGCAACCATGAGGGGTCTGATTCCGATGAGTGTACTGATTCTATTTCTTCTTGTGACTTATGGATGATATTCCATTGTATTGGGGGTACATATCGATGAGAATAGTCTTTAAGATTGACTTTTGTAGTCACTCCTAAATGTTGCAAGTACAAAGAATTAGTTCCCCAATCTTGTAGGATTTGCAACTGACGCATGAATGGTCATCCTAAAATCATCTCGTACACATGATTTTTCCCAAAATCACAAATGGCAAAAGTATGCTCAAAATCCACACCACAAGTGGTGAGAGATATGCCTTCTAGTAAGCCTAATGGTTTTTCTATATGTCCATCAGCCATTTGTAGCTTCATCCTGGTAGGTCTCAATGCTGGCTTGCCCCAACGTTTCCATAAAGCAGTGGTAGCGATGGCTACTCCGGCTCTTGAATCTAAGATGGCTTTGGTGGTGTAGCCCTGATGGGTTATTGGAAGCTAAGTGTTACCTTCCTCTCCTTCGCTTACATCTCTGATTCTTTCTACAGGTATCTCTGGTACCTTCTTGTGTGATCCTATCTGTGAAGGAGTAGTAGCAAGCTCAAGGAATTGATTTGCTACATGCTTCCACAATTCTGATTTAACCTTCAACAATTCCTCTAAAGTGAGGTGACATTGTACTTTAGTGTTCTTTACCACTTTTGTGTTTCTAGGGATTACTGATTCTTCGGTCCTCACTATTATCGTGGGTGCTCTCATGCTAATAGACTTGGCTTCCCAAGGTCCTGTGAACTAAGGTAATTCTTGCAAAGAATTGGATTCAAAACCTGTGTGTTCAAACTCAGTTGCTCTTCCTCTACATCATCGTAGATAGAGGGAATGTCTTGGGGAAATTGCTCTTGCAAGTCATCTATTTCTTGAATAGGAGGATGGGTGTTTTGTTCTTTTCTCCACTTCTCTTCTTGTATTTCTCTCAGAAATTCATGTGAATATTTATGTATGGAAGACAGGTTGTCTTCAACTTCTGTATTGGTACTTGAGACAGGGATGGTGCATTCTTTTCTTGTGTCTCCCAAACAATAGGGTTCCTTTGCAGATTCTTTTTCTCCTTGCTATCAATCAAGTAATCTAACCTCTCCAATAGTCCTTGAAAGTGTAATTCAGGTTTTGCCATGTTCCAATTAAGATATTAAGAGGCTTCAAACATAGTTTGTGCTAATTCTACCATCTTCATGCAGAGTTTAGTTCTCTCAATTTCTAGATCAGCCCTCAGATAGTTCTTGCTCATTTTAGCTATTTGGGGTCCTTCTTTTAATCTAGCCTATTGGCAGCCATCAAGGCACCCAAGTGCCCACAAGACAAGGAAGCCAAAGAAGGGAGTCGGAGCAAGGATCAAGCAGGTAAAGTAGTCAACGCAGATTTGGCAAATAGGCCCTTAAATTTTTCCAAATATTTTTCAAATAGTGATTCTAGTCACTCCACACCATTATAAATACCATTTCATATTTTTGTAGCTCCATTTTGTGCAAGCCAAGGAGTCCTTGAGCTTGAGGAGCATTAGAAGTACCCACCTATCAATTTTCATATTTTTTAGACTCCGTTTGAGCCCTCAGATAGGCCCTAGAACCTAATTTCTAACTAGGCCAGACACTAGGTCTAGACAGGGCCAAAGCTAGTAAAAAACTATAAAAAGAGCTAGAGAGCTCATTCTGGAGCTTAGCTTGTTGTAGAATTGAACTTGTAAGAGCACTTTTGAGTAATCTAAAGAACTCCATTGTTTCTCTCTCTCTCTCTGTTCTTACCTTGTCTGCACGTGTGTGTGTGTGTATGTGTGTGCATGTTAGTGTGCTTCCCACTCACACTTTTGTGACATCACTTGTTCGAGGTCTTCATACCATTCTCACGTCTTCCCGGATTGACATTAAAGGAGGTGCTACTCGTCACTGAGCTACACCAAATTTTGGCGCCGTTGTTGGGGATCGAGCTTTGAGGAGGAGCATGTGATGGTAAGACGTAGAGTGGAGACGTTGGAGTCATAGGTATTTTCTTAACTTTTATCTATTTCCTTTTATTTTTTTCATCACCACCATCATCATCATCATCACCATCTCCCACCTCCATCTCCATCATCGCGAAAATTTCAGTTTTTTGGTCATATCACCATGCCCATGCCATTCCCCTCATTTCACTTGTGAGAGAGAGTGAGAGAGCGTTTGCATGCTTGTGCATTTCTGTGTTTTTTGAGATTTCCTGCATGAATCAGCATCCCCAGCAGCTGCACCAACTTCAACAGGTAAAATTTTTTACTGTGCAGGTCCCGAGGTGTTGACCTCTATCAGTCGTGGTCGACAAAAAAAGTGATCCTTTTGCTAAACTAAGTGCATAAATGTGATGTGTAGGCCTAGATCTTCATGAATATGTGTTTGAAATTTTAAAATTCCTCTGTTTTCTGTCAATCGTGATCGACTAGTCAACCGCGATCGACAAACGACAACGGACACTTGCCTACGGACCTGTCAATCGTGATCGACACGTCAATCATGATTGACAGAGTCAAAAACCAATTGACCATGACCGACACGCCTTTTGCGCACCACGTGTCAATCGTGACCGACCCATCAATCGCGATCGACCCATCAATCACGATCGACAGTCCCGACAGACCTGTCAATCGTGACTGAGCCAGTCAATGACTGTTTGACCATGACCGACAGACCCCTTGAGCCATGTGTCAATCGTGATCGACCCATCAATCGCGACTGATAGAGTCAACGACCCTTTGACTATGATTAACTGAAATTTCGGGCCACGTGTCAATCGCGATTGACCCATCAATCACGACTGACAGCCACGACGGACCTATCAATTGCGATCGACATGTCGATCATGACTAACATATCAATCGCGATTGACAGACCATTCGATCGCCATTGACGGGCAATTTTGGCATTAGTTTTCGGGCAAAAATACTTGGTCTATATTGGATCAAATTTCGGGAAACATTATGGTTTGTCATTGCATTGTGAGGTCGCTACGCAAATAATTTGAGGAAAAAACCTGTTTGCCTGTTAGCCTGTTTGAACCCTGTTTTAACCCTAGAACCTTGAACAGTCATAACTTCCTCATACGAAATCCGTTCGGGGTGATCCATAAAGCCAAAGCACAAATTTGATTTCTGAATTGCATGAATGAAGAGGGTTTGTTGTGTCAATTGAATTCAAATATGGAGCTAACTTTGGGACTTTTATAGGTCCATTGAGAGCATCGAAGGGCATTCCGAGCCAGAGTAAGTGTAAGCTTTGGAACACACTTCCTGGGCACACAAGGGCAAGCAAGGAGAGAAACTAAGGGTTGGAAATTCTCAACACCCTCTGTCAATCTCGAGCTTAGGCTAAGTACGGATAGAGGTTTTGATCAATTAGGGATACGTTAAGCACGATCAAGTCCAAGAACTCTAATCACTCAAGTGCAAGTATAAAGAAATTCCATTTGCGAAACAACCTAAGGGAAAAGAATTTAAATCAAGTGACCAAACTCAAGTACGAAAAAACCTAAGTGTTCCTTGTGACGAAGATTGATTGGACAAGAAGTGACATCCTAAGAAAATTAAAAAGAACAAGTGATTAACACTAGTGTTGTACTTGGACACTTTAGTGTCCTGAAAAAGAGACAATGTTTGATGAATTTTTTAGATTACTAGAAGGAACCATTTATAAATGTAACTATGCAACATGTTTTCATAAGGCTTGAATATTTTTAGAAAAATATAGTTTTTATTAAAGGATATAAAAAATAATATTTATTCACTAATTTTATGATGCTAATTTCAATATTGGTGTAGAAATTACAGTGATGTGAGTTAGAGGTTTTTTTTATTAAAATCATGATCTCAGAACTTTCATTGGTCCAAATGCAATAAAATCTTTTATTTTATATATTTCAACATGTTTCTGTCCATAATTAGAGATTTGTAATGAATTTTACTAGGTTTATGGCATAATTTGGATCTCATTTGTGATATGACGGTCTTATCATCTATGAATTATTTTGCAAAGTGATGGTATGAACATGCATCATTTTTTGTTATCAAAATACTATTTGATATTATTACAACTAGAAATATTTTTTTGACAACCTTAGGAGTCAAATTTCTATGTTGTTTCTTCATGTTAAACAATACCACTGTTTTTCTACGCTAAGAAAAGGTCATTTTATGAGGAAATATTGCATATGCTACATGATTAAAGTTAACATGCTAGTTTTTTCTACATAAAATAGTTTATAATGTTTATAGAATTATTTTTATTCATAATATATACCTTATATCATTTAGAAAACCTAATTTTTTAGCATGAACTTTTATTCTCGGTAGAGAGGATAATGGCTATTCAATGAAATATTGAGATTTTTAGTGGTATGTGAGATACATACAAAATTATTGGTTCAAAGACATGTAGCATATCTTTATGCTACTATATGAAGGTTTTTGAAATAAAACACAAACCATTTTAGTGTTTTTATGAATCAATATCATATAGAAGGCTACTAAAGTGTATAACTATATAATGAGCACCCTATATTGTACTAATTCTTTTATTATAAAAATGATTTTTCTAGTTCCCAAGACTTGTCTTAAATGATTATATGACAATAAATTAACATTAGAAAAATGATTCCAATAGGAGGAAAATTCTTTTTATGGAGATATTTCTTTCTTCTCATATATAAGCTTAGAGAAAAATAGTTTTTCTCAACCATATTCAATCATTTGTATATTTTGAGTTATCAAAAAAGGTTATTTTTTAGAATATATATTTTTTATAGAGCATCTATGTATAGATCTTTATGGGGCTTTAAGGTTTTTTCAAAATTGATTTGATTAGTATGTGTGATTTTTTTTATTTATTAGAAAAAAGGACACTATAGTGTCCTGTTTTGGTACAACACTAGTGTTAATACAAAAAAGCTCAACAACGAGGTTGTACTTGGGAAAATTGGGGCTATTCAATTAGGCATATGAACCTTAGATCAGGATGACACGTAGGAAGAGATAGAAAGAGTCTTAGGTCTTCAGAGGCTAATGTCAATCATACTACTAGGTCTTGGGCCCAACAGTTGAACCACTATTCACACTACCCTAGCTCTGAGACTAGTGAATCAGAGATGTCTCAAGGTATGGAGAGACCCATAGGAAGTTCAGGTGTGCCATACTTACAAAGGGTCGAAGGTCCTTACAAGATGCAAAGCGAATACCTTAGGACCAACCGATTAGGTGCTTGCATCTATGAGGACAGCCTAGGAAGATCTGTGGTCTAGATTAAAAACCCTGACCAACCCATTGGAATTGAACATCCAGCAATCAAGTTTGAAAATGGAGCATACATGGACAAAGAAGGAACCATATACGTAGTCACCAGTCACCTAGATAGGACAGACAAATTTGGTAATGTGATCCCAGAAACGGACATAGGTGACCTAGAGCAAGGGAACATATGGGGAGAGCCTAAAACGCCTCGAGGCAAATTAGTGCTTACTAGAATTATCACGCCAGAGTGGATTCCCCAGGACAACAAGAGCATAGATCTGCTCTTAAACCGAGAGACCAATGAAGCCTTTTGGAGGTATAAGCCTGATCAACCAAATGAGCTAGGAACAATCACAATCTATGAGTTCAAAGATCCTGATAGCCCAGGCAAACTGACCTATTTAGACAACACTTTAGAAAGAATATTTGTGGTCACAGAGCATGGTAGGCATGCCTACACTTGGAAGGGAGAATTTATTTTTCCCCAACCAAGATCTAATGTCTCTTATGTCCACCCAGGAGCTGGAACGTCCCAAGCTCATGGAGCTCAAAGAGACAAGAATAGAGACAGGCTAGAGGTAAGTTTTGCCAACCCCTTGGGTCGAGAAAGGATGAGAAAAGAGACAGATAAAGTGGAAATTGAGAGACCTAGAGCCCAAGAAACCAAAGAAATGCGGATGAATTCCCTCTACCAAAACCTAGAGAGCACAAGAGGACTTTGAGACCCACACAGCTAGTCAAATCCATGAAGAAATACTTCGATGGCACAAGAGATCCATATGATCATGTGGCTGAGTTTAGGCAAGTCTTGAGAGCTGAACAAGTTGAGGACCTATTCATGCCGTACAATGCTTTTGGTCTAACCCTTAGGAACACCGCCCTTACATGGTTTCAACCACTAAATGAGAGATAGTTCAGGAACATAGACCAACTTCTAGAGGCATTCATTACCGAATTCTCTAAGAGTGGCATAAGGCATAATACTTCCTCACTGATTCATAGCTTCAAGCAGATCCCCCAAGAGATGGTTAGACTTGCAGGGAGAAGTTTTAGGTAATATCTAGAGAGATGTCCTGTTCCTAAGTTACCCACACCAGCCAAACAAGTGGCTTTATTCCTAGATGGACTGCTAAGTACAAAGTTGAGATCATATGTGTACTTGAAAGACCCTAGGACCATAGAAGAGTGTGTACGCATGTGCATCGACATCGAGGATAACCTAGGGGAGGAATTAGACCTTTCAAAAATCTACAGAGATTCAGATAGTTCTACTAGCCTTTCTTCCTCGCAATCGACATCTATTGAGGAACTCGCTGAGAAAGTAGCTCAAAAACTAAGTGTCTCTAGCAAACAAATCCCAAGATTTTCCCCAGTAAAAAGATGTTATACTTGCGGTGGTGACCATATGGTATGCATTCATGTATTTATATGTGTATGTCTATGTATGTATGTATGTATGTATGTATTTATATGTATATATTTATGCATGTATATATATAAATAGATAGAAATTTAAAAATTATACCTCAATAGTGTCAAAAAAGATACATTACTTCATCCAAAATTATTTCAAAGATTGAGAATAAGTAAGCTCGCACTTAGTCATGTCAAACAACTTCCTTCATATACATGATTTAGACATTCCTCTCGAAGATGTTTCTCATTTTTAGAAATATCAATGCTCTCACTATCAGTTTGATACCAATCCTCAATAAAATCTGCCATGCCATCATCTTCATCATTGTCGCACAAATCTTGTACTTTATCTTCTTTTTAATATAGGTCTTTCAACCTTGCATATTCCACATGATCACTTTTCCATAGCCTCCTCACATAAGATTCTCATAAATGAGGTCTTACTGGCAACTGTGAATGGTGTGGTGGAATATCATCAACATCATACATTGGAATCTACACACATGAATAAAAATCATTAATATTCCATAAATAAATGAAAATTTAACAATAAACATAAAGTTAAATATGTAAATTATTAAATACGGATAGAAAGTTTTCATTCTCTCTCTAGCTAAAAGGTGCTCTTGGAGGTCTATGCCATCCATAATTCACTAATAATTCATCACCAGCATGTAATGAAGTAATAGAACTGACAACTATGTATCATACTACATCTCTACTCATGTATGGTGATTCATGACTATTTTCAAACTCCTCAAATGTGCAATTAGTCCTTGAACTATTATGTAACCCTCGACTACTATTCATTGAACCTGCTATATTTTCATGCAGTAAGGTCTTCCATCAATATATAGTCTTTCATTTTTCACATGTGAAATCCTTCTACTAGTAAGGGATGCTGCATTCAAGCATATTCCATCAGTACTCATGCTTTGAACATTATGTGCAAGTCGATGCCAATCTCGCCATCCATATATAAGACCACAAAATGACATAAGAGTGACTTCAGAGTCTAGAGGCACATACAAATCCTCTACAATAAAGAGACCACAACTAGCACTAGCAATAGTGGATGGAGCAATCATAAAGCGATTACCCCAAAAGTTAAAAACCTCTCCATCTAAAGAAAGTGGTCCTTTATTCCATCCTCCATATCTTCTTCTATCATATGTTTGTACGAGAGAATGATCATGAGCTAAATGGATAATCTCTAGCCATTTCAGTCTCTAAAATAGGAGGTCTAGGATTTCTAGAAACCTCTACTTGTAATTGATGAACAGCAAGTCCATGAAGTGTATGAGGTATATTAGCATTATGATTATGAGAATTATTATCATCATCATCATCATCGAGCAAGTATTCCTATATATCAACAATTTTGTAAGTATATGTGTTATTGTAAGTATATGTTCTATTTTAGTTAAAATGCAAGAGACTGATCTTTTTTATTTGTTTCAATGAAGCAAAAGGATTATGGCCGATATCTTACAAAACATGAGATCGAGTATGCTACACATTTTGCATATCCGCGTTTGAGCAAGTATATGCGAGATCATCCGGATGCATTTGTGAGTATTATTAAATTTCATATAATTATTTTACTTTTATGGATGTTTTGTATGTTTTACTTATATATGTTTGTTATATGTAATATAGCACTATTATGGAGAGGCAGATATGGATGAGGTGGAGAGACAGATACAGGAGGGACGATCTCAGTCATCACACAGTGCTCACATAGATACATCAGATCATGTAGATGATCGTGATGATGAGGATGAGGATGAGGATGATGATTAGGATTCTTGATTATGACATTGGATATGCATTTACATTGATACATATATATATATATATATATATATATATATATATATATATATATATATATATATATATATATATATATATATATATATATATATATATATATATAATCTATATATTGTTCATTCTAGTTATGTTTTGAATTGTGTGTATGGTATTAAGTAATGAAAAGTCTTGTTCTATTGATTTTTATTATTGTTTATATTTAGCATGTGTTTTATTACTTTTATTATATAACTCATTCATATTTATGTGTGCTTGTGTTTATATGAAATGTATATATGCACATGTAGGTATATATCTATATTTGTGTAAGTGTGTCTATATGCATGTATATGTATGTATCTATGTATATATATGTGCATGTATGTGTGTGCATATGTATATGTGTATATGCATGTATCTACATGTGCATGTGTAAGTGTATGTGCAGATGTATGTGTATGTGCATGTGCATGCGTATGAGTGTATGTGCATGTATATATGTAAGCTTATGTGTATATGTGTGTATGTGCATGTATATGTGTGTATATGTATCTATGTGCATGTGTATGTGTGTATATGTATGTATGTGCATGTGTATGTGTGTGTATGTGCATATGTGTGTCTACATATGTGCATGTATATGTGTGTATGTGTGTGTATATGTATGTATGTACATATGTATATGTGTATATGCATGTATGTGCATGTGCATGTGTAAGAGTATATGCGTATGTATGTGTATGTGTATGTATATGTGCATGTGCATGTGCATGTGCATGTGTATGTGTGTATATGTATGTATGTGCATGCGCATGTGTAAGTGTATATGTGTATGTATGTGTATGTGCATGTACATGCCTACGTGTGTGTGTATATGTATGTATGTGCATGTATATGTGTAAGTGTATGTGTATATGTGTATATGTGTGTATGTGCATGTATATGTGTATATGTATGTATGTGCATGTGTGTGTGTATGTGCATATGTGTGTGTACGTATGTGCATATATATGTGTATATGTGTGTATGTGTGTGTATATGTATGTATGTACAACTCGTGTCCAGATAGTGTCGCTTAATTAGCATCGCTTATGCAATGTGTTTTTATATCATCACTTTAGCGAAGCTCAATGTAACTGTCGCATATCCCATCATGCTACATGTCGATAAAAACATCAAATTTTTCATCGTTTACCCGACGTTGCATGCTTGATGCTTGTTGCGATGCTTTATGAAATTTTAAGGCGACAAAATTGTGTTGCGTTAACCATTGCTATGTGCCCGTATTCCTTGTGGTGTATTAAGAAGTCCAATGGTAGCACAACATTCTATCTAAAGACCATCTGAATAGGGATGGCATTGAGTACCATTTTCTAGGCAACTCAATAAGCCCAAACTGCATGATGAAGTTGTTTATCCCAATTAGAGCATTTATTATTTACCAGTTTTGTCAATACATTACATATGGTCTCAGGGGCTCGAGATTACACATGGGTCTTTTTGATCCTATTCTTACAGTTGTGCTTTGAGCCAAAGTTTGAGTTCAAATTCAAACATCTACCTAAAAGGTGAATCCTAAAGTATAGGATAGATTTCCTCATCACTCAACAACCAAATGATTCTTGATTTAGAGCTTCCTAACTCCATGTGGATGTGAACCACTTTTACAAAGGTAAATGTGAAGGACTTTTACAAGAGATTGATCATCTGAAGCTTTGTACAAGTTATGTCTATAAATCAAGCATGGGATAATTGGCCAAGTATGTGGGCTTGGTCTTAATTGCATCAACAGCTCCCCCTCAAGCCTAACATGCTTGGTCTTCATTTCTCCTTGATTTCCTGCAAACCAATCATCAATTTGAATCTGTTCATCTTTGTACCATCCAATGACTTTGTGAGTATATCTACACATTGTAAATGAGTTGATACATAAGATAGTTGAATATCCTTGCTAAGCAATTTCTCCCTTATATAATGATAGTGCACTTCAATGTGCTTAGTCCTTGCATGATATATAGGATTGGCAGCCAAATGAAGTGAACTTGTGTTGTCTCCAAAGATTATTGGAGTGTAAGAGTGTATCTCTGAATCTGCAATAATTTCTTAAGCCACATAGCTTCTTGAGTTGCATTTGCCAAATCTCTATATTCTACTTCTATGGAAGACAAGGCCACAATTGTTTGCTTCTTAGATGACCCTGATATAAGCTTTGAACTTGCAAAGGATAGGTACCATGAAGTGCTCCTCCTATCATCCTTAGAGCTAGCCCAATCTGCATTAGACTACATCTTTATATCTATGACAGAAGTGAAGGGATAGAACAACCCTTCATTCATTGTACCCTTTAGATACTTGAGCACCCTTTTTTCAGCTTCTATATGAGGCTTCCTTCGTGCATGCATAAACTAACTCAATGTCCTTACTCCATAGGCAATGTCTTCTCTTGTTAGAGTAGCATAATTGAGACTTCCCACAAGTTGTTGATAACCTGTAACATCATCAAGTAGTTCTCCTTCATGAGAACTCAGCTTATGGTTGAGTTCCATAGGAGTACCTATAATTTTAGTGTTCTCCATCTAGAACTTTAGCAACATATCATGTATATACTTCCTTTGAGTAATGAATATACCAAAATCTGTGTACACAAGCTCTAAGCCAAGAAAGTAGGTTAATAAACCAAGGTCACTGATGTTAAATTCTTCCATTAGTTGAGCCTTAACCTACTTGATGCCATTAGCATCATTTCCTATAATGATAATGTCACCTACATAGACACATAAGTAGATAACTTCTGATTTGTTCTTCTTAACAAATAAAGAAGAATCTACCTTGCTAGCCACAAAGCCTTTGTAGCTCAGTGATGAGTAGCACCTCCTTTAATGTCAATCCAGGAAGACGTGAGGATGGTATGATGACCTCGAGCAAGTGAAGGCACAATTGCGTGAGTGAGAAGCACACAAACATGCACACACATACATGCACACGCGCACACAAGGTAAGACAGAGAGAGAGAAGCAATGGAGTTCTTTAGATTACTTTCAAAAAGCTCATACAAGTTCAAATCAATTACAAGATAACCTCAAAAATGAGCTTTCTAGCTCTATTTATAGTTTTTGACTAGGTTTTGGCCTTGTCCAGACCTAGTGTCCGGCCTAGTTAAAAATTAGGTTCTAGGCCCCATTTGAAGGCTCAAATGGAGTCTAAAAATTATGAAAACTGGTAGGTAGCTACTTCTAATGCTCCTCAAGCTCAAGGACTCCTTGGCTTGCACAAAATGGAGCTACAAAAATATGAAATGGTATTTACAATGGCTTTTAGTGATGAAAATCACTATTTTTGTAGGGATTTCCTCTAATGATTTGACATACACATCTTCGAGCTTCCTACTTGCTCCTTCTCCTTATGTCTCCGCCTCTTTGATATGCTTTAGCTTCCTGAAAAAATAATGGCCTACTTGCCCGATCTTCTTTTACTACTCTGTCTGCTTATACCTTCTCTTCGCTCCGACTCCCTTCGTTGACTTCCTTGTCTTGTGAGTCCTTCAGTTCCTTGACTGCCAACACCCCCCCCCCTCTCTCGCGTCTGTCGTCCCTGACAGACCCTTGTTGGGTGGGTCGTTGGATGTAGTACTCCACAACGTCTTTTGCTAAGTGATGTTCCGCAATTCTCAATCCTTTGGCCAAGTCAGTGAGTAGGGCATCCCAATCTACAGGCCCGGGAGCCTCTGGATGTGGTATACGTAGCTTTTCTGAATGGAGAGCTTGTTCCACGGCAAATAACTATAATAGATGAGATGGTCTGGGAATGAATATCTCTGAATGGTATTCCTAGAACCCCGTGATAAACATTTCTTCAAACGTCTGTTTGAAGCAAGAAGGTAGATACTTTATACGGGCATGCCAGGCATAGACGACGTTAATGGAGGGCGTGGTGCTCATGTCATAGACAAGGTCCTGATTCCCTTCATTAAATCCAATAGCCAAAAGATGAGGTTCTTTGATGTTCTTAAAGGTCCTGAATGTAATCAGCATGAGCTCAAAAATTTTTAGGGACATCTGTGCCATGACATCTGGGACATTCTTGAACCGGACTGCCTAGTGTCAGATGGTTGAAATCATGTAGTTGACTGTGGGTTGGCCATTAGGAGGTGCTAGGTACACATAATTTAGCCACTTTTCACATCCTTTAACTGTCGAAATTGTTTTTGTGTACTCCGGCCAAGACCTTCTTCGAAAGACAGGGCAGTAGCAGGGATTATACTTGATATACAGAGGCATGTTATTCACGTGCGTACCATCTCAAGGTAGGTTTCAAGCAGGCGGATTCTCCAAGTAGGTTGATGTATATTCCCTTGCTTGGCACTTGCAGGGATATCATCCGATGCAAACTGTGTCGTCGAGGTTGGTTCTTTTGTTGTGCGTTGCTTGATTTCAGCATTGTAATCTGCCATTAATACACAGAATGGAACATATAGATCATCAGATGTGCCAATCCACCTATGATGGGAGAGGTTTCTAAAGTAATCCGATTTTATGACGACTTCTTCTAATCATGACATAGACGCTATCTGAACTGCAACTCTCTCATCATGGGTTGTAGCAACCTTCTCCAACCTTTGCATCCATTCAGGCGCTTCTATCTCAATCGTGTCCATGCCTTCTTCTGTTTGCTTACCTCCGGGTGTTGGCATGGGAACATATGGGTCTTCAAAGATCTCCTCCACTTGAATTGGCACTAAGTCTTCAGGTTCTGGTTCCGCCAGGGGAGAGGGTTGACGCTCGTATTGTAGAACTTTATTTCGTAGTTCTTCTAATTCTGCTCTGAGTTTTGCGACTTCTTCAAATGTGTCGGCTTCGGTTGTGAGTTTGCTTGGAGACTCCTGCTGGGTTGCCAATTGCTTTAATAAGTCATCTCTTTCTCTTTCTAATGCTGCGTGGGCTTCCAGGAGGTCGGCATGGGTTTCCAAGACGATTTGCATATTTTCAGATGGGATAGCCTTGAATTTCTCTGGGTCGATTTCCTGTGGTGAACCCTCCATTGCTGCTTCCAAGTTTTCTTCGTTCTGTCTCTGTAGTCGCTTATTTTCCTCGAGTGCTGTGGACATGTGTTTCCATAATAGGGCCAGGTTGCATCGAAGCTTGAGATTCTCTGTTATCTAGGAGTGTAGCAGATCATCAAGCTGTTGCTTTTCTTTTGCGTCTGACTGGGGTGGATTGGCAACTAATTGGTCATGTTGCACTTGCAATGAATCATACTGCTGTTGTAAGATCCGCTTCTCCTTCTCTAAATCAATGAATTGTGCTTGTAGCGCTTCATGGCTTCGGAAGAGGCTCGTATGCTGGTTATCCAGATGCTGGTAGTGTTGTTGTAGTTGAGACATACACTGGTACATATTATTAAATACATTATTAATGGGAGTGGATGCGGGAAAGGTGTTGAATGCAAAAGGGAAGGGAAAGGGGAATGGGAGCGTGTATGTTGTGCTCGAAAAGGGTGAAGTTGGTGGTGGGGGAATGGGAGATTGTGGACGTATGGGGGGAGGGAGAGGTGCAGAGGTGGGTGATATGTCCATGAAGTCAAAAGTGGATGCAGTCGTGGGAGCGATTGTGAACATGGGAATTGTGGGTGCAATGATGGTGGTGAAGGTGTAAAGTGGTGTGTGTAGCTGTGAATATGAACCGCCAAGAAGTGTGATCGGGGGAACGGGGTTTTTCGTGGTTGCAATTAGAATTACAGTGTTAGTGGTAGTGTATACAAGTGAGGTGGTGATAGGGTGTGTGGGTTGTATGGATTGACTGACAGTCTGTGCTTCGGTATGGGCAGTGGACTCTGAGGCGGTAACAGTAGTGGTTACACTTTTAGTGGGAGGTGAAGTTGGTGGAGTTGGAGGTAGGGGTGGTAAAGGGGGTGATGGGGGTGCACTGGATGTATGGGTTTCCTCAGTTTCTTGAATGATGTGAGCTGTGCCCATGGTTATGGATGTGGTGCCCTATGGTTCTGATACTAATATATTCATTTGTTTTCCTGATCGAGGGGGGCGTCTGTCGTATTGTCGCTCCGATCTTCTCGAGTGTGCAAGAGTTGTATGCACCATCTCAGGTACCCCCAACACATCAGAAATCATATCAAGGGTTGCACGGTATTGCTCGTCCACACCTTCTTCTTCAAGGATTTGGTTCATGAGGGCTTTTCCTGCTGCCAGGGACAGTTTGTGCTGTTCTTGAACTCTGTTGATGGTATCATATAGCTTTTCCAATTCCTTTGTATAGGCTGGGGCACCCTCAAGTTCCTGTAGAACTTCGTGTTCATATTCTTGCTCTTCTTCTTCTGTTTGTCCACCTCGTTCCTCCTCTTGTTCTTCTTCTTCTTCATCCACTTCAACTACGTCTGATTGTCTAGGATGGGGTTGGTCTGTAGCAGTTTGTTGCCCACTAGCTTGCTTTGCCTCGACTTCCGCATTATCAGCCTCGATTATTCTGGCTACCTCCTCATCAGTTAGGTCTTCTAATGTGAAGCCGTGAGGAAACTCTAAGTCGGTTGGTACAGGTGGAAACACCAGATTCGGTCCATCAGTGCTGTGTCTTGGTAATCTGATAGTGAAGGGTTGTACATGCCTTGGAAGTCGTGGAGTTGTCTCTGGAGTCAGTGTCGCACCGCGGGCCTGTGCACAGGGCATCTGAACTGCGCCTCTCATTTTCTTTGATGGAGGCCCTGCAGTTGATAGTCTGCATTGAAATTCCTATACCCTGGTCCAAATTAGTGCCCTTTGAACTAAAGCCAAACATCTATACACAATCCTGGTGAGGGCACAGCATCCATACAGTACCGACTTTTGCTTTTTATACCACCATTGATGTGCCAAGTGGATTTGGTCGATAATCCGATGCGGCATGTTGATTGTCAAATTGAAGGCATCTGCCAAATATAGACTGAACCATATCTTCTTGGGTGGCATTGTGAATCTCTCTTGATCTGGGAATGCGAAATGTTGCATGACCATTCGCAAGTGGATGGCGATTGTGGGTGTCATTGCTACCATGTCTTTGAGCTTAGTCAGGTTCCTGTTCTTCATGTTATCCGGGACCATCGTCTCTTTTTCGGTGGGGATATGCATGCCTTTCATGTCAAGAGCTTCCCTCACCAAGTTGTTCGTCAATTTGAAATGCTTTAATTCATTATCTCTGGTAAGTGATGGTAGAACGAAGGTACTATATCCCTTTTTCTCTTTACTAGGGGTCAGAGTGCTAACTAAGTAGGAACACCGTAGAAAATCTGGCTTGGGTAACTGAGCCTTGAAATAGTCGTAGAGTCCAGCCTTCTTCCAGATGGGTTTTAGACCTTCATCATTCTGAAGCCTCTCAAATTCCCTGGTGGAAAAATGATATCTGCTCCATCGCCCGTTGAACTCTATCTCGGCCTCCCACATGTAAGTGCCTTCACCCAGAGATCCGGCCACATCACTGAACCAATGTGAGTTTTTGCTGACCGGCATTGTGTGCCCTTGTGGAGGATTTTGAATCGGTATGACGTGTAATGCCCTCAATGCCACCGGGCGTTCCTTCAATTCCTCTTCAATGGGAAGACTCTCAATGTCCATGATTTGGGGGTTGGTGCCTACCTGAGAGCTAGTTCTTGCCTCGGCCATGGTGAAGAGACTGGTCACTAGTTCTATGAGAATAGACAAATGAATGTTAACATTGCAAATGGACACCAAGCGTTCATGCGTCCCCATTACAACATTAACATGATTTTAGTGAGAGGTTAGTAGGTCAATAAGTGCTTGGGAATCATGTGTGTAGTTAGTGAATGGATATTCCTAGGAGCTAAATGGAAAGATGTGGTGTATGAGTGATGTAGTGAGTAAGTGGATATCAATTTACAAATGAGGGTCGGGGGGTTTAGTACACGTTTTGGGCTTCCAAACAAACTGATTTGCTGTTGTTCTTGATTTTGTGGAGACTCTGGAGGGCTTTTCAGGAGTGTCAACTTGGAAATGAGGCTTTTTAAGGACCCATTTACAAGTGATTCTGCTTGTGCTCATGGACCAATGTGTGTCCGTGTGTGTTGTATAAGAAAGGGTATCAGATGTTCGAGTGAGTGAACCATGTTGTATAGGGTGGGGCCTCGGTGTAACTATTTGAGCCTGCAAGCAAGCCTTAGGCACCCAAATTTGTCGTGATTGTGGGCTGGCCTTCATCGACTTCTTGGGTACCCAAATAGACTTTACTTTCGCAGAAGAATTTCCGAAAGACTTCTTATTAGTGTCGTGTTGTTGATTACTAATAAGAAGTTTTGCCCGTGTGGTTGGCTTGATCGCGACAGGGTGTTCGCCTTTCCACACCCACACTTGTTTCAATGGCTGAGACATTCTGCTTCGCACGTTCTTTTGACCTCCAGCATAGGTATTACTCTGCTCCATCTGTATTTGATCTGCCTTTGGTTGGTGCCTCCCTCTGGTCTCTGGAAAAAAAGGGAGTTCCGTTGCGCCCTTGACTTCTTTATTGAAATCATCATTCCTCTGCATCACATAGTTTTGGACAAGAACAGCATGGTCATCTTCATGTGTACTCCTGGAAGGACCAGGAGTGTGTGCCTTGCCTAATTCCTTGAGTGCTTCACTTTCTAACTCAATTGTAATGCGTTTCTCATTGACCCAAACCTGAAGAAGTCCACTTCTTAGGTTTAAATTGACTGCATGGTCATAGATCCAGTCTTGACCCAAGACCAGAGGCTCAGTGAGGTCCTCATCTTGACACACTAGTACTTTCACTGTCATTAAAACATCTTGAATGTGGAGGGGAAGCTCCACCTCGCCCATGCAAGGGGTTTCCACACCTCCGAATCCTATGAGATAGGATTCTATAGGATTGACATTTAATTTCAACTTTTGACAGTAAGAGAATTTAACAGCACTAGTGGTTGCACCTGAGTCAATCAAGGCTTTATAGTCCTTGCACCCTTTCCTTGTCCTATCTCTACGGTTACAAAAGGTCGTCTATCAATTATTCTATGAGAACTTATTCCTGAGACTTCACACATTGCCATATGATAACCTGGGTCCGCATAGTCGTCTACCCTGGCCTGATCTCTACCCAGTCTTCACAACTTCATCCTTCGGATGCGTTCCAATGCTTCCGCCTGTGCCTCTTCTCGAACTCGTTTTTCCTCCTCTTTACGTTTTTTGGCAGTGTTGAGTCGATTTAGCATCTCTTCAGTCAGGGGTTCTTGGTATAATTTGACTATGCATCCGCTTATATAGCTAGGGAGAACATCACCTTCCAGCGTAGCGAGTTGAACTGCTCCACTGGTTGAGATCCTATTTATGATCATAGGTCCATAACCTCTCTTTTCGAGCTTTCTTGCATGTTGTTTTAGGGTATACACCAACACTAAGTCTCCGGCCTTCAAGCCTTTATCCTTAACATGGGCTTCAAAGTATGCCCTCTGTCGTTTCTTAGCTGCATATATCCCCGCAGCCGCCCTCAGTCTTGTTTCTCCTAACCATTCTAGGTCAAAGAGTCTAGAGGAGAGTTCATGACCCGTCCATTCATGCTCTTGTGCTACTTTTAATGTAGGTATCAAGAAGTCCAATGGTAGCACTACATTTTGGCCAAATACCATCTGAAAGGGGGTGGCTTGGAGTACCCTTTTATAGGCAACTCGGTATGCCCAAACAGCATGGTGTAGTTGTTTGTCCCAATCAGAGCGTTTATTATTCACTAGTTTGGTCAACACATTGCACAGGATCTTGTTTGTGCTTTCGGCTTGTCCATTAGCTTGTGGGTGATAGGGGGCAGACTTCTTGTGTACCACCAAGAACTCTTGGAGCAGATTTTCAATAACTTCATTCAAGAAGTGAGTGCCTCTATCACTTACCAGCTCTATAGGTAGCCCGTATCTTGTGAACACATTCTCAAATAGGAACTTAGCAATTGTCTGAGCATCATTCTTTGTCGTAGCTTTTACCTCTACCCACTTTGTTAGATAGTCTATGGCAACAATGATGTATTCAGCATGGGAACCCTTAGCTGGGGGATTAATAGGACCTACGAAGTCTATTCCCCACTTAGAAAATGCACGTCCACCCATCATAGGTTTCAGTGGCATCTCATCTTTGCGTATAGGATACTGAGTTCGCTGACAAACATCACATCTCTTCACATAGGTATGTACATCCATGTGAAGGGTAGGCCACCACAAGCCTGCAAACAGGATTGCTTTAATCACCCTATCTGGTCCAAAATGTCCTCCTGCTACACCTTGGTGAGCAGTTTCCAAGATTTTAAGATACTCGCTCTCATGGGCACATAATCTAAGGTAACCATCTTTACCACGCTTGTATAAATTATCACCAATAAGTGAGTAATCCCAGGCTTCGTGTTCTAGACTTCTTTGTCTCGTCAGGGTCATATCTTGAGGGAATGTTTTTGTCCTTAAGAAGGCTACTAAAGGTTCACTCCAATCTGGCACTATGGAAACTTGATAAAGAGTGGCATGTTCCACAGGTGGTTTAATGCAACAGATTGGGCATTCCTTACACAGCTTTTGGACATCAGCTTCCATAGTCGGCCAATGCACTCCGAGTCTCCTTAGTGTTTGCAGGGTTCGTTGCTTCGAGTAGTGTTGCTCTAATGCACCTACATGTGCTAATTGCAACCATTTAGTGTACTCGTCCTCTTCCACACAACAAGCTAGTATCCCTTGATATGTGTGCTTGTACATACTTCCTGCCATGATATGGTACTTCTGGGCTTTTACTACCTCCCTATTTTGAGTGTTTATGACTGGGTGGTTAGGCCCGTATGTCAACACTAGCACTAATGGCTTAGCCCACTGAGGTACAACTTCCAAATTAAACAAGTAAGCATCAGGAAGGTCATCTGATACTCCTTGTGGGGCTTCTCCAGATGTGAGCCTAGAGAGGTGGTCTGCTCTCAAGTGGGTTCTCCCTTTCCTTACCACAACTTCAAAGTCGTATTCCATTAGTAAGAGAAACCATCTTACTAATCGGCTTGTATTGCATGGTTTGTTTACCAAGTACAATAATGCTTGCAAATTTAAACTTATTTGCAAGAAAATAGTGTCTAAACTTTTTAACTGCATATACCATGCCTAATTCTTCTCGTTCGGTGGTGGTATAGTTCCGTTTAGCTGCATTCAAATGTCTACTAGCATAGGCAATTCGAAGGTCCATATTACCTTCGCCCGTAGGTTGTGCGAGTACACACCCAATAGCATAATTGGATGCATCTACATGAACATGAAAAGGCTTATTCCAATCTGGTGTGGTCAAGATTGGTGCTGAACATAATCGCCGTTTAAGCTCATTGAAGGAATTCTCACATTCATCAGTCCACTCAAAGTTGGTCAAAAGTCCGTACAGAGGCTTTGCTATGATGGCATACATGTGTATAAACGGTCGGTAATAACCACAATGCCCCATGAAAGCTTGTACTTCCTTGATATTGTTTGGCTTAGGTAGCTCGGCGATGGCTCTTACTTTCTCTTCATCGGTGGATATGCCATTTTTTGACACTATGTGTCCTAGAATCTTGCCTTGCCTGACCATGAAAACACACTTTTCTGGGTTCAAGCAGACTTGATACTCTCGACATTTGTCAAAGATTTGTCTGAGTTCAGGGATATGGGTTTGTCTAATGTTGGAATGAGCATGGAGGTCATCAACATAGACTTCCAAATTCTTCCTCAAGAACTCTTTAAACACGTGGCACATCAGTCTCTGAAAGGTTGCAGGAGCATTGGTAAGCCCAAGTGGCATTACTCGAAAGGCAAATATACCCCACTCTGTGGCAAAAGCCATTTTATGCTGATATTCTGGGGCTATGGCTACCTGATTGTAGCCCGAAAATCCATCAAGGAAGCTGTACACTTCCTTGCCTGCTACTCTTTCTAAGAGGTGTTCAGTGATAGGAAGCGGATAGTTATCTCGAATAGTGGCAGCATTAACCTTTTTCAAGTTAATGCACACACGTAACTTTCCGTTTTTCTTGGGCACCACTACGATGGGGGATACCCACTCAGTGTGCTCAATTTCATAGATGAATCTAGCTTCTACCAGTCTATCTATCTCCTCTTTGATCTTAGTAGCGTAGTTATCGTTATAAGTGTATGGCTTCTGCTTGGATGGTTTGGCATCCGCAGTCATGGGAATGGTGTGTGAGCATATGTCAGGGTCTACACCTTTCAGGTCCTTGTAGCTCCAAGCGAATACATCTCTGTATTCTCTTAGCAAGGCTATCAATTCGTGCTCTTCTTCTTCCGTCAGGTCATGTCCTATGTAAGTGCATCTCTCCTCTCCTTCTTCTAGAGCTACCACTATTTTCTTGGTGGTTTCTTTGTTATCATAGGCCTCTCCTGATTGTGCCTCTCGTTTAGGCATTCTGATCATGACTCTCCTGTCATCTATCTCATACTTTTTAAAATTTTCGAGGACCTCAAACAAAGATTCTTCCTCTTCTGGTGTGACTTCTCTCTTCTTTCTTTTCTTTCCTTCATCCTCAGGGATCACTTGTGTGGCTAAACTTACATCATTTGTAAACTCTCCATGTCTTTGGGGTTGAAATTCTATTTCATAGAAGTATTCTTCATCTGATGCAAAGGGTGGGTCCATAATGATTGACTCTAGATCGGAGTCGCTCGCATCCTCAAATGCATCAGGGCTAGGTTCGCATTCTTCTAGAACCGCATCTCCCATGATTGGCTCTATGGAGAATACTGAAACATCATAGCCATCCTCATCACAGTGTGGTGTCCATTGTTCCTCATTGATGGCTACATCCATTGTTGCTAGAATTTCTGCCCAGTCGTGGGGTTCAAATTCTTTGTCAGGGAATACAACAGGTGCATATGCTTTGTCTTGAATTGATCTATGGGTTTCCTTCGCACCTATCTCTCTGGCCTTTTCTCTCTTCTCTTCTTCCACTGCCACTTTACACATCCATAAGTGAGTATCTTCATGCATCCATGAGGATCCTGATCCTATGGAATGTACCGAATCGGTATCATCTTTAGCTCTATGGATGGGATTCCATTGAATGGGGGGTACATCTCTATGAGAGTAATCTTTGAGATTAACTTTAGTCGTAACACCTAAGTGTTGCAAATACAAGGAATTGACTCCCCAATCTTGTACCACTTGCAACTGGCGCATAAATTGTCTTCCCAAAATCATCTCATAGGCATGGTTCTTGCTAAAATCACAGATAGCAAATGTGTGCTCAAACTCTACACCACATGTAGTGAGAGTTATTCCTTCCAGTAAACCTAGGGGTCTCTCTATGTGACCATCAGCTATCTGCAATTTCATCCTCGTGGGCCTGAGTGATGGCTTGCCCCAACGCTTCCATAGGGAAGTGGTAGCAATTGCAACTCCTGCACCAGAGTCCAGAATTGCCTTGGTTGTGTATCCTCGATGGGTGATGGGGAGATAGGTGTTTCCTTCTTCTCCTTCACTCATGTCTCCTATCTTGTCCAAAGGTATCTCTGGCACTGTGCGATGAGATCCTACCTGGGAACGAGGTATTGCTATCTCTGGTACTTGTTTGGCTACATGTTTCCATAGTTCTGGCATTACTTTGAGTAGCTCTTCTAAAGTGAGGTTACACTGCACTTTAGTGTTTTTCACTACCTCTGTGTTCCTAGGTATGACCGAGTCTTCGTTTCTTACCATGACTGTGGGTGCTCTCATACAAGTGGACTTAGCTTCCCATGGGCCTGTGAAGTGGGGTAATTCATGTAAAGAATTAGACTCAAAGTCTAATCTCTCTTGAGATTGAGTGCTCTCCTGCTCTTCATAAATGGAGGGAATATCTTGTGGGAATTGATCATGTGCATCATCCACAAGTTCAATGGGAGGAGGGACTTCACTTTCTTTAGCCCATTTGTCTTCTTGAATCTCTCGTAGGAATTCTGGTGTGAACCAATTCATAGAAGAAGAGGTGTCTGGCTCCGTGGAGTTAGGCACATAAGCTTTCTAGGCAGGAAGGCTTACTCTCTTACTTGTCTTGCCTTTACGTGGAGGGGTGGGTTCCTTTTCTGATTGTGCAATTAACCTCTCCAATCTTTCTAGCAGTCCATCAAAGTGCAACTGCGTCTTAGCTGAACTAGAGATGTTGAAGAGGCGACTAGCTTCAAACATGGTTTGAGACAATTCCACCATCTGGATTTTGGTTCGTTCAAGCTCTAGTTCTGCTCTCGGGTAACACTTTTCATGATCGGTTACGTTTGGCCCTTCTTGGATTCTGGCTTGATATGCTTTGAGCATCATATTTAGGTCCTCAGGAGTGGGATCTGCTAGGACTGATCCTACTCTAGGGGGTGGTGGAGTAGCATGAGGGGGGTCGGAAGGTGGTGGGTCGGATGGAGATGGGAATGGTGGAGGTGGGGTAGTGTGAGAGGGAGTTTGAGATGTGAGTTCAACTATCTTGGCTCTGGTTTCTCTGAGACTTTCCTTGAGCTCACTCATTTTCTTAGCCCATTGCCTTTTCATTCTTTCTCTACTATCTCTCCAAGCTCTAGTCCGTTTCTTGGTCATGCTCTCTGTTTCACTAACATCTGAGCTCTTTTCCTGGCTTACCCCTTGGTTTTGCTGCAATGCCTGAGCTCTAGTGACTACCTGTACTGGTGTAGTGGACGTCACACTTCCTGTAGAGTCTACTACTAACCCAATAACATTGATAGGAGTAATTTTTGGCATATTATTGGGGTTCTTTGGACAATCTCGTAAGAGATGCTCCTTTCCAAAATCTTGGCAAAAGCCTTGAATTGTCACTGACTGGGGTTGTGTAGGTGGAGGTAAGGGGCAATCACGAATGAGGTGATCTCCCTGACATCTGTAGCATGGTCCTCTAGGGAATGGGGGTCTTACCTGCCTAGGTTGGGGTCTAGAGTTAGGGTTTGTGTACATTACATTTGTGTACTCTGGCTCCCAACTAGGTTCACTTGGTTCTTCACTATAGTAGGACTCACCATGTTCAGGAGATTGCACGTAGTAAGCTTGGGGACTATCAATATGTGTAGAATCAAAGCTATGGTCACTGGGATCACTTTCTGAAAGCAATGGTATTACTGGCACTATAGCTCTATTCAAATTCTCTTCTGCAGCTGCATACTTTACCGGAATTACATTAGTTGGGGCTGGGGGTTGTTGTGCTAACACAGGCTAAGGCCTTTGTTGGTTTTGGTATTGTGGTTGGTAGGTTTGTTGAGGCCTAGCATACTGCTGCGGTGGGTACTGATTCTGGTATCTTCCTTGTTGAGGGTATGGTTGTGGGTATGTCTGCCTAACTGCTTGCTTATTGTAGGGGCAATCTTGCGCGATGTGATTGGTGTACCTCCGTTCTATGGTGCAGTACTGGCTACTAGGATTTACTTGGGGCTGAGCCATAATGGGACATACATTCGCCATGTGGTCACCACCGCAAGTATAGCATCTCTTTACTGGGGGCAAATCTTGGAATTTGTTTGCTAGAGACACCTAGTTTTTGAGCTACCTTTTCTGCGAGTTCCTCAATAGATGTAGATTGTGTGGAAGAAAAGCTAGAGGCACTATCTGAATCTTTATAGATCTTGGAAAGCTCTAACTCTTCCCCTAGGTTATCCTCTATGTCGATGCACATGCGTACACACTCTTCAATGGCCCTAGGGTCCTTCAAGTACACATATGACCTCAATTTGGTACTTAGCAATCCATCCAAGAATAAGGCCACTTGTTTGGCTGGTGTGGGCAACTCAGGACCAAGGCATCTCTCAAGATATTGCCTAAACCTTCTTCCTGCAAGTCTCACGGTCTCCTTAGGGGTCTGCTTGAAGCTATGTATCAATGAGGAAGTATTATGCCTTATGCCGCTTTTAGAGAATTCAGTGATGAAAGCCTCTAAGAGTTGGTCTATGCTCCTGAACTGTCTCTCATTCAATGGTTGAAACCCCGTAAGGGCTCTGTTCCTAAGGGTTAGACCAAAGGCATTATACTGCGTGAATAGGTCCTCAACTTGCTCAGCTCTCAAGACTTGCCTAAACTCAGCTGCATGGTCATATGGGTCTCCTGTGCCATCGAAATAGTTCTTTATGGACTTAACTAGCTAGGTCGGTCTCAAAGTCCTCGTGTGCTCTCTAGGTCTTGGTAGAGGGAATTCATCCGCATTCCTTTGGTTCCTTGGGGCTCTAAGTCCCTCAGGTTCCACTCTATTTGTTTCCGTTCTCGTTCTTTCTCTTCCCACTGGGTTGGAAAAGCTTACCTCAGGTCTATCTCTATGTTTGTCTCTTTGAGCTCTATGAGCTTGGGATGTTCCAGCTCCTGGGTGACCAAAGGACACATTCGATCTTGGTTGGGGGAAAATAAATTCACCTTTCCAAGTGTAAGCATGCCTATCATTTTCTATAACCACGAAGATCCTCTCTGAAGCATGATCTAAGTAGGTCACTCTGTCTGGGCTATCAGGATCTTTGAACTCATATATCATGCTTGTTCCTACCTCATTCGGCTGATCCGATCTATACCTCCAAAAGGCTTCATCAGTCTCTCTGTTCAGGAGTAGATCTATGCTCTTATTGTCTTGGGGAATCCACTCTCGTGCGATAATCCTGGTGAGAATAGATTTGCCTCGGGGGGTTCTAGGTTCTACACCCATGTTTCCTTGCTCCAGGTCACCTAAGTCCATTTCTGGGATCACATTCCCAAATTCATCTGTCCTATCTGGATGACTGGTGACTACATATATGGTTCCTTCCTTGTCTAGGTATGCTCCATTTTTAAACTTGATAGCTGGGTGCTCTAGTCCAATGGATTGGTCAGGGTTTTTAATCTAGACCATAGATCTTCCTAGGCCGTCCTCATAGATGCTAGCACCTAATCGGTTGGTCCTAAGGTATTCCAGCTGTGTCTTGTAGGGGCCTTCCACCCTATGCAAATATGGCACACCTGAACTACTTGTCGGTCTTTCCATACCGTGGGACATCTCTGACTCACTAGTTTCAGAGCTAGGGTAGTGCGAATAATGGCTCAACTGTTGGGCCCAAGACCTAGCAGTATGATTAACACTAGCCTCTAAAGATCTAAGACTTTGTCTATCTCTTCCTAGGTATCGTCCTAATCTAAGGTTCATATGCTTTATTGAGCAATCCCCGATTTTACCCAAGTACAACCTCGTTGTTGAGTTCTTTTGTATCAGTTACTTGATTCTTTTTAGTCGACTATCGTGTTTAGGATCTTGTCTGATACCACGTCATCAGGAATACTTGAGTTAATTTCTGCACTTGAAGTTGATCGTTCCACGTTAAGTCTTTTCCTTTAAAGTTATCGACCGTACAAAGATTATGTTGTTAGCTTGAACTTGAGTATTTTGGTAGTCTTCAACTTGATAAATGCCTATCATCGCCCTGACTTACTTCTAGCACTATTCGTACTTAGCCTAAGCTAGGAATTGACAGAGGGAGTTGAGAGTATTCCAACCTCGCTTGCTAATCCCTTGCCCTTTGGTGTTCAAGAACCCGGTTCTCAAGCTTGCAAATCACCCTTGCTTTGGATGCCCTCAAGTGCTCTCAGTGGACCTGTGAAAGTCCCAAAGTTAGTTCAAGACTTCAATTCAAATGACAGAAAGGTCACTTTCATGCATGTAATTCACAGACCAAATTTCCCTTTGCCTTTATGGAAAACAATCCCAAGGATCCTTTAGTTTTCCTACCCCGGGGTATGGTCAACTTCAAAATACCCTACCTAATAATCTTGATATTATTTTTACCGTAACCAGTGGAAGTTTTGGTTGTACTCCCCACAAGCTTTCCAACACGACAAGAATCACAGCAAAGGGATTTCGTATGAGGAAGTTATGACAGTTCAGGGTTTTGGGGTTAAAACAGGGCTCAAACATGCTAACAAATCCCCGGATTTTTCTCAAAACACACTTGTAGGGACCTCACAAATCACTAATTGGTTGATAAGTATGCCAAAAATTACCCCAAAACTTGGTATTAAAAACCCTAGAAATTTGGCCGAAAAAGCCTGTCAATCGCGATCAACAGGTCTGTCAATCACGATTGACAGACGTGTCCGTCGGGCCTGTCGGTCGCGATTGACAGTGTCAATCGCGATCGACAGAGTCGGGCATGGGTCCTGTCAATCGCGATCGATGGTGTCAATCGCAATCGACACTTTTTCCGGGATTTTCACCGTGATTTCAGTCAATCGGGGATGTGTCCGTCGCGATGGACACGTGGCAATGCGAGAAATTCACTCAATCGTCAAAATTCAGTCGGTCGCGATCGACGGTGTCAATCGCGACTGACAAGGGTGTCAGTCGTGGCTGTTGATCGCGATAGATGGTGTCAATCGCGATTGACAGGGTCAGTTGGTCGTCTTTGTCGGTCGCGATTGACAGAATTTGTCGATCGTGGCTGTCGGTCGCGATCAACAGTGTCAATCGCGACTGACAGAAAAACACGGAATTTTTTAGTTTTTTCTAGTGATTTGGAATGTGCTCCTTGTGCATGTCATTGTGGTGTGCTTTGTTTTACCAAATGAGCGATTTTTCTGTCGATCGCGATCGACAGAGGTCTGCGACACAGAGACAGTTTCGAGCTTGTCCGTACCTGTCCAGCGTGCTGGAGGGGATGATACAGCTGTACCTGCAAGATCACTCACAAAACAGACAGAAAAACAATGCACACAATTCGCTCTCTCGCTTTCTCTCACAGGTGGAATGAAGGAAATGGAAGGGAGAAGGTGATATGATCAAAAACTGAAATTTTTCGCGATGATGGAGATGGAGATTGGATATGGTGAGGATGATGATGGTGATGATGATGGTGAGGTAAGAAAGAGAAAAATAAGAAAATTAAAGAAATTATCTACAATGCCAACGTCTCAAATCTACATCTTACCATCACACGCTCGTCCTCAAAACTCGATCCCCGGCAACGGTGCCAAAATTTGGTGTAGCTCAGTGATGAGTAGCACCTCCTTTAATGTCAATCCAAGAAGACGTGAGGATGGTATGATGACCTCGAGCAAGTGAAGGCACAAGTGCGTGGGTGAGAAGCACACAAACATGCACACACATACACGCACACGCGCACACAAGGTAAGAGAGAGAGAGAGAAGCAATGGAGTTCTTTAGATTACTTTCAAAAAGCTCATACAAGTTCAAATCAATTACAAGCTAACCTCAAAAATGAGCTTTCTAGCTCTATTTATAGTTTTTGACTAGGTTTTGGCTATGTCCAGACCTAGTGTCCGGCCTAGTTAAAAATTAGGTTCTAGGCCCCATTTGAAGGCTCAAATGGAGTCTAAAAATTATGAAAACTGGTAGGTAGCTACTTCTAATGCTCCTCAAGCTCAAGGACTCCTTGGCTTTCACAAAATGGAGCTACAAAAATATGAAATGGTATTTACAATGGCTTTTAGTGATGAAAATCACTATTTTTGTAGGGATTTCCTCTAACGATTTGACATACACATCTTCGAGCTTCCTACTTGCTCCTTCTCCTTATGTGTCCACCTCTTTGATATGCTTTAGCTTCCTGAAAAAATAATGGCCTACTTGCCCGATCTTCTTTAACTACTCTGTCTGCTTGTACCTTCTCTTCGCTCCGACTCCCTTCGTTGACTTCCTTGTCTTGTGAGTCCTTCAGTTCCTTGACTTCCAACAGCCTTGGTCCTACAAATAAGGAACAAGCCTATGGTTCCAAGCTCTAGGAGCTTGCTTGAGACCATAGAGTGCCTTCCTTAGCTTGCATACATAACCTATTTTATCTTCATCTTCAAAATCTCCTGATTGTGCCATATACACTTCTTCTTATATCCATCCATTTAAGAATGCATTCTTGACATCTAATTGATATAGATTCCAATTTTTAGAAGCAGCAACACTTACCAAAACCCTAATTGTTAGCATCTTTGCCACAGGTGAAAAGGTTTCTTCATAGTCTACTCCATGAGTTTGGGCAAAACCCTTTGCCACTAACCTTGCCTTGTACCTGTTTATAGAGCCATCTGAATTCTTTTTGATTTTGTGTATCCACCTGGATCCAATTACCTTCATGCCTGGCTTCTTGGGAACTAGATCCCAAGTATGTTTTTCCTGAAGTGCTTCTACTTCTCTCCATTGCATCCCACTATGCTATCGGATGTGTGATAGCATAGCCTACAAGCAAGCGCAATATAGATATCCCCATAGCATATGCAAGTAGACAGTTGAATGCAATAGAAAGAAATTATACCACTACCGAGCAAGAAGGATTAGGAATGATTTATGTAGTAAATAAATTCAGACACTAGTTACTAGCAAACAAATTCAAGTTTTTCATAGACCATCAAGCATTGTTATATCTAGCAAATAGACCTTATAACACGGGAAGATTGATATGTTGGTTTTTGTTGTTAATGGCATATGACTTCGAAGTGGTAGTCAGAAAAGGAAAAACCCACCTTAGAGCTGATCATCTTTCATGATTGACTATGGGAGAAGCCCCTCAGGGGGTAGTTGATGATTTACTAGATGCTTATTTGTTTCATCTTGAAGTAGTGCCTGAATGGGCCAAAACAATTTCCCTATTCTTACATTTGGACCCAAGAACCCTCATATTAGGATCAAGGAAGGAGAGATAACTAAGTCTCAAAGATAATGGTAGGAAGGATTTACAAACAAGATAATCAAAAGATCCTTGATTGTTGCATAGAGGAATCAAAGCACGAGAAATGGTTGCAATTAGCACATATAGGTGCATTAAAGCAACACCATTTGAAACATTGCACACTGTAGACTCTGCATAGATTAGGAGTGTACTGGCCTTCGATCGAAGTAGATGTTTACAGAACTTGCAAGGAATGCCCACTCTATTGTGTTAGACCACCAGTCGAACATGCAACTTTATACCACATGTCTCTAACACTAGAATGGAGCAGGTCAATGGTAACCTACTTGAGGACGAAAACATTCCCCCAAGGAATGAATTTGGCAAGACAAAGGATTTTGGAGTAGGAAGCTCAAGACTACACACTCATTGGCGATAATCTCTATAGAAGAAGAAGAGATCGATATCTAAGATAGTTTGTTCATGAGAGTGACTATTTGAGCATACTAGAGATTGCACACTAGGGTGTTCCAACCAGTCATCTTAGCCCCAATTGGATAACCAAGGCCTTACTCTTCTCAGGATTATGGTGGCCTACTCTTCATATGGATGCACATACCTATGTGAATAGATGTGACGTATACCAAGTTTCCAACTCGAAGAGATGAAATGCCACTGAAACCCATGATGGGAGGACATGCATTCTCTAAGTGGGGTATAGATTTTGTTGGACCCATTAATCCCCCTGCTAAAGGCACTCATGTAGAATACATCATCATAGCTACAGATTATCTCACCAATGGTTAGAGGCTAAGGTTACCAAAAAGAATGATGCACACATGATTGCAAAATTGTTATTTGAGAATGTCTTTACAAGGTATGGATTACCTATAGAACTAGTGAGTAACAGAGGGACTCACTTTCTAAAAAAATTCATTGAATATTTGTTAAAGGATTTTATGGTGATTCATAAGAAGTCCGCACCATATCATCCTCAAGTGAATGGACAAGCAGAAAGCACTAACAAGATCCTTTGCAACGTACTAATGAAACTTGTAAACAACAAATGCTCAGATTGGGACAAACAGTTACATCACATTGTTTGGGCATATTGAGTAGCCTTCAAGACCATACTCAATGCAACTCCCTTTCAGATGGTTTTTGGTCAAAATGTAGTGCTTCCCATGGATTTTTTGATACCCACCCTTAAGGTAGGACAAGAGAATCAATGGACTAGCCACATGTTATCATCAAAGATCATGGACTTGGAATGATTAGGAGAGACTAGGTTGAGCGTGGTAGTAGGCATATATGCAACCAAGAAGAGACAAAAAGCCTATTTTGATGCACATGTGAAGGACAACGGCTTGAAAGAGGGAGATTTAGTCTTAGTCTATATGCTAAAACAACACACATAGAAGTTAGAGAAATGTGGTTATGGGCCCATGATTATAAACATGCTTTCAACAAGTGAAGTTGTAAAATTATCCACTTTAGGAGGAGAGATAATGCCTAGCTATATTAGAAGCTGTAGAGTCAAGCTTTATCAAGAACCTCTCAATGAGGATATGCTTAGACAACTCACATTGGCAAAGAAATGCAAAGATGAAGAGAAGAGAATCAGAGAAGCAGCTCAAGTAGAGGCCTTAAAACATACTAAACGCATGAAACTATGAAGAGAAGGACTAGGGAGAGAATGCTACAATCAATTAGAAGGCCTCTAAGTAATCCCTTGTTACCAATAGAGAAGCCCTTAGATATCTCATGGAAATGTGGTAGACAAGGCTAACTACAAATCCTAGCATAGTGGATAGAAGACCATTCATTACAATTACGCTAGCGCAAGAGAGTGCATTCAAAGAGATCAGGGTGCTAGGATAGCAGGCCAATAGCATGTAATAACGCTCAAGTTCCCTAACCATGCCCACTTAGAGGAAAGTAACCACAACCCATACGTAATGAATGTGAAGGAGGACCGGAAGATATTTGGACAAATCCCTCCTACGACAACTACCCTTGGCCAAATGGGCATAATAGGTGGACAAATGGGCACCATAGTCTCCTCGAGTGCTCTCTCCACACTTCTTGCATGCCTGCCTAGATCTATTGTGTAGAATGCCTCACCTCTTGATGGGTAGGTAGGTCATGCAAGCATTGGACCTCCCTTCTTTTCCAAAGTAGAGTGTCAACCACACCTCTCAATCATCACCATAGAAGTATCAACCATGACTTGGAAATCCCGATCGACAACAACCTCCTGAGATTACCCCGTGGAAGAAGCACAAGTATACCAAAGCAACAAGCATGAAGCAGATATGGTGTGTACGTAAGTCAAAAGTCTTAGGGACTTGTGCCAAAGAGACTAAATCTCATTTGCTACACAAGTGCATATGGTGGGGAATTGACACACGCTTATTTGTCAATCCGAAGAACCGACCTAGCCAAGTGTATGAGGACTTGTGTTCACATAATGGAATATGAAGTGGTTCAGCTCACATGCATGAGAAAAGACTAACCTACCTCTCCAACTCACTTAATCACTGAAAGTGTCTGTCGCGATACCACTTATAATAATTTTCACTAAATCAAGGTTTTCTCCTAGCTTCAGACTTCGAATATGGGAAATAATGGGTTTTTTTCGAAGCTCTCGATGAGATGCATCTATTGCAAGTCATTCCACTCACTTCTGACAATGATGCTTCAAGTTATGACCAAAACAGTGAATGGAGGAAAGCACACACACTCACTCCATAACTCGTACTAGCTCACACACACACTACAGTAGCTCAAAAATAGTGGGGAGGGATAGACAACAGTCCTACACACACATTCCAAGCATTACACACACATAGAAGATCAAAGAGAAGGTAGAAATCTGCAGGAAAGAAGCGAATTCGAAATTCTCAAGCTCTCCTTCTTCACAATGGCAAAAGTCTCTACAAAGAGTCACCAAGTGACTTATATACAAGTGCCCTAAAAATGTTCCTTTCACACAAGAGACCGGCACTTTATTAACAAAAAGGTGAATTTCCTACTAATTTACAAGGAATATAATACAATGATTTGGGATTATGCATCTAGAGGACTCCTCTAGTGCATTTACATGGCTTGAGGAAATTTCCTAAGACTCTGAAGAAGAAAAATATACCCGTTAATTTGAAAATTTTGGGACTCCCCTTTCGTGCCTCTTTTCTCTGCAACACTCTCCCCCTCTTTGTCTTTGTCGTCCCTTGACATGCTTTTGTCTCTCGTTTGATGCTCGTCTAAGCTTTCTAAATATATGCACCCAGTGGTCGAAGAGGCCACAAGGACTTTTAGACAATTGGTTATCTTATCTGAGGTATGTTCTTTGCTTCTGTTTGCCCCTTGGTATTCCGTACATCACTAATCTGGGTTGCTGTATTCAGTCAGGCTGCCGCACACGCCATCAATGACTAAGAATGTGATGTTTTTAGTCACCCTCTTCAACTTTTTAGCCTCTGCCTCTTTCTAGCTTTTGGTCTTCTGATTTGTCTTTATCTTCACACATCTGACATGTTGTATTGCTTTGAGCATGTATTCTTTCTGCCATCGCACACTATCAGTGGGAGGATTATTACCTGCCAAGTATTATCTTGCACTTCTTCATGGATACTTCCTGGCCCTGGTCCGTCCTTCCCATGAAATGTCCTAGTTGTTGTTGTTCTTTAATTCCATTCTGTTGATATATTTAGGTAGTGATGTGTGTGAACACACTAGGATCGTCGGGGCACTTTTTTCCCTCTTTAGGAGGTTTTTTTCCCCCGGCTTGTATATACGCCTATTGCCCTAATGGGCTACTTATCTTTGTACATTCTCTAGTAATACATTCAGTATTGTGTGTTTGTGCTCCAAGCTTCTTCTTCTTCCTTGTGCTGTTCGCGTGCTTCCATAGACGTCTAACTCCAACATTTGGTATCAGAGCAGGCCATCGCTTCATCTAGGGCGCCGTCGACACTCTTCTGTTTGCAGTCTCAGATACGCATAAAATTTGGTGAGCATACTCAAGGTGTTTTAGAGATCAAAATTGCTTCGCTCTGTGGTGCCGAAATCGCGATCTGAGCTCGTTTCGGCCTCCAAACGCATTATCGTAGCGCTTGTGTAGGCTATTTCATCTTTTTGTGCCAAAGGTATATACCAGTTTCTGTTCACGCATATAAGCGTCTCGAAGTGTGCTACAGGTCTAGCAGAATTCGTCAAGGTAGTTTTGTTCAACTTTTTGAGATACAGTCAATTTTTTGCATCAAGGTATTTTAGTCACCCGCCATGGCTGAAAGCAGTGATGTATTCCGTATCTTGGTTGTTGAGGATAAGTTGGATGGTACCAACTATCCATTATGGGCTTATATGATGCGACATGTATTGGTTGCAAAAGGATTGTGGAACATTGTGTAGGGTGTTGAAAGACGTCTTGTTACACCTCTGACTATAGGTACTGCAAATACAGGTGCTGGAGCTGATGAAGATGGTGTCGAAGATGATATTCCGCAGATTCCTGTTCGTGCTGCTGTTTCTGTTGCACCTACTGCAGAGCAGATTCTACTGGGATGGCAGAGATGCCCAAGCACATGCATTGATAGCTTTGTCTATCAAACGTGCCATTATTCCTCACATTCGCTCCTGAAGAACAGCTAAGGATGCTTGGGATACACTTACCACATTGTACCAAGCTAGGAATGAGGCTCGTGTTGCTTACCTCCGAAAACAGTTGGAGAGTGAGCACATGAATGAAGGTGATTCTATGGACAGTTTCCTAACAAAGATCAAAGACTTGAAGGAACAGTTGATTTCTGCTAATGAGGTTATACCAGATAGCTCACTTACGCAGACCGTTCTGAATGGTCTTCCTGATTCATATCAGAGTTTTGCTTCTACTCTTTGGTTGGTGATGAAAGGCAATCCAAATGCCTTGTCATTTGGGGAGTTAGTCTCTATTCTGTTGCAGGAAGATCAGTCCAGGCAGAACAAGTCCATTATGCGTGTTGCAGATCAAGCTTTCCTAGCTAGTCAGAAGGGCAAAGGAAAATGGAGCTATTCTACTAGTAAGCAGAAATCTGCAAATGCTGCACATTCAAAGAACCAAGACAAAGATGAAAAAAAATCAGAAAAGCAGAAATTATTTTGTAAGTACTATAAAGAGAATGATCACATCATAAAGAACTGTCCAAAACTTGCTGCAAAAGAGGCAAAGAAGAAAGAGGCTGGAATGGTTGTTGCAGAAGCCTCTACACAAAAAACGGAGTCTGCTTATCTTGTGCAGGAAGAAGAATGGGCGTTTACTACTGTTTGCAGTTTTGACCCATCTTCTCATGATCAGTGCATGTCTGCAATAGACTCAGATGTTTGGTATTTTGACAGTGGGGTAACCAAACATATTACCTTGCAGCACAGTTTCTTCTCTTCACTCGAGCCTACCCCTACAGGGAACATGGTTACATGCGCCAACAACTCCTCTTATCCTGTTATGGGAGTTGGTAAGATCATTTTGACTACTGTTGATGGTAGTTCTTTCACTTTGTCAGATGCTTTATTTATGCCCGGGATCAAGAAGAACCTATTATCAGTTTCTGCATTAGCCAAGATTGGATTGCTTGTGAAATTTTTTGATGACAGGTGTACAGTTCATGATTTGTCAAATGGCGATGTGATTATTGCTTCTGGCATTTTATGTCGTGGGCTGTATAAGCTCATAGACTATGAAAGATCTGTAAATGATTTGGCATGTGCAGTAAATGATTCTCAGGCTATGTCAGATGCAAAGCTTTGGCATGCACGCTTTGGTCATCTGAATTCTACTAGTTTGCTATGCCTGCAGAAATCTGAAATGGTGTCCTCTTTGCCCAAACTTGAGGCACCTGGAAAACATATTTGTGAAGGCTGTATTTTGGGCAAAATGCAACGTTCGTCCTTTCCAAAAGATGGTTCAGTTCGGGCTACTCAGAAATTGCAGCTTGTACATAGTGATGTATGTGGTCCTATGGAGACACCTTCTTTTGGAAATTATCTTTACTTCGTGACTTTCATTGATGATTTTTCCAGGCATGCATGGGTATATCCATTGAAGGCAAAGTCCAAAGTGTTCATGTGCTTCAAATAGTTTTTGGTTTTGGCTGAAAATCTGTCATGTAAAATGGGCACCCTCCGTTCTGATCGAAGGGGGGAATATATGTCTTCTGATTTTAATGCATTTCTGGCTGAACGTGGGATAAAACTCCAGTGTATAGTGCCATATACACCTCAACAAAATGGAGTTGCTGAATGGAAGAACAGGTCTCTCATGGAGATGGCGAGGTGTATGGTCAAGAGTCAGGCTTTACCTCATAGTTTCTGGCTTGAGGTTGTCATGTGTGCAGCATATGTACTGAACAGGTGTCCCACTAAAGCGCTGCAATCTATCACTCCATATGAGGCTTGGCATGACCGCAAGCCATCTGTTGCTGTGTGTTTTTGGTTGTTTGGCATATGCATTAGTGCCTGAACAACATCACAGAAAATTGGATGATAAAGCAGTAAAATGTATTTTTGTTGGATACAGTTCTGAAAGTAAAGGCTATCGTCTGTATCATCCATAGACGAAACGCATTCTAGTTAGTTGTGATGTTGTATTTGTGGAAGATGCTATTCAGCCATTGCTTTCATGTACTAAGGAGACATCTGTTAGCTCCAAAGACATGTATGATACTTTGATGCCTCTTTTTAGAGGTGGACAATCTAGTGTTGGTCCTAATGAGGCAACTTCACAGCCTTTGCAGGTTTCACATGATGATGCAGATCATTCCATTTCTGATGCAGATTTACATGATGCACCTCTTGATGAGAGAGCTGATATTGAGCACGCAAAAACTATGCCAAAATGGCTCGTGCAGACTTTGCGTGACAGTAAATTAGATGCACCTTTGTCATATCGTACTCGTTTAGGCTCTCATAGTGCCTCCTTTGCATCAGATTGCTATGTTGTGGCTACGTCTAGTCTCTGTGATGAGAATGAGCCTGTTTCTTTTGATGAAGCACAGAATTCAGAAAATTGGATGGCTGCTATGCAATCTGAATATGATGCTATAATGAAGAATGGTACATGGTCTTTATGTGACTTGCCTCCTGGCAAGAAGGCCAAGTTTATGCAAGTTGATGGTGGAATGGCTTTGTGTCAAGCGAAATATATTGACACATTATTGCCGCATTTTGGCCTTGAAGACTGTAAGCCTATTGCCACTCCTATGGAGACAGGTTTACGATTGAGTCTTCATGATGCTGGAGATGCATTTGATGTTGTTCTCTATCAGCAGGCTGTTGGATGCTTGATTTACTTATGCATTACTCGGCCACATATTCAGTTTGCTGTCTCACAGTTTGCTGTCTCACAGATGAGCAGATTTATGCATTGCCCAGGAGTCAAGCATTGGCAGGCGGTTAAGCGCATCTTTTGGTACTTGAGTGGTACTTGGCTACTTGGGTTGTTTTATCCCAAGGGGGGATCACTACCTCCAGATTTGCGTGCTTTTTCTGACTCTGATTGGGTTGCTTGCTATGACACTCGTGTGTCCACTAGTGGCTTTTGCTTCATGCTTAATAGCTCATGTATATCTTGGTTGAGCAAGAAGCAGCCTACTGTGGCCACTTCCAGTTGTGAGGCTGAGTATAGGTGTAGCTCAGTGATGAGTAGCACCTCCTTTAATGTCAATCTGGGAAGACATGAGGATGGTATGAAGACCTCGAGCAAGTGAAGGCACAAATGTGTGAGTGAGAAGCACACCAACATGCACACACATACACACACACGCGCACACACAGCAAGAACAAAGAGAGTAAGACAATGGAATCACTTCTATTGCAAATAAGTTCTCATACAAGCTCAACACTACAAGAAGCTCCCCCCAAAAATGAGCTCTCTAGCTCTATTTATAGTTTTTGACTAGCTTTGGCCCTGTCCAAACCTAGTGTTCGACCTAGTTAAAAATTAGGTTCCAGGGCTTATTTGAGGGTTCAAACGAGATCTAAAAAATATGAAAATTGGTAGGCAACTACTTCTAAGGCTCCTCAAGCTCGAGGACTCCTTGGCTTGTACAAAATGGAGCTACAAAAAAGGGAAATGGTATTTACAATGGTTTTTAGTGATGAGAATCACTTTAAAAATGTGTAAGGATTGGAAAAAATTGATGGGTTGCCTCAGTGCTAGATCTGCATACATGCTCGTACTTGGCGTCTTCCCATATGATGCCAATACTCTCCCCCCCCTAGCGTCTGTCGCCTCTGACAGACCTTTGCTCCGCGGTTTGGTCCATGTAGTTCTGGAGAATGTCAGTTGCCAAGTCATGTTCTTTGATCCGTAGTCCTCTGATCAGGTCTCTCTGAAGGGCATCCCAATTGACTGCTCCCGGCATGTCAGGTTGTGGCGTAGTGTAGAGCTCTGAATGCATTGTTTGTTCGCACGCGAATAATTGTAGCAGATGAGTTGGGCATGGTGTGAACACTTCAGAGTGTGACTCCCAGAACCCCGTGGTGAACATATCATCAAAGGTTTGCTTGTAGCAGGCAGGGAGATATCTGATTCTTGCATGCCATGCATAAGTGACTCGTATGCTCGGGGTTGTGCTCATATCATAAAGTAGGTCACAGTTACCATTGATGAAGCCCAGGATTGGAGGCTGGATGTTACGTACATTTCGAAAAGTCTTTAGCACCACTTGCATCATGTCCAAAATTTTGAGCATCATCTGTGCCGCGACATCTGGCATGGGGTGGAGGCATGGCATCCAATGTCTGATGGTAGCTATCATATATGCTACTGTAGGTGTGCCAGTTGGGGGTGCGATCGAGGGGTAATTCAACCATTGTTTGCAATTCGCGTTGTTCTGAACCTTTATAGCAAATGCTTTCCATGATCGTCTCCTTTGTATTGGTCCGAAGCAAGGGTTATACTTCAAATGCATGGGAGCGTGATCCCATGTTCTAAGCATTTCCGGATAGGTTTCGAGTAACTTTTGCCTCCATATGGGTTGGAATATGGCCCCTTTTTTGGCTGCCTCTGGAATGTCCTCTGGTTCGAATTATGTTGCGAACGTGGGGTACCTATTAGTGACTCTTTTGATTTCTGCATTGTAGTCGGCCAATAATACAAAATAGGGTTTATATTGTAATTCTGAACTAGTTATCAATCTTCTAGAGGCCAGGTGTCTGAAATACTCTGATTGAAGTATAGTTTCTTCAATGGTCCTCATGGCCAGCATTTGAGTGGATATCCGTTCCTCATGAGTTCTCCCCATTTCTTCTACCTGTTTCATCCATGCCGAAGAGAGCTCTTCATAAGTGTCCTGTCCCTCGTTAGTGATTCTACCTTCTGGAAGTGGTTGAGGCTCATAGTTGTCCTCAAATGTTTCCTCCACTGGGATGATTACTTCTTCTTCTTCTAGTGGTTGATCAGGTGGAGAGGGGGGTTGTTCATACTGTAACAATTTGATCTTCAATTCAGCCACCTGCCGTCGTAGCTCAAGTACCTCATTTTCCGTGGAAAATCCTTGCTCTGTTGAAGTAGCAGCATTGACCATCTCTTTAAGTTCTGCTGGGTGTGGTGGGGGCACTTGAGATCTCTGTAGTTCCTTTACCTGATCTGCCAACTGGTCGTGTGCTTCCAAGAGGGTCGCATAATCTTCTAACACATGTTGAATGTATTCTGAAGGAATAGCTTGGAATTTGGCAGGGTCTATAGGAGCTCTAGGGGTGTTTTCAATAGCTGCTTCTAAATTCTCCTGGTTTTGTTGCTGTAGTCTTCTGTTCTCTTCTTGAGCCGCTACTAAGTGGCGGCAAAGTAAGGCCATGTTTCTTTGTAGTCTAGCATTGCGGCCTAGATGATCTCTAAGTTGTTCTTCCGTTGCCCTAGTCGTCTCTGTATGTTTGGCTTCGAGCTCCACATGGGATTGTTGGAGGGTGGTCACTTCCTGTTGTAGTGTTGTATTACTTAGCTCCAAGGCATTGACATGTGCCTGGAGTTGAGCAGAGAGATTGCACATCTCTGTGTTATTCTCTTCCAGTAATCTATACTCTTGCTTAAGTTGTGTGGCCGCGTCGAACATGGTGTCTAGTGCATGACTAAATGATGTGGATGCAGGGGTAGAGGTGGAAAATGGAAAGGGTCGGGAAATGGGGAAGGGAAATGTGGATGATGTGCCTATGAGTGAAGTGAAATGTGATGATGTTGGAACAAACGTGGTGGTGGGTGCTTCTATGGATGATGAAATGTCCATGGGATCGGACGTGATAGTGTGTGAAGTGTGAATCGTGAATACAGGAATGGTGGGTGGTGTGTTAGTGGTTGCCGTGAATGTGGGGGAGGTGGGGTGGGAATGGAATTTTCTCTTGTAATTCTCAATTTTCTCCACCAGATTTGCCAAGAATGGAGGTAGGGTGACTGGTGTAGGCGCTGAGGAGGTTAGGAGTGGCTCAATGGGTTGGGCTTGGGAGAGAGGAAAAGTATGTGTTAAGGGAAATGGATGTGTTAATGTCTGGGTAGGGTCATGTGGATGGCCAAGAGGTGGGAGAGACAATGGGTGACCTATTACAGTATGATCGGTTATGGGATAATCTATCTAGGGTTCGGAACATGGGTTGGAAGTGGTGGATGTAGGTAAAGGGAAGGATGGAGAAATGGTGGCGTGTAGAACTGGTTCGCTATGGGTGAATACTGGTTGTTCAGGATAGCTAGTGGTGAGGGGTTCTGAGGGCTGGATGGGAGGTGATGGTGGAGATGGTATCTAGATATGTACATCTGGTTCATCACTATTGGATGGGCTTGCCATGTGAACATCTTCCTGAGTATTTGTAGGGAGTGAGGTAGAGACTTCCATCTGAATCATCTTTCCCCGTCGTGGTCTTGTATCGATCCTTCATTGGTCATATTGAGGGGTATTACGATATACCATGGTTCTCATAGCTTCCTCTATTCCACAGGTATCTGCTAAAAGGTTCAATGATTCTACAAATTGAGGGTCTACATTCTATGCTTGCAGCATCTGGTGCACCAGTGCTCTATTTGGCTCTTCAGATAGCTTATGTCTTTTTTGCACCTGCTTGATCGTCTTATAGAGCCGTTTGAGTTGTGCCGTGTAGGCAAGGGCTTCCTCTTCACTCTCCTCTGGTTCATCCCCCTGTGCTTCCTCATGTTCCTGTGTGCCTCCCTCCTGTGTGTGTTGTGCCTCATCTTCCCAATGCACTCTTCTAGCCTCACCATGTGTCCGTCCTCTCTGAGATGATGATTCGGGTCCGTCCGTGTCTGAGAAGAACTCACTCTCAGATAAGTGAGCTATCTGCAAGAAGCTTTCAAAGTCAAAAGATGGATCTTCGGCCATGGATGCAAACTCAGCATCAGTGGGTAGTGGGGGGGCGGATGGAGTGGGTTGCACCATGCTTCCTGATTGGGGTCCTTGCAGATGGATCGTGAAGGGGGCTACTTGTTCTTCTTCTCTGAGGGAAGCTTCTGTGGTGGCCTCACGAGGGATTAGAACCTGTGAAAGCGAACCACGCATTCTTTTTGCGGGTTGAACCCCTGACTTTGCCCTCTGAAGAATTCCAATTGTGAGTACTTAAGGGCCCTTGCGATTGGCACATCATAGGCAAGGCATGTGTAGATAATTCTTGTAATCGCACAGCAACCATTCAAGGTAGGCTTCCTCATACCTCGTTTGCCTGCTTCATATAACTGATCCAGGATCCGCACTGGCATTTTAATTGGTAAGCTCCTAGTCTCCGCTAGGTATAACCCATACCAGATTTTCTTATGAGGTTGGGTGAACCGGTCTTGCGCTGGAAATGCGAAGTGTTGAAGGCACATCCGCAGTGGTATGGCGATGTTGGGGGTGAGGGCACACATTTCTTTCAACTTCTTGATTTTATTGTTCTTCATCGACTCCGGTATCAAAGGATCTCGATTGGAGGGTACATGGGTGCCATACATCTAAAGGGCCTCCCTGATTAAGGTGATATTCAACTGAAACTTCTTCATTTCCTCCTAGTTCGATAGAGAGGGCACCAGGAATGTGCCTGAATGATCTTTATCTCCTGTTGCCTTCAGAGTTGCTATCAAGTAGTAGCACCTAAGAAAATCAGGTTTAGGCAAAGCTGCACTAAAATAATCTTGCAATCCTGCTTTTTGCCAGATATCTTGAAGAGGGGCAACATTTTGCAATGCTTCAAATTCTCGTGAGAAGAACTGAAAGGTCCACCACACTCCTCCACATTCCAACTTGGATTCCCAAATATGATCAGCATCTCCCAAATCTCCTGGCATATCGTTGAACCAATGAGAATGCCCCTTCACTCTTTCTGTTAGGCCACTTGGAGGATCCGAGATAGGAATTCTTCTCACATTCAAAAGCTCTTCAGGCCTTGCTGTCAGTGGAGCCTCCACAGGCATGGTATCCCAATTGCTTTGAGTGCTAGTGCCTGCCTGAGAGCTCGTGTCTGCTGCTGCTGCCATGAGAATCCGATGCTTATCTGCTAGAAGAAGAAAGGCACATTAGTGTTGCATAGGAAACAGGATGTAATGGTGTTCCCTTCACAATACTAACATGACAATCCAGAAGGTTAGTGGTTAGGGTGAAGTGTTCATGATAGATGTAAGTGGTGGTTAGTGGTTAGTGTCCTCCTAGATGCATACTTTGGATATGCAAGGTACTCAGAATGCACCTACATCAGAGTGAATGGATTTACAAAATTGGGTCTGGGGGTTTGATACAGGGTTTAAGTCTCCAAACTTTGATTGAGGATTCGTGGCTCTTAGAGTTGATGACAGGTAAAGGTCGATGAACTAGATTGTGCTGGATTTCGTACCTTTTGGGTACCCATTTCCAGACATTCCTAGGTTTGATTGGGGGTGTGACAGTGGAAGGTGTAGGTATCTTCCCTGAGCTGGTTGCCATGAGTGCTTGTGAGTGTTGCTTTATTCTAGTGACTGGAGGTGAAGCTATTTGGGCTTGTAAGCACGCCTTGGTCACCCATATCCGTCTAGCGTTAGGGGTAGCCTTCATTGACTGCTTAGGGACCCAAATAGAAGTGGTATGTCTAGAGTGTTGACTAGGGATCTCCTTCGTTTTAGTCCTTGACAGTGTGGCTTGCTTGATGCTCTTTTGAGAACCTGTCTCTAGGGCCGTGATTTTTTCCCCCTTGCGTATCCATATCTGTTTCATGCCACGAGGTACTTCATACTGCCCAAGTTGGTGCTCATGCTTCTTGTTCATCGGTCTCCTCCGTGTCGGGTGTTGCTGAGCCTTCCCCTTTAGATTCTTCTCTGGAACAGATGGGAGTTCCTCCTTGACTTCTGTGCCTTTGACAAGAGTAACAATCCTCTGCACCATAGAACTTTGGACACGAATAGCATTATCTTCATGTGGGTTCTTGGAGGGACTAGGAGTTGGTGCCTGTTCTAATGGTTTGAGTGCTTGATTTTCTAATTCAATCGTAAGGCGGCTTTGGCCTACCCAAGCCTGAAGAAGTCCACTTCTTAGGTTGAGGTTGACTGCGTGATCATAGATCCAGTCTTGGCCCAAGACAAGAGGTTCGGTAAGATCCTCATCTTCACATACTAGCACTTTTGCTGGCATGTGGACCTCTTGAATGTAGAGGGGAAGTTCCACCTCTCCCATGCAAGGGGTTTCTACTCCTCCTAATCCTATCAGATATGCTTCTAGGGGTTTTACCTCCAATTGCAATTGTTGGCAATAAGAAAGCCGAACTACACTAGTGGCCGCTCCTAAATCAATTAAAGCTCTCACGGTCCTTGCACTCTCTCCTTGTCCTACTTCTAAGGTCACAAAAGGTTGTCGATCAACTATCTTACGGGCTAGCTCACTTGAAACCTCGCACATGGCCATGTGATAACCTAGAGCTTCATGAGCGTCAGTCATGGGTTGATCTCTACCTTGCTTTCTCAATTTCATTCGTCGAATGCGTTCTAAAGCTTCAGCCTGTGCTTCTTCTCAAATTCTCTTTTCCTCATCCTTGCGTTTCTTTGCAGTATTGAGTTGATTGAGCATTTCATCAGTTAGGGGTTCTTGATATAACTTGACTCTACATCCGCTTATGTAACTTGGTAGTATGTCACCTTCTAGAGTGGCTAGTTGTACTGCTCCACTTGTGGAGATCCTATTGATAATCATTGGTCCATAGCCTCTTTTCTCTAATTTTCGTGCATGTTGCTTCAATGTGTAGACTAGGACTAGGTCTCCTGCTTTCAAGCCTTTATCCTTTACATGTGTATCAAAATACGCCTTTTGCCTCTTCTTGGCTGCATAGATTCCTGCTGCAACTCTCAATCGTGTCTCACCTAGACGTTCAAGATCAAAGATTCTAGAGGAGAGTTCGTGGCCTGTCCAGTCATGCTCTTGTGCTACTTTTAATGTAAGGATCAGAAAGTCCAAGGGTAGCACCGCATTCTGGCCAAACACCATATGAAAGGGTGTGGCTTGAATACCGTTTTATAGGCCACTCGGTATGCCCAAACAGCGTGGTGTAGCTGTTTGTCCCAATCAGAGCGTTTGTTATTTACCAGCTTAGTCAGCACATTGCATAAGATCTTGTTTGTGCTCTCGGCCTGGCCATTAGCTTGTGGGTGATAGGGGTCAGACTTCTTATGTACTACCAAGAATTCTTGGAGAAGGTTTTCTATGACTTCATTCAAGAAGTGTGTGCCTCTATCACTTACTAATTCTATTGGCAATCCGTATCTAGTGAACACATTTTCAAATAAGAACTTTGCTGTTGTTTGAGCATCATTCTTCGTAGTGGCTTTCACTTCTACCCACTTGGTTAGATAGTCTGTGGCCACAATGATATACTCAGCATGTGAACCCTTAGCTGGGGGATTAACAGGACCGACAAAGTCTATTCCCCACTTGGAGAATGCATGTCCACCCATCATAGGTTTCAATGGCATCTCATCCTTGCGTATGGGATACTGAGTTCGCTGACAAACCTCACACCTCTTCACATAGGTATGTGCATCCATGTGAAGGGTCGGCCACCAAAATCCTGCAAATAAAATGGCTTTGATCACCCGATCTGGTCCAAAATGTCCTCCTGCTACACCTTGGTGAGCAGTTTCCAAAATCTTAAGATATTCACTCTCATGGACACATAATCTAAGGTAACCATCTTTGCCACGCTTGTATAAATTATCTCCAATGAGTGAGTAGTCTAAGGCTTCTGGTTCCAAACTTCTTTGTCTGACCAATGCCATATCCTGAGGGAATGTTTTCGTCTGCAAGAAGGCTACTAGTGGTTCACTCCAATCTGGCACTAAAGACACTTGATAAAGAGTGGCATGTTCCACGGGTGGTTTAGTGCAGCAGATCAGGCATTCCTTGCACAACTTATGAACATCAACTTCCATAGTTGGCTAGTGTACTCCAACTCTCCTCAATTTCTGTAAGGTTCTTTGTCTCGAGTAATGTTGCTCTAATGCACCTACATGTGCTAATTGCAACCACTTCGCGTACTCGTCCTCTTCCACACAACAGGCTAATACTCCGTGATCTGTATGTTTGTACATACTTCCTGCCATGATATGATACTTTTGGGCTTTTACTATCTGTCTATCTTGTGTGTTTACTATTGGATGATTAGGCCCGTATGTCAATACTGGCACTAATGGCTTAGCCCACTGAGGCACCACTTCCAAGTTGAACAAGTAAGCATCAGGAAGGTCATCTGACACTCCTTGTGGGGCCTCTCCTAATGTGAGCCTTGAGAGATGATCTACTCTCAGGTGGGTCTTGCCTTTCCTCACTACTACCTCAAAGTCATATTCCATTAGTAAGAGGAACCATCTTACTAATCTACTTGTATTGCATGGTTTGTTTACTAGGTACAGGAGAGCTTGGTGATCTGTAAAAAATTTAAACTTATTTGCAAGAAAATAGTGCCTAAACTTTTTAACAGTATATACCATGCCTAATCCTTCTCGTTCAGTGGTCATGTAGTTCCGTTCAGCTGCATTCAACTGTCTAGTGGCATAGGCAATAGGAAGATCGATATTACCTTCACCAGTAGGTTGTGCAAGTACGCATCCAATAGCATAATTGGAGGCATCCACATGAACATGGAATGGCTTGTTCCAATCCGGTGTGGTCAAGATTGGTGCTGAACATAATCTTCGTTTAAGCTCATTGAAGGAGTACTCACATTCATCAGTCCATTCAAAGTTAGTCAGAAGTCCGTACATAGGCTTTGCAATGACGGCATACATGTGAATGAACCGGTGATAGTAACCACAATGCCCCATGAAGGCCTGTACCTCCTTGACATTCCTTGGCCTAGGTAGTTCTGCAATGGCTCTCACTTTCTCTTCGTCAGTGGATATGTCATTCTTTGACACTATGTGCCCTAGGATCTTGCCTTGTCTGACCATGAAAACACACTTTTCTGGGTTCAGGCAGACTTGATACTCTCTGCATTTATCAAATATTTGTGTGAGTTCAGGTATATGGGTCTGTCTAATGTTGGAATGAGCGCAAAGATCATCCACATAGACTTCCAAATTCTTCCTCAAGAACTCTTTAAACACGTGGCACATCAGCCTCTGAAAAGTGGCTGGCGCATTGGTAAGACCAAATGGCATTACCCGAAAGGCAAATATGCCCCACTCCGTGGCAAAAGCCATCTTATGCTGATCTTCTGGTGCAATGGCTACCTGATTGTAGCCAGAGAATCCATCCAGGAAGTTGTACACTTCCTTGCTCGCTACCCTTTCTAATAGATGCTCAGTGATAGGAAGCGAATAACTGTCTCTAATCGTGGCGACATTAACTTTTTTAAGGTTAATACACACACGCAATTTTCCATTCTTCTTGGGCACAACCACAATGGGGGATACCCATTCAGTGTGCTCAATCTCATAGATAAACCCAAGTTCTACCAATCTATCTATCTCCTCCTTGATCTTAGCATCGTAGTTATCATTGTATGTATAGGGCTTCTGCTTAGATGGTATGGCATCTGAGGTCATGGGAATCGTGTGTGAGCATATGTCTGGGTCGACACCTTTCAGGTCCTTGTAGCTCCAAGCGAATACATCTTTGTACTCTCTTAGCAAAGCTACCAACTCTTGCTCTTCTTCTTCCGTCAGGTCATGCCCTATGTAGGTTCATCTTTCTTCTCCCTCTTCTATGGCGACAACTATTTTCTTGGTAGTTTCCTTGCTATCGTAGGCCTCTCCTGCTTGTGCCTCATGTTTAGGCATTCTTATCATGACTCTCCTATCGTCTATCTCATATTTTTTAAAGTTTTCACGGACCTCAAACAAGGATTCTTCACTTCCGGAGTGACTTCCTTCTTCTTTCTTTTCTTTCCTCCACTCTTAGTGGCTACTTGTGTGGCTAACCTCGCATCATTCGTGATTTCTCCGTGTCTCTGGGGGTAAGCTTCAACTTCATAGAAGTATTCTTCATCTGATGCAAAAGGTGAGTCCATAATCATTGACTCTAAGTTGGAGTCACTTGCATCCTCAAATGTATCAGGGCTAGGTTCGCATTCTTCTAAAACTGCATCTCCCATGATTGGCTCTATTGAGAAGACTGAAATGTCATAACCATCCTCATCACAGTGGGGTGTCCACTGCTCTTCATTGATGGCTACATCCGTTGTTGCTAAAATTTCTGCCCAGCCGTGAGGTTCAAACTCTTCATCGGGAAATACTACAGGTGCATAGGCTGCGTCTTGAATTGATCTATGTGTCTCTTTCGCACCTACCTCTCTGGATTTTTCTCTTTTCTCTTCTTCTACTGCCACTTTGCACATCCATAAGTGGGTGTCTTCATGCATCCATGAGGATCTTGATCCTATGGAATGCACTGACTCCGTGTCATCCTTGGCTCTATGGATGGGATTCCATTGAATGAGCGGTACGTCTCTATGAGAGTAATCCTTGAGATTGACTTTGGTTGTAACACCTAAGTGTTGCAAGTATAAGGAATTGGTTCCCCAATCCTGTACCACTTGCAATTGCTGCATAAATGGCCTTCCCAAAATCATCTCGTAGGCTTGGTTTTTGCTAAAGTCGCATATGGCAAAAGTGTGCTCGAACTCAACACCACATGTAGTGAGAGTTATGCCTTCTAGCAATCCCAAGGGCCTCTCAATATGGCCATCGGCCATCTGCAATTTCATTCTCGTCGGCCGGAGTGCTGGTTTGCCCCAACGCTCCCATAGGGAAGTGGTAGCAATTGCAACTCCTGCACCTGAGTCCAAAATTGCCTTGGTGGTGTATCCCTGATGGGTAACGGGGAGATAGGTATTTCCTTCTTCTCCTTCACTCATATCTCCTATCTTATCCAAGGGTATTTTTGGTACTGTTCTGTGGGATCCTACCTGGGAACGAGATTTCATTACGTTTGGCACTTGTTTGGCTACATGTTTCCACACTTGTGGCTTAACTTTGAGTAGCTCTTCTAAAGTGAGGTTGCACTGCACTTTAGTATTCTTTACTACCTCCGTATTCCTAGGTATGATCGAATCTTCATGCCTTATCATGACTGTGGGTGCTCTCATGCAAGTAGATTTGGTTTCCCAGGGTCCTGTGAAGTGTGGTAATTCTTGCAAGGAATTAGACTCAAAGTCTAATCTCTCCTGAGATTGTGCACTCTCCTGCTCCTCATAAATAGACGGGATGTCCTGTGGGAATTGAGCATGTGTGTCATCCACAAGTTCAATGGGAGGAGGGACTTCACTTTCCTTTGCCCACTTCTCTTCTCGAATCTCTCGTAGGAACTCTGGTGAGTATCGATTCATAGAAGAGGAGGTGTTTGGTTCAGTGGAGTTAGGCACATAAGCCCCCTGGGAAGGAATGCTTATTCTATCACTTGCCCTCTCCTTAGCTTGGGAGGTGGCTCCTTTTCCAGGCTTTGCAAGTAACCTCTCCAATCTATCCAATAGACCATCAAAGTGCAATGGAGTTCTAATGGAGTTAGAGCCATTGAACAAGCGACTGGCTTCAAACATGGCTTGTGCAAATTTGACCATTTTAGCACAAACTTTTGTTCGCTCTATCTCTAGATCGGCTCTAGGGTAACATTTGTCATGATCTGTCACGTTTGGCCCTTCTTGGATCCTGGCCTGATATGCTTTAAGCATCATGTCTAGATCCTTAGGAGTGGGATCTGCTAGGACTGATCCTACTCTGGGTGGTCGGTGGGCTAAGTGTGGTTAAAAAGGTTTGTATCTCCAGAAAGCCTCATCGGTTTCTCGGTTTAAAAGCAAATCTATGCTTTTATTATCGTGGGGAATCCACTCTGGATTCATGATTCTTGTCAAGACTGATTTACCACGGGGGGTCCTCGGCTCTCTCTCTAAATTCCCTTGCTCAATGTCACCCATGTCGGTCTCTGCGATCACATTTCCAAACTTGTTTGTTCTATCAGGAAGAGTGGTGACTACATAAATAGTCCCCTCTTTATCTAGCTATGCTCCGTTTTCGAACTTGACTACCGGGTGTTCTAATCCATGGGGTTGATCAGGGTTCTTAATATGGACCACAGATCTTCTCAGGCCGTCTTCGTAGATGCGAGCACCTAGATGATTAGTCCTGATGTATTCCAATTGAGTCCTGTAAGGTCCTTCTAGCTTTTCTAGATATGCCACCCCTGAACTACCTATTGGTCTCTCCATGTTATAGGACATCTCAGAATCACTTGTTTCTGATTGGGGAGTGTATGGGTAATCACTCAACTGCTGGGCCCAAGACCTAGCAATGTGATTGACACTAGCTTCAGAAGATCTGAGGCTTTGTCTGTCGCGGCCTAAGTGTCTGCCTGACCTAAGGTTCATATGCCTGGTTTATCTACCCCCTTGGTCCCAAGTGCACTCTCGTTGTAGGTTGATTTGCACCAATCACTTTGTTCTTTTTAGTTGATTATTATGTTATGCCCTTGTTCAAGATCACGTCGTCAGGAATACTTAAGTGAAGTTCGTACTTGATAATTGATTGATTCAAGTTTACTTTTTTTTTTCTTTAGGGTTCTCGCACTTAAGACCTACTTAGTGCTTGCACTTAGTTGATTAGTTCTCTTGGACTTGATTCGTGCCTAACGTAGCCCTAATTAATCACCACACCTAAGTCGTGCTTAGCCTAGGCTAGGAATTGACAAAGGAGGGTTGAGAGAACTTCCAACCTCAATACTCTGGTTGCTCAGACTGCTACACCAGCCCAGGAAGCCTTCTCCCAAGCTTGGTACTCACCCTTGCTAGCTTGCCTTGGAATGCCTTGCTTGCACACAATGTTCCTGCAAAAGTTCTCAAGTTAATATAGCTCCTTTACCACAATGGATTGACTGACACACATCAACAATTACAGGTCCCCCTTGGAGTAACTCACTGTACCCCCAAAATCTTATGACCACCTAGTCCCACCTAATGGTCAACTTAAAAATGCATGTTCTAAAACTCCACGTATGATTCTTACAAAAACCAGTCGAGGTCCAATGAGACCAAAATCTCATCAATCGGAGTTTGTATGGTGAAGTTATGACCATTCAGGCACTTAGGGGTCAAAACAGGCTCTCAGGGTTCAGGAAATTCCTCTTTGGTTTCTAGGTCTTTTGCCCACTTCTAAGGCTCTAATATCATCCCAATGTGCCCAATATTAAGCCCAAAGGTACCTCAATTCACTCAATCAATTCACCCTAAAAATTCATGCGTTAAGCCCATGTATCGCGATAGGTCGGGTTGGTGTGTCGCGATAGGTCGAAGTGTCGCCATAGGTGGAAGTGTCGCAATAGGTGGAAGTGTCGCGATAGGTCGAAGTGTCGCGATAGGTCAAAGTGTCGCGATAGGTCAAAGTGTCGCGATAGGTCAAAGTGTCGCGATAGGTCGGGGTGTCGCGATAGGTCGGGGTGTCACGATAGGTCGGGGTGTCGCGATAGGTCGGGGTGTCGTGATAGGTCGGGGTGTCGCGATAGGTCAGGGTGTCGCGATAGGTCAAAGTGTCGCGATAGGTCGAAGTGTCGCGATAGGTCAGGGTGTCGCGATAGGTCGGGGTGTCGCGATAGGTCGGGGTGTCGCGATAGGTCGGGGTGTCGCGATAGGTCGAGGTGTCGCGATAGGTCGAAGTGTCGCGATAGGTTGGGGTGTCGCGATAGGTCGGGGTGTCGCGATAGGTCGGGGTGTCGCGATAGGTCGGGATATGGTGAATTTTTCAGTTCTCTCTAGTGATCCTAGGAGCTCTAGGGCTGCGCAATGTCATGGTGCACTCAGAATCGTGATTGGGGCAACTTTTCTGTGTGTCGCGATAGCTCGAGCTCGACGCCTCGGGGCTTGCGCAGAGAGATTCCATACCTGCTGAGCTTGCTGGAGATGATGATGGAGCTGAAACCTGCAAGAAACATACAAAAACACACAAAAGCAAGAACACACACTCGCTCTCTCTCAAACTCGCACAAAGCAAATGAGGAGAATGATTTGGAAGTGGGAATATAAGGTGGTGAAGGAGATGAAGATGGAGATGAAGATGGAGATGGAGATGGAGAGAAAACAAGAAATTTACCTACTACTTACCATTCCAACGCATCCTCTCTATGTCTTACCATCACACGCTCGTCCTCAAAGCTCGAATCCCCCGCAACGGCGCCAAATTTGGTGTAGCTCAGTGATGAGTAGCACATCCTTTAATGTCAATCCGGGAAGACATGAGGATGGTATGAAGACCTCGAGCAAGTGAAGGCACAAATGTGTGAGTGAGAAGCACACCAACATGCACACACATACACACACATGCGCACACACGGCAAGAACAAAGAGAGTAAGACAATGGAATAACTTCTATTACAAATACGTTCTCATACAAGATCAACACTACAAGAAGCTCCCCCCAAAAATGAGCTCTCTAGCTCTATTTATAGTTTTTGACTAGCTTTGGCCCTGTCCAGACCTAGTGTCCGGCCTAGTTAAAAATTAGGTTCTAGGGCTTATTTGAGGGTTCAAACGAGATCTAAAAAATATGAAAATTGGTAGGCAACTACTTCTAAGGCTCCTCAAGCTCGAGGACTCCTCGGCTTGTACAAAATGGAGCTACAAAAAAGGGAAATGGTATTTACAATGGTTTTTAGTGATGCGAATCACTTTAAAAATGTGTAAGGATTGGAAAAAATTGATGGGTTGCCTCAGTGCTAGATCTGCATACATGCTCGTACTTGGCGTCTTCCCATATGATGCCAACAATAGGGAAGCTTTCAGAGCTACTATTGTGTGTCTGTGGCTCAGACGCCTTATGGATGATTTGGGTTTTGGTTAGTCTTCTGCCACCACCATCTTCACTGACAGTCAGAGCGCATTGGTAGGTGCGAGGAACCCTGTGTTCCATGCTCGTACTAAGCACATTGAGGTGCATTATCACTATGTCAGTGAGAGGTTCTTTGCTAGGGAGATCAGCTTGGCATATGTGCCCATGCAGGAGAACATTGTAGACCTTTTCACGAAGGCTCTGCCTAGGGAGAAGTTTGAAGCTTTCCGCAAAGCTTTGGGCTTACTTCCTTTTGTGGAGTGATTTCCACATAGCTTGGCACTTCCTTATACATGAGTGCCAGCTCATTGTTCACCGCATCACTCCTAGGGGGGATTTGTTGATATATTTAGGTAGTGATATGTGTGAACACACTAGGACCATCGGGGCACTTTTTTCCCTCTTTAAGAGGTTTTTTTCCCCCGGCTTGTATATATGCCTATTGCCGTAATGGGATACTTATCTTTGTACATTCTCTAGTAATACATTCAGTATTGTGTGTTTGTGCTCCAAGCTTCTTCTTCTTCCTTATGCTGCTCGCGTGCTTCCGCAGACGTCTAACTCCAACACATTCCTCAGGACCTGCGTGTTTGGCATTGCTGCCTGATGCGTGCCCCTGCGGGGCTTTGGGCAGAGGGTGGTTCTTTTGCTTCATTCTTTACTGAGCAGTTTTGGTCTTTGATTTTCTTCTTCTTCTCTTCTTGCTTGGTTCCCCTTCCACACGTCCCTCCTCCTGAACTCTGTCGTCCTCGACAGGCTTTTTGTGGCAACGTGAGTATGTTTGTATGGCTACTTGCTCTCATTGATTAAGCAAATTGGCGTGACATATCATAAACTCTTTCCACTAGCTTGACTTCACTCCATCCTCTGGTGCTTGTCGGTGATCCGCAAAGAAGATTATTTCATAAGCCACCAGTCTTGCATTAAGATTTGAAGTCATTTTTACAAAAATCTCTGAATCAATTTCAAAGAAGCCAGTAAAAAATGCTTCTTCAAAAGTCTGCATATATGTGCTCGGCAAGAACATAAGTAGTGAGTAGTATGCCATAATTGTTAATAGGCTAGAGATAGTTGAAAGATCGAAAAAAAGTGCTTCGGATCCCTGTGTAATGCCGATGAAGTTCAAAAATGTATATTTCGCATGTTCGAAGACTTTAATAACTGTAAGTAGCATGCTGAAAATATTATTAGTCATTTTGACTGCCAAATCCGGTACAGTCGCATATCGAGCGATCCAAAATTCCATGGTTTTCACCACGTATTCTTCGGGTGGTAGGTAATTATGCGGTGGACTTGGTAATAGCGGATAATTTAGCCATTGATTATTTATGCTACCCTGGCGCTGTCCTTCCCGAAAATGCAACTAGGAGCGTCTGCGAGGTACTGGACAAAAAGATGGATTCACTTGAAGTGCATATGGCGATGCTTCCCATTGTACCCGCAGTATAGGGTTCTTTTCCAAAAGTTTTTGCCTCCATATAGGATCAGCCCTTTCGAATTCCTCTTGAGTATAGTTGAAAGTATTATTGTTGAACTGGAGGTTGTTGTCAGGCTCCTCATTTGTCGTGGTCTTTATATATTGCCATGTTTGCTCTTTAAGGATTCCATATGGTACATTAAATGGCTTCAATATTTGTTCCAAATTTTTGCTTTCAATATGAGCTTCCTTCATGATCTGTATTAATTGATCTTCAAATTCTGTAGTGAGTTGGGACACCAATAGTGCCCTCTCATGTCGGCTCAGTTCTGCAATATCCCAATGATTACGTTCAGATTGGATCTCCATTCCTCCCTTATCGGCGAATGATGTAAGGGAGGAGAGAGAGGACGTACCTCAATCTCCTCAGTAGCCGCTATGGATTTTGGAACTACCGGTGTCCCCTCTGTTGCCTACTGCTCTAGCCACTCTTGTAGCTGCTTTATCATCTCATCCTTTTGCTTGATTTCTTCATTGGTCTTCAAAATCGTTTCCTTATTCTTTTGGATTTCTTCAGCCACGAGAGCGATTTGGTCAATGTTCGGCCTTTTTCCACTTTTTCCTTAGAGCCGCGGTATCATCCATGTATCTTTTCTTCCATTCGGCAATGATTGCCTGCTCCTACTTGAGCTGATCTTCATACCTAGCTATCTGTTCCTCCATGGCCTTTATGTCTTTATCTGGCACTTCCTGAGCCTCTATAGGTTGATTACTCAGAAGAGCTGTCATTAGCTCCTTGTTTCTCTTCCTTAAGTTCTCTACCTCATCCATGTATATCTTTATTTGTGATTCCAATATTTTGTTTCTAGCATTTATCGGTGTCTTCTCGGCCTCGCTAGCATCATATCTCTTTTGCAACTCCTGTAGTTGTTCTTTTAATTTTTCATTTTCTGTCTCTAATGTGCTACATTGTTGCTTAGCCTCATGAACTTCGTTCTCTTTAAGTGTTATTTGTTCGTGTGCTAAACTCAATTGGATGGAAAGGTTCTTACCTATTTCTTGAAGTTCACGCTTTTCCTGCATCGCTTTATCATATTCAACATCAGCCTCAAGCATCAATTGTTGTGTATCCATAGCAGTTTTGATCATGTGTTGAACTACTGGCTTTAGCTGAGCGACGTCAACATTCATCCACATTTTTGTGATGCTTCGAGCTTCTCCTATTTGGACATCCTTTCTGTGCTCCACATGGATAGTCTCGTTATGTGGTTGTCTGATTTGTAGTTGTACCTCTGGTTCTTTTCTTTCTTCGTCTAGATCGATAATTTTTGTGGCACTCCCTTGAAATGTAACATCCATGGGGGACGGTTCTACCACAACCCTTATTGGAGTGAAGGGTTCTGATTCTTCCACCGTAGCTTCTTTTGGTTCTTCCTTTGGATTCTTGAATGAACCTTCTCCGGTAGGCTTAGTCTCTTGGATTTGAATTGTTGAGGTCTCGTTTATTTTGATGCCATGGATTCCTTCTTGGGGTATCTCTTTGCTTGCGGTGTCTTGATTGGGGTTGATGGAGTTGTCATTCACCTTCATGCCTTCTTCTTCTGCATTGTAGTTTACTTCATTTATTCTTCCCATTGTCCATCGTCCTTGGATTCACTTCGAATGTCCATATTTAATAGGGAGGTGTCAGGCTCTTCGTGTGTATCAGAAGAGGAGCTTGAATTGACCAACCCTAGTTCTCGATATCGATGTACCTTGGTTAACCTCTTTTTTACTTCCATATCTTGTTGGGTCTGCTGGTAATGGTGCCCTTGCACTGGTAGATTGACTTGACCTTCCGTATATTGGTGTGTGTCTTCGAGGGCTTTTGTTAATTCCTCTTCTGTAATTGGTCAGTGCTCTTCCATTCTTGTCTTTGGGAGCATGTGTGCCCTTTTTGTAGTTGGAACTTCAGCTTCGACTTGCACTACCTCCCTTAATCTCTTTGTACCTCTCATTTTGTGTTGAGAGCTAGTTTCTGCCTCCTCAACAATCTTGACTCCTTTTTTCTTTCTTGGGATTGTGGCAACCTTGGCATACTTAGCCATGTCTATTGATGAGGGCATTTCTTGGAGGTGCTCTCTAATACCTAAAGCATGATAGATCAATATGGTCAGAGCTATAGATCAATATGGTCAGAGCTAGACTGCCGTTCAGGAACTTCTTGTGATTCCACTACTTCTTTGCCTCGAATAGCCGTTCGTTTATGTATGGAGTCAGATTAATTTGATTCCCAATTTGTTTGATAGCGTGTGATAGTAGTTGGACGATGATCTTCTGAGGAGCAGTGTATCGATGCATGTTAGGGAAACAAAAGTGCTGATGAATTAGTCGTACTTCCTCTTCTATGTCAATTCGATTTATGTCAGTGAAGGTCCTGGTCTTTGCCCCTCGACTTTCTTCTTTCAATACACTAGTTCCATCCTTCTCCCATCCAAAGGCTTCCTTGATTAAATCATGTGTAAATTGAATCACGACCCATTCACCTATTGTATCCATGACTCTGGCCTCTAGCACCAATGAGTCATGTGGTGCTGGCTGTAATGTATTCATAACTTGTGTGCACCTTTGAAAGTCGGGCTTGTAGATCGGCAACTCAAAATATTTATGTATACCCATTTTTTTCATGATGTCAATGGCAGACGGAAGCTTATGCACCACTTTAAAATCTTAGGACATAACCGGGAACTGATGATCCGTATCCATGATTTTGATGGTCACTAGGAAGAGATACTCCCCAGTCAGTTGATCTTCTCTAAACCAATGTCCCTTCGCTTTAGTTATGCTTTGTAAGGGGAATTCCAATACTTATTCCTGAATAGTTGCTTCAAATTCTTCAGAAGCCATCTGCACTTGTTTTGAAAAGAGCGTTAGCTTCAATAGAAGGCATAGCATTAATGTTGTGTGTTGTAGTGACATGTCGTTCGATGCATCATTCTGTTCCCCTTGTTTTGCATAATTAAGATCTCTTACCACATATTTTTCTTGTCTTTTCTGAAAGAAAACAAGGATTAGTATAGCCGAAGCATTTATTTATTTACATAGTAGGTCCATTCCTAAGGAAGTTGAAGCTATGACCTATTCCCCATTGGAGGATGTGCACCACTAATTCTATTATGTACATCAAGTGTCGAATGCTTGGCCTCGTAATGTGGCCCTATTATGCATACTTGAGGTGCATTCGATACTTCATGAGTGCAATTGGTAGTCTGATGGTTCTCTTGTTCCGGTTCATGCGCTTTCTTGGGTTTCCATATCCACTAGAGCATTGAAGTATAAGCTCTCGTCCTCTCATCATGTCGCCTTTTCCTTGGTGTAGCTTCCTGAATCGTCGGCGTCTTCTTAGTCTGAATCGCCTGTAATCTTGCCTTCCCAATGTACTTGTTTGGTCTGTTTTGGTCTCGCACTGTTGGCTCGTCGATAGGCTGTTTCTTTTTTATTATTGATTTCCTGTCGTGCTGTTTGTCGAACATTGTTTGGAATCCATATTTGTCGGTGGTTCCTTTGTGCCGCTACTAGTGACTTTGGGAGCCAAACTCTCAACAGATCTTTTGATTCTAGTTTTTGTGATGAGGAATTCGTATTCGGTTGCATCTTCTCATTAGGATTGACTTGTATTTGTGTAGCTCCCCATGATCCATTCATTTGGTCCTTGCCAACCCATTTTAGGTTAGGATGTCTGTATCGTGGAACTCTGCCGATGGAATTCCATGTTGATGATTTTAGTGTGGCTTTGGTGGGCTCTGTTTTTGTATGTTTATGATTTGCGTGGAGTGAACCTGCTTCCTCCTCTGTCGCTTTGGTGCTTAAAATCTGATGTACCTTTGGTTGTCTTTCCTGCAGCTCATTGATGGGTTTCAGTGCTATGTCCTTCTCAGTACTGTGCTTAGCATTCTCGAAGATGCTTGGTCCATGAGATGGTTTCTCTTCTAAAAGGCTAAAGATTTTTTTGTGTCCCACTTTGGCATAGATGTATCCTTGAGCTAAATGCATACTCATTTCATTCTTGATTATCCAGTCTTGCCCTAGTATTAGATTCTCTATGAGGTCCTCATCTTTACACACTAAGACTCATTGTTCCATGGAGGAATTTCCTAGGTGGAGGGATACAGTAGTTTCTCCAATGCATTCTATGACTTGACCTCCGATACCTATCATATGTGCCTTAGTAGGTTTGATATTTGCATGTAGAGACATGATGATTGTATTCCGCACACAACTAAGTGCTGCTCCTGAATCTATTAGAGCATCTATCAATTGGTACTCTGTCTTGCCAATCCCTAGGTTTAGGTAGGGTTTAGATGGGCTATGGTTCTACCCATTGGAATGATGAACTTGGTAGTTGGCCATGAGAATAGTCTCTTCACCTAGTAAGTACTGTTCTTCTCTTTGTCTAATCCACTCTTTCCGTTTCTTAATACATTCCAAGGCTTCTTGTCGTGCCTCCTCTCTAATCCTCTCTTCCTCTTTCTTCCTATTTTGCGCACCTACGAGACATGCTAACATTTGATCAATCAATGGCTCCATAAACCACTTCACTCTACATCCACTTATGTAGTTAGGAAGAATATCTCCATCCAAAGTGGCTAGATTAACTACTCCACTTGTCGAAATCCTATTAATGATTAGAGGTCCATATCCACGTTTTTGTAACTTCTTGGCATGTTGCTTCAAGGTGTAGACCAGGACTAGGTCTCCTTCTTTTAGTCCTTTGTCTTTTATGTGTGCATCATAATATGCCTTTTGCCTTCTCTTGGCCGCATAGATTCCTGCGACAGCCTGCAACCAAGTTTCATGCAGCTTCTTGATTTGGTCTAGTTGTTGGGATAATTCATGCCCGGTCCATTCATGTTGCTGGGCTACTCTCAAAGTGGGTATCAAAAAATCAATTGGTAGAATTGCGTTTTGTCCGTATACTAGATTGAATGGGGTAGTTCCAATGGCAGTCTTGTACGCGACTCGGAAGGCCCAAATTGCATGATGCAATTGTTTGTCCCAGTCAGACCTCCCATTATTGACAATCTTGGTCAGTATTGTGCATAACACCTTATTGGAACTTTCCGATTGACCATTGGCTTGGGGGTGGTATGGGGCTGATTTTTTATGGATCACTAAAAACTCATTCATTAGAGACTCTATTACTTCATTAATGAAGTGCGTTCTTCGGTCACTCACAATCTCAATTGGTAATCCAAAACGAGTGAATATATGTTCAAAAAGAAACTTAGCAGTGGTTTGAGCATCGTTTTTTCTAGTAGCCTTTGCCTCTACCCATTTTGTCAAATAATCGGTGGCTACTATGATATATTCGGCATGTGACCCTTTGGCCGGTGGGTTAATGGGTCCTATGAAATCAATACCCCATTTACAAAAGGCTCTAGCGCAAACCATAGGTCTCAATGGCATGTCATCTCTCCGAATCAGGTATTTAGCCCTTTGGTGTGTCTTGCAGCTTCTTACATAGGTCTCCGCATCCATATGTAAAGTTGGCCACCACAAGCCCGCAAAGAGGATCATTTTCATGGTTCTTTCGGCTGAGAAATGACCTCCTACCACGCCTGTGTGTGCCATCTCTAATACGGGTAAATATTCGCCTTCATTCACACATAGTAGTAATTGTTTATCTTTTCCTCTCCTAAACAAGTGTCTTCCCATGAGTACATAATCCTTGCTCATTTCCTCTAGGGATCGATTTCTTGCCAAGCTAACTCCTTCCTCATGTTCTCTTGTCTTTAGGAATTTTACCAATGTTATGCTCCAATTGGGTGATATTGTTGAGAAGGGTATGGATGTATGATCCTTGGGGATAGTCTCCTGGCATTCTACGTAGTTACTCACATAGTCATGGACATCCTTATGCATGTTAGGCCAGTATACCCCTAATTGTTTTAAGTCCCTAATAGTTCCATGAGTTCCTTTGTGTCTCCTCCATTTCTTTGCATGAGCTTGTTCAATCAGCTTCAATTGTTCTTCTTCCTCAGCACATCTTAGTAGTACACCATTGGGTTCCTTATAGTACACACTTCTCGCAATAATGTGCAAATTCCTCTACTATAGAATTTCCTTTTTACTCTCTTTATTGATTGAGTGTTGTGGGCCATGAGTGAGTATCGAAATTAGTTACTCTTCCCACCTGGGACACACTTCCAGATCAAACAAATAAGTGTCTGGCAATTCGTCTGGTACCCCACTTGGTGGTTCTCCGTGTGTTAATCTAGAGAGGTGATCTGCTCTTACATGGGCATTTCCCTTTTTCACTATTACTTCGAAGTCGAACTCCATCAATAGTAGAAACCATCTTATTAGTCTTGCTATGTTATAGGGCTTATTGACTAAGTACAATAAAGCCTGATGGTCTATGAAGAACTTGAACTTGTTGGCTAAGAGATAGTGTCTAAATTTTTTCACTGCATAGACCATTCCTAATCCCTCTCGCTCTGTAGTTGTATTAGTTCCTCTCAGCTTGATTTAGTTGTCTACTCGCATAGGCAATTGGGTGATCTAACTTAGTTTCATCTGCTAGCTAGGCTAAGATACATCCTATTGCGTAATTAGAAGCGTCCACATGAATATGAAAAGTTTTGTTCCAATTCGGTGTTTTCAGAATTGGGGTTGTGCTAAGCCGCTTCTATAACTCATTGAATGCCTTCTCGCATTCCTCTGTCCATGTGAATTGAGTCAAAAGTCCATACAAGGGTTTGGCGATTATAGCATACATGTGGATAAATCGTCGGTAGTATCCACAATGTCCCATAAATGCTTGCACCTCTTTCGCATTCTTAGGTCTAGGAAGCTCCAAAATGGCCTTAATCTTGTCTTCATCTGTGGATATTCCATTGCTAGAGACTATGTGTCCTAAGATCTTCCCTTGTCTTACCATGAAGACACACTTCTCTGGGTTCAGGCAAACCCTATATTGTCAGCGTTTATTAAATATCTTCTGTAGTTCAGGAATGTGTTCTTGTCTTTGATTTGAATATGTACATAGGTCATCTACATACACTTCCTTGCTCTTCTTCAGGAATTCTTTGAAAACATGACACATCAATCGTTGGAAAGTAGCAGGCGCATTAGTGAGTCCAAAAGGCATCACTCGGAAAGCATAGACTCCCCATTCAGTCATGAATGAGGTCTTATGTTGATCCTTAGTAGCAATAGCTACTTGGTTGTATACAGAGAATCCGTCTAAGAAGCTATAGACTTCTTTTCCTGCAACTCTTTCCAATAGATGGTCAGTGATGGGTAAAGGGTAGCTATCACGAATTGTGGATGCATTCACTTTTTTCAAGTTAATGCATACTCTCAGTTTCTGTCACAATAGGGATGCACCCCTCCTTGGGTGACGTGGCACTCATGTCACATGGCATCAAATTGGGTTTATATATATGGTAGAAGAAGTAAGATATTATTATCTCATATGAGGAATCAAAGATGGACTCTTGAGAGTCTCATAAGGAGAGATTAGAAGCTCGGCGGTGGGGCGGAGATGAACACAACACTCTCTATGTGTGGGTGTCGACAGCTCGTAGGTAGCCAAGGCAAAAGTAGAGCAAGACAAACGTTATACTGGTATCAGAGCAGCATCGATCTGAATTCGCGAATGCGCTACAGAGGTTTTGAACCCGTGACGTGCTCGTAGAGAAGTTCATGATGTAAACAACCAAGCTCTTAGTTTTGTGGTGCCCTAAGTCTGCGACAGCACAACATATGGTAATCTTGGCTCATGGATACCCGTGAGCATGTAGTGCGCTTGCTTCATTGGTGCAAAGATGATTCTCCTCAACATGATTATGATGGAGATATATGGTTGCTTTTACGTCTGATGAAGTTTTAAAACCAAAATTATGGCGTCGAAATATATGTAGTTGAAGCAACTTGTTCGCACAAGAACTTAACAATTACACATGATTCTCCACGACAAAATGGAAGATGGATGTCTTATATGATGACAAATGATGATCCATGCTGAAATGGCTTCAGAAGCATACAACTCAGTGGTTTCTCTCAAGTGATAAGTGGAATTATTACTTCAAATTCCAGGTTTGTGCTTTTGAATTTTTGTAAGAATCTTCATTTTTGAGAGGGATAATGAAAGGTTAGGAGGCCAAGTTCTTGGAGGAAAATCATTTGTATGGAAAGTATGGCATATATACTCTCATCTTGATTTAAGAATCCCTCAAATGGAAAGAAGCGTAGGCTTGTGGTACCTCCAAAGTAGCCTACCTTCATTATTTTCACATAAATTTCAGGAGCTATTTTGATAAATAGCCATTTTGAGAAAGGGAAAAGAGGAGGTATTTTTCATAGATTTATGGAAAAAACCATGCACACTTATAGTCTAGTGTATTGAATTCCATATACAATTAAGAAATCCAAAAGATACCTTAGTTTGATGGGGGTTTGAAACTCCACAAAACTCCCTTCCATCACAGTTTGAGAAAAAACTTCAGCACCTGAATCTAAGAAATTCCCATTTTGGAAGAGGGAAAAAGGGGTGTGGTAGCTATGGATGGATGGGAAAAAGTATATATACTGAGAGTATGGTGTATGGACTTCTTAGGCGAATCATTACATTCATCAAAATGATAAGTTAAGGAGGAATTTTAGTTCCTCAAAAACCCCTTTCCCACACTTTTTGGCATGTTAAATTTTGCCAAACTCCACTTTTGGGAGTAAGAAAAGAGACCATTTATGAGGCTTCCCATGTATGAGTGCACACATACATGAAGTATGGTGTATTAATTACCATGGAGAAGAGAAAATCCAAGAAAAATCCACATTAGGATGGATTAGAAGCTTGCTACAGTCTCCTAGTTAAGTTTCGGTGTGAAACTAAAAATCTATATTTAGGCCTCTTTTGGGGAGTGAATTAGCATGCACGAAGGGAGAATTTGGAAAGGTGAAAATAGGCCTAAGCATCTTCATATATTTCTCTCTGAGGTTATGGAGAGAATTTTAGGATTTGCTTTACGGAAGAATGCTTTTGGGCACCCCAAAAATCACATTTTCACACTTTTTCCAGCCCCTCCAACAGTCCACTAGGTTGGCATGTCCCCACTTGGAATGGCCATATATTGGGCTAGAAAACTCCAAATTGGATGTGTTATGGCTCATTTCGAAGAGCAGAAAGTCTATTTTCAGTTTATTAAAAGAAAATTTGGAAAAAAAGTGTTTTTGCAGATCTGTACACCTCTACAAAGTCTGAATAGTTTTTTGCAATTACCTTCCGAGAGACATATTTTTCAAACCGAGAAGGCGATTTGAGTAATTTCACTTCGAGCTCTTTGTGCATGCTATATATTTCAGTTTATGAACATTTGTAGGTTCTAAAGTGGATTTTGCAGGTCTAAAGAAGGATTACTAAGGCATTTTTTACTAATTTTGCATTCATTTAGTAATCATTTGACCATGCTTTATGTTTTGGGGAGTGTTCCGATGTTTTCGGACACTTCAAAGTTATGTTAGGACCTGAGGAGGAAGGTGCAGAGGTCTTAAAGCTTATCGAGAACGATTAGATGCATGCAACCCCAAAACCAATCTATTCAAGGACGTATGCTTTATGTTTCAGACATTTTACTTTATGTTATGGCATGTTCTGTATGTACATGCATAGATTGGATTGCATACATCAAATGTTGATCATTGTTTGATTTCTAAAAGTATGGATCGACAGGCAAGAAGTATACTTTTTGATTGTTTGCAGGAAAGAAGATTGCAGAATGGTTATGCAACATAGAGAATGGTTGTTAGCATCTGTTTTTATGTTTTGCAGGTTATGGAGTCCATATATGAGTTTATGGCGTGCATGACATGGGCCTGTCAAGCCCTATGTCGTTGGGTGGCCTTTGTGCCACTGAGCTTATGGTAAATTTTTTTTTTGGGATTCCATCTCCTGGGGAAATGCTGTCGAAATTTTTCCCACTGTATGGCGTTATATACGCACTTACCTTTAGGTAAGAATGTTATGGCATCGTAACATGCCTTTCTGCAAACATCAGTAAGACCTAAGCATGCTTATAAGCATGTATTTGATGGACTTAGGACCATCATAATAGTATACATAAGGCAACTTCAGTAGTAACAGGATCCCTACACATAATCCTTATGGATTTAGACCATAGGATTGCTAAGGGAAGGAGCTACACCTTCATCATTAGTATTGTGCACAAGCAATCCTATAGGTTTTAGGAAGTTGCATACAGGCACGGGAGATACATTTAGGATAATCTCCAAGGTAGTGAAGATTTACTTATCTTCACAAGAGTCTCACAGTAGAATTAGGAGACCATGGGGTATCATGATGCATACCCAAAGAGTGACTACTTTCATTGATGTACATCACTTGAGCAAGTAGTGAAGCATTTCTGCTACACTACTAAGGAAACCAATTAGGTGGGATCACAGAGATGGGTTTCATGAGACAGCACCGATGGGTGCTTATGTGATTCGAGTGATGGTTAGGAAGGCCACAGGTCTGGCACTAGCTCTATGGTATAGAGCATAGTAGATCCCATAGTCAAGAATAGTTGGGGTACCCAATACATATATATGTATCTTGGGATCTACAGAGAGGTACCTAGACTTAGTCTTTGTACCAAGGAACAAGTTGGTTTGGAACAGAGGGGGATATCCATTGTCACATTGTTGACTAGAACCAAACTATCTAGTTCGAGGACATGGGACTCATTTGAGTCTAGTGAAATGATTTTAGGATATGGGATTCATTGGACTCCACCTACATATTCCATTACATGGAATATATATTCGGTTTAGTGTAGGTATGACAGTGTGAATTGGAAGAAGTTTTCACTGGTATGGGACGGTGGAAATGACTTCCCTTTGAGGACTATTCTTCTATGGCCAGGAAGAAAAGGACTCATCATTCATGGTGTCATGTCTCGCTAGATCAGAGGAGAGTTCTTAGTAGACATCTCCTTAGGATTGGAAGTTATCCTTCATAGTTTAGGGAAGATTTATTCTTCCAGTAGAGAATGTGATAGGTGATTTTATCGCCATTGCTATCACATACTCATTTTGAGTTTTTCAAGAAGGATAATTCCATCAGTTTGATTGGATCGTATAGATCCATGCACAGAGTATGGTTGTCAAAGATAGTTCTTTACTATGGATACACATGTGTTTACGGTATCATGTCACATCATTGCTGACCATTTTCATAGAGGGCTTTGACTCTTATAAGGAACCTATTTTCTCCACTCTTCACTACATACACCTTTATTAGTTAGGGCAGATCTGTTCTCCATCTTCATAGGAATATGTGTAATGAGGGATTATGCATTACTTATGGAAGAGAGGACCAAATAAATTCATGAGTTTCTCTTTCTAAGGGAAAGGAGAAAGTGGGAATTAGCTTAGAGATCCATGAGAGATCTCACTTTAGTTCAGTGGTCTCACTTCAGCTCCTGCTCCTTGAGAGAGAAAGAAGTAAAGGAAAACATGATTTCTTCTGGTAAAGGAAAACATGATTTCTTCTTTAGAGAAGAATAGAGTATGTTTTCCTTTAGAGCGAAGAGATGTTTAGAAAACATCTTTAAGTTTATCTTAGTAGGAATTCATTTCCTCTCCTATTTAGTGTAATTTTCCTTCACATGGGAGTTTGATTCTCCAGTATTTTGGAAGGGAAAACTATGGAGAACTTATTTACATGTTCTCAGTTATCGATGAGTAGAGCAAACGGATTCAACAGAATCTTTTTCAAAGGGAAAGGGAAAGTGGAATAGATTCCACTACCAGAGCTCTTTTCCGTAGACGAGATTACAGAGAGAGACAGAGAGAGAGTTCTACTTTCTCATTTTGGTTGTCTAGATAGAGGTGGCACTCTTCTATCAAAGACAAGAGGGAGATTAATTAATCATGATGGTTAGATTGATTCTCACATGGAGACTCTTGAGAGAAGTAGTTATTTTTACTTTTAGTGATGGTCTTTGACTAGATGAGATGATCTAGTTATTGACATTAGTTAGACTGGGAGTAGAGTTATGATTCTTCTCTTTACGGTTCTAGGAGATAAGAGAGATATCTAACCTATTACTTTACCAAACTCTCAGCTGGTGTTACATCATGAGTATGATGAGTTAACATCAGTTAGGAAGATGGGTACTTAGGGATTATCTAAATCTCAAAGGGAATGCTTTCTGCATTCATATGGAAAATTACAGGGAAGAGAAATTTTAGAGTTTGCACTAGTGCCAATAGATGCTCTTCCAATAGAACTTAGTCCAATGGTAAAGGATGACAAACCACAGATTTCTTGGTTGGTGAAATGTAGAGGTTGCATGTTACTACCAAGAAACTCTCATATATGAGCTGGATGATGGACTTGCATAGTTCACAAGGTAGTTCAGATTAAACTATTACTTGTGATTACACTCAAGGTTAGGAAGACATGGAGTGTTATGAGGGCAATCTATCATTTAGTCTTAGATGGGTTTGGAGTCACTAGTTATGGGACTTTGTTCTATACTTCAGAGGATTCTATGGTTTATGATCTCCATTATGATACGGTCAAGCTTATAAGTTTGGCATTTTCACACTTGCTTTACATATTATTACTCCATTGGACTTAGGTCATTTGGATGATGTTGTATGTCATGGGAGTGATAGTTTGGAAAGTGGAGTGTATATGGGAGATATTAGGCACCACTCAGACGGTTTCCCACCTTTGAGATGATCTCATATGAGACTTCTTAAGGGGAAGGATACGGGGAAACAACACACAGAGATGACTATATACATAGAGTACATGGGGTTCAGGGGAGTCCGAGCACTTTCTTCTACCATTGCGGACATTTCATCTACATTTTCGAGGAAGAAAATGCTTCCAAGGGGAAGGAAATGTCACAATAGGGATGCACCCCTCCTTGGGTGACGTGGCACTCATGTCACATGGCATCAAATTGGGTTTATATTATATGGTAGAAGAAGTAAGATATTATTATCTCATATGAGGAATCAAAGAGGGACTCTTGAGAGTCTCATACGGAGAGATTAGAAGCTCGGCGGTGGGGCGGAGATGAACACAACACTCTCTGTGTGTGGGTGTCGATAGCTCGTAGGTAGCCAAGGCAAAAGTAGAGCAAGACAAACGTCATAGTTTCCCATTCTTCTTGGGCACAACCACTAGTGGTAATACCCACTCCGTGTGTTCTATTCCATATATGAATCCTGCTGCTAGTAGTTTGTCTATTTCTTCTTTTACTTTAGCAGCATAGACCTCATTGTATGTATAAGGGCATTGTTTAAATAGTTTTGCCTCCGTCGTCATTGGTATTCTATGAGATCAAATTGAGGGTTCCACACCCTTGAGATCCTTATATGTCCATGCAAATACATCTTGGTATTCTCGGATCAATTGTATCAATTCTTCTTCCTCCTCAGTTGACACGTCTTTACCTATGTATGTACATCTTTCTTCTCCATCTTCCACTGTTACTATGATCTTTTTGTTTGTTCTTTGTTATCGTATGCTTCTCCTTCTCTAGCCTCTCTCTTAGGCATCTGAATGGCTATCTTTCTCTCCTCAACTTCATACCTTTTAAAATGCTCCAAAACCTCAAAAAGATCAGGATTTGGATCGATCTCACTCACTCTTTCCTCTTGCTTCTGTACTATGGGGGCTGCTTCTATTGCTAACACTTTGGTCACTCCATACTTGTCTTTGTTATGGATAGATTCTAGGTAACATTATTCAGAGTCAAACTCCGGTTCCATCTCTATGCTCTTGTATTCTTCTTTCCATTCCTTTTCCAATATTTCCCCTACTTCTACTTCTTGAAGGACAACCATGTACAAATTATTGTCATAGCCTTCTTCATCCACACATTCGTTCATCGTCAAAACTTCTTCATTCACACACACATCCAAGGTGGCTAAGATTTCCATCCATCCATGCGGTTCAAAGGTTTTGTCAAGAAAGATTTGAGGCATATACCTTGAGTCCTCTATAGGTTGGTAGTTAGGATGTCCTATTGGCCACAGCTGCCTTTTATTGTCCTCCTTCTTGGCTTCTTTACACATCCATAGTTGGGCATCCTCGTGCATCCATGATTGACCGCTTGATCCAGTGCTATGAATAGATAGATCATCTTCCTCCTTGTGTATAGGATTCCATTGTAGTGGAGGGACATATCGATATGCAAATGTATGCAAGTTTATCTTGGTGGTATTTCTTTGAGGTTGCAGGTATAATGAATCTCATCCCCAGTCTTGCATTATCCGCATTTGTCTCATGAAAGGTCGTCCTAATATCATTTTGTGATTGTTAGCCTTTTCAAATTTACAAATGGCTAATGTGTGTTCAAATTCAACTCCACAGGTGGTTAATTTGATCTTTTCTAATATTCCTAAGGGTTTTTCCACATGATTGTCTGCCAACTGGAGCTTCATGCATGTGGGTCGTAAAGCAGGTTTACCCCATTTCTCCCAAATCTCCTTGGTGGCAATTCCTACTCCTGCTCCTGTGTCTAGTATAGCCTTGGTCATGTACCCATTGTAAGTGACAGGTAGACATGTATTACCTTCGTCTCCTTGACTAAATTCTCCCACCTTATCTACTGGGATTTGTATCTTAGATGGGTTTTCTTTCCCCTTTTTTTCCTTTTCATCATTCTCCTGCCCTAATTCCATTTGACTTGTTAATTGTTTCCATATTTGTGGTTTAACTCGGAGTAGTTCTTCCATAGTTAATTTGCATTGTATTTTTGTCTTTCTAAGTTCTGTTAGATTGTGTGAATTCTTATCTCAGTTTCCTTTTCCCTTTCCCTATACTGTGGGTGCTCAGATTATCATAGATTCCTTTTCCTATTCTCCCATGTAATTTGGTAGGGCTCCAATGGTCTGAGCTTCTTCTCTATTTTGGTTTAGTCTTGATACTTCATCATATACTTCTTCCATGTTGGGATTTGGTTGGTAAACTTCCACATCTAATTCCTCAAAGGGAGGCTTAGTCACTCCATTCCTCTTCCATTGTTCTTCTCGGATTCTATTCCATAATCCTTTTGGCCAGTCAGCCTCTAAGTTAGGTATTGTTGACATAGGTTCGTCCTGGGTTTTCACTCGCTTACACTTGTCATCCTTCTCTTTAAGCTCTTTATCCATGGCTTTAACACACTCCTTGTATTGCTCCTCGGCTATCCTTGTCTCTGGAAGGGCTGGAATAGTCTTTTCTATGGTGGTTTGCGCTACCTCTATAAGTTTCCTGCATATAGCAAGTCTCTTTTTTCAATTCTCCTTGTGGTTTAAGTTTTTCGTGTTGTTCTACATTTGGTCCATTCCTAATTCTAGCTTGGTAAGCTTTCAACCACATGTCAAAATCATCGAGTTTTGGGTCAGCTAGAATTGATTCTGGTCTCTTTGCTTCTCGGATAAGAGGTGGAATGGGAATTTATTCCCGAATCTCTGGTTCTTTATGCTCCTTATTGCTGCTTGAGTGTTTCTTATTTCCTTGACTTTTGTTTTTCATCCATTTTTCCTTGAGCTTCTCTCTTCTTTCCTTCCATTTTTGTGCTTTTATGTTCTGGGTATTCTCACGTGGATCCTCTGAATCTTCCACTATTTGAATTTTGGGGTTTACGGTTCTATTGTTTTCTTGTTCTCGATCCGGTTGTTTTTCTTTTTGTTCCTTTGTTTGAGCTCGTGTAATGGCCTTTAAAGGCACGGTGTATTCCTTGTCACCTCCAAGTGCTTCTATCACTTCAATTACATTAATAGGTGCAGTGTCTTGGACTTTGGTGGGGTTCTTTGGGTAGTCTGTGAAAAGATGTTCCTTCCTACACTCATTGTAATACCCTTCCCAAGTCCTAGGTGGTGGTGGGTTGTAAGGTTGGGTACATTCTCTAATAAAATGATCTCCTCTGTATCTATAACATGGTCCTCTCAGCACAGGCGGTCTAATGGGTGGTCTTCCACATGTGGGTGCTTTGGGTGCAGTGTACATTAAAGCAGCTACCTCCGTTCCATAAACCTGATCATAGCCTTCATATCCATGGTATGCCGAATCATATGCTGGTTCATACTCCAACATGTTGGTTTCATAGGGATAGTAATCTCATGGGGATAGCTCGTATCCAAGGTTTACTGATTCTACACTGGTCATCATTGAGGCTAGCACTATGGCTCTTTCCAAATTTTCTTCTGGTTGGGCATACTTCACAGGTACCACATGCTGGGGCCGCGATAGTTGTGGTCCTAACACTGGTTGGGTTTGTGGATGTTGTGCTTGCTCGTATGGTCTTAGTGCTCTTGGTGGTGTTGGGTAGGGATTGTACCTGGGCATATCTCTACCTGGTTCTCTTGGTAGATATCCATATGGCCGATACTGAGGCAGTTGTAGAGGCCGTGTCTGCCTATTGAATGGGCAGTGTTTTGTGGTGTGATTAGTGTATTTTTGTTCTATGTGATAGTACAAGGTAGTTCCTGGGTAATGTTGTCTATTGTAGGCGTACGTTTGAGGTACTCCAGCTCCTCTTGGACGCACAAATGAGTGGGGTGATCTCCTCCACATAGACTACATCTTCGTAACATAGGCATCCTTAAGGCTGGGTGTTGGTAATTTTTGGACCTATTCAGTTGAGGTTAGCTTGTTAGAGATTGAAGCTTTTGTAAAAGAGTTCTTTTGTAATAGAAAACTTTCCATTGTTCCTCTCTTTGTTCTTACCTTGTGTGCATGTGTGTGTATGTGTGTGCATGCTTGTTTGCTTCTCACTCACGCACTTGTGCCATCACTTGCTCCTATTCTTCATACTAGTCCTCACGTCCCCATGGATTGACATTTATGAGGTGGATCTTCTCATGTTGGTACTCACCATTGTGCTAGAGTGACACCAAATTTTTCATTGTTGCAAAGGGGAGAGTTTCAAGGACAAGCATGTGACAGTAAGATGTAGACTTGTGATGTTGGAAGGTAAAAAATAGTCACTTTCAATTTAGTTTTTGATTTTTTCTCCATCTTCATCATCATCATCTTCTCACATTTTTTTAATTGTACATTCACTACATTTGCATCTCGTTTTTTCATTCTTGGTTGTGTGAGGAGTTTACAGAGAGTTTAGAATTGAAGCGTGGAGGAAATATTGAGATTCACACTCTCAATACACTGAAATCGGAGTGAAGTATCACAGGGCATGACACGACCTGCAACAAGTATCATGAGTGTAGTATTGTGGGTTTGGGAGGGCAGCCCACATATTTGTTACAACTTTTTGCCTATGAGCAGATGATGTATTCCATGCATTACAGACTCCCACCCCATGATGATCCTTAGTCAATCAACTAGGAAAAAGTAGAAGTAGATTTAGCATGAGGTTTCCACATCACAAAACAAACATTCGCCCATGATCTCTTGCAGACTTACATCACCCACGCCTTGCAACCAGGATCTATCGAAGATGACAAACGCGAGAAGGAGGGGGATGTTGGTAGTGCAACTGGTAGTGGTCACAGACATAGGCATAGAGGAAGCATGTGAAAGGGGAATGCAGGAAGTTTGAGGGACTAGACCCATTATTTTTCAAAGAAAGATGTTCATCATAATTTGGTCAAATAATCAATAGTGATTCTTATCACTCATGTAACATATGTAATATAGAAATCCTCAATTTTTTCACAAGTTGCTCCATTTTGTGCAAGCAACTAGAGCTTGAGGAGGTTAGATGGAATGCTCATACCAAATTTCGTAATTTTTAGACTTCATTTGGACCTCCAAATGACCCTTACAACCTATTTTTTAACTAGGTTGAACACTAGGTTTGAAACCGGTCAAAACTAGTCAAAGAACTATAAAAAGAGCTAGAGAGCTCATTTTTGAAGTAGCTTGTATCTTGTTTGAGGATTAGTGATCAAGTTTTGTAAGAGCTATTTGGAGTAATACTAGTGTGATTCTCACCTTCCATTGTGTCTCCTTTGTCTCTACCATGTGTGTCTATGTGAGTGTATGAGTGTGTGCACTTGTGTACTTCTCACCTTCACCTTCACACACATCACTCGTTCACAATCTTCACATCATCCTACCTCTTCCCTAGATTGACAATTAAGGAGGTGGAACTTCTTGATGTGGTGCCTACCCTTGTCTAGAGCAACACCCACCATGCATGAATGGATATGGACGCAATGGTGAGCTCCAATATTCAGTTAGGCCTTGTGGATTCTATATATGCATTTGTAATTCATGAGGAGACAAGTAGTGCATTATGGTAGAGAATACATGAGATTTTTCGGGTTCAAATGACTCATGTGAGATATATATTGTGTCAACAAATTTGATCTTGGCACTATGGCCATGGGGGCCATACTTAACAAAATTTCTTTAGGTGGATGTGATAGTGACATGAGGGATATGCACGTGATGCAGGTCAAGTAGAAGTTTTAAGAGAGCTTATGGAAATTGATTATGCCAATGATGGTGATATAATATTATCCTAAGGTTCACCTGAGCATCTTGATCATTGGATGGCATACATATGGATTGGTTGCTTGAGGGATTAGCCATTTTCCATATTACTCTAGTTTTTTAGAGTTTTTTTTTATTCTCAATGAGATCCATACATATGTGCACATGCTTAATGGTACAACATATGATATTGAGAGTACACGAGATGTATGCCTTATACTCCTAATGAAGCATCATTTATACTCAAATGTGTATGTTATGTGACTTCATCCCTATGAGCTTGATTTTAGTTAGCCAACTGCAAGAGAGTGGACATTACATATTGCTTGGTGAGCATCATTTTTAGTTGGAATTGGGAAAATTTACCCTTTTCAAAGTTGTTAGGATTAGGCATAGATGTCCACTACAAGTACTCCACGTGCGAGACATTCTTGTCTCAAAGGGAATTTTTCCTTACTTGTGGTGTGAGTCTTGTCATGTCTCATTTTCTCTACCTATGGATAGGTCTATTGACATTCATGATGCACATATATGCCACTATTTGAATGCTCACGTGGATACATATAATGTTCATATAGAGCATGATTTGGATGCACATGACGCTTTTGCAAAGCTTGATTTGATTGATCATGTGGATGGTCATGTGGAACACACTTTGGATTATTATTTGGATGCTCATTTAGAGCACCATGTGGATGTTCATGTAGATCATTGTGATGATACTTAGCTAGAATTTGATCATTATATGGACCTTGGTGTTGATGTTGTATAGTTAGCTCATGTGGAATATGATGATACACTTCATGTGGTAGATCAAAATAGCTCTTATGATACACAATGTGTGGTAGAGTAAGTTCAATCTTAGGATGTACACCTAGACACATCTTAGGTTGAGAGGATGGCACATTTGGCTACTTAGAATTCAACAATTACGTAGTCATTCTAGGACTTTCTCATGTGAGATATGGACATGGATATTTCAAGACATGTTGGTCCTGATGATTGTGCTTTGGATGCCTTAAATAAAGATCTAGATAACATGGTTAGGTTAGCAAGGATACCACATGTTTCATCAACATTCAGGAATCAGATGTATGAGTTGTTATGCTCGAGACCATACATTGCAATTTTTATTGGAGCACTTGCACTTGGAGTTGTCAATCGTTCAATGTTTTACATAGGCATAGAGTGAGTGGGAGCATCATAGGAGCTTTGAGGGTTCTCAATCATTAACATATGTGCTTGAATCTTTCTGCTATGAGTCTAAAGTAGTTTGATTGAGGTGCATGGATACATGTTATTTGAAGGAATCGATGTAGGCTGGTCTATGTGGGTTGAGATTCATGCTCTTCCTATACATTTCTTCTATATTCCTACATCATTCCTTGCATATGTTGCCACTTATGGTCACATTGACCCTTAAGTGGGAGATTCTTGAGGTTGTAAGGGTCATGTAACCCTACTTCTATGTTCATACACAAATATTTTTTATAGAGCATTGCTTCAGAAGATCATTATGTGGGTTTTTGTGGCTCCCATGCAAGTGTTCAAATATCTTCTTTCTCCCTTTTTCTCTTCCTCCATCTCCTCATTTCTCGTCTTATTCAGCCCATTAAAGACCTTCATTCCTCCTCAAACATTTCTAGTGTTTGCACTCACCATTGACATTTATTACAACATCTTAATCCACCCAAAAATTATAATAGAAACATTTCCTTCTAAATCAATAGCCTTCTTTCTAGTTTATTTATGTAGCTCTCTCTTTACTCAAAGCTATCTCATGAGCCATCTCAAACTAATGGTGAATAAACTCTTTTATCTCTTCTTTTGTACAATTCACTAGGATCTTGACCACCTAACCAAGATCCCTCTGAGGGATTCATCTTGCCTTGCTACAAAGATGATTAGATATAGTTACCACCTCCCAAGGTATTTACATAATTCCATAGATTTCCTAGTACACTCCAAGTATGTGTCCTTGGTTCACCCTATCCACTCACTTGCTCTAACTCTACTCCCCTTTTTTATTTAGAAAACTTTAGAGTTTACATGAACTCTTACTCTTAATCTTTTGATTAATTGATCTTAGGTTCCTTTGTTGCACACCACTTCACCTTTAATAATTGAGCTTGCAGAAATCATATCTAAGGAGTTAAAACAAGTAATAATCTCGATAATCTTCTATTCTAACTTATGCCCATTTTCCTTTGATCATTTTAGATTATTCACCCTCTTATCTCGATCATTAATTAACCATCACTCTAGCTTTGGTCCTCAAATCATACTTGTGACCTCTTAGTATGATATCTTCTACACGTTTTCATGGGTTTTCTTTATGTTTCCTCCACCAATCCCATAAAAACTCAATATTGAAGTACAAAAAGAGAACAAGGAGATTCGCTAATTCTCCAAAAAATTTTCCTTTCACTACTCATAAACCTATGCTTAACCCTATTGTACTATAAAATCGATTGAGAACCTCAATCATTTGTGTTAAATGTGCAGTTAGATAAGATTGAGAATTAAGAAAGAGGCATTATGTTAAAGAGTTTTTATGTATGAACACGCAAAAAAGATCTCAATAGAAGGTTTATAGGTTTTTTCTTGTTGATTTTGAGCTTTGATTAGGTGCTCTTGGATCCAAAATAGGTAAAGAAAACCCTAATTGCACATTATAAGGAAGCTTAGGTTGGCCACACATGATCCAAACAATGTGTAATACTAGGCAGAAACTACAAGCAAGTTGGTTGATTGATCACTCAAAGAGATGAGGTCAAGTTTGGTTGAGCTCACAAAAGATGGTTAATAGAAAAAAGCAATTAGATAAGTACTATATATTTGATCAAGCTTTGGATTCAAGGGTATCAAATAGGTTATGAGAAATAACTAATCATATTTTCACACAATCAAATAAGGTTAGAGCTTAAGAAAGAAGGGGGCATCAATCAATATATTTATATGTTATAAATAAAAGAAAAGCGTTAAGGCTTAAGTGAGGTAAGCAATGATTAAGTACAACCCTTATAGATTGCAATAGGATTACAAAATTGTTAATGGTAATTCCTATGCTTGTTGGGATTAGGCTCGTAGCTCTAGCAGGTATCACATTCATGCTTCAAGTAAATAGAGTCTAAAAAGTGGCATGGCCACCAAAGATTGTTGCTCAATATTTTGTAGATCATAATATGCATAGAGAAGCTTCCACCTTCAATTCCCTTGTTTGCTTTAACGCCAATTGAGTATCAATGAGGGACAAATCATATCCTAATAACCTATCATTGCCTTCCTCTATATAGATGTCCACATAGAAAGAGGAAAACTTTTCTTTTTGTAAATATAGATCTTTTCCCCATAGGTGTCTAAATGTCAAGAAGTGGTACTTGTTTGGACTTTTACATTAACATTAGTTTCATTGCACCAAAGGAAGACTTGGGGCACATGATCGTCAGAGATGTTTGGAGGAGAAGAATTCCCAGTCTCAAAGAAAGTGAACAATTTTTCAACAATGACAAGCATGAACTATAACAGAATTGCATTGAAAATTAGGTAGACAATGTTATTCAATGGAAAATTTCTAGGCCCAAAGATCATCTTTGTGTAATTTTAGCTACTCCAAAGCATCATAAAAGAAATCTTTCTGCAACAGTTTGTGTGCGCCGATTCAGTTATAGTCATTGAATCCATCCATGAAATTATATAAAAAATGGCCCATGGGCTTCTATATGAACAATTTTTAAAGGGGATGAAGAATCCATTACAAACTATTTAGGGTTAAAAAATCCACAAAAACCTTTAATTTGTTGTATTTTTCTTTAAAATAGAAATCATCTTGATGGGAAATACATTCTTAGCGGTCTATTGGTATGGTGATCTTGACTTTCTCCATCTTGTCTATTTCTTTCTCTACGACCTTTACATACTTTGGATTCAATCTAACTTTACCTCTTAGTAGCTTTGTTTCAATACAAAGAGGGATAGTGTGAATGCCAAGTGATGTCGATAACCCATCTAAGTCTTGGTATCTCTAAGGAAAAAAGAAAATGTGCACTTCACAAGAATCATATCCCTCTAAAGTGGTATAGGTTCCAACCAGACCCACAATGTGAGGAGAATCTACTCATTTACTCTCACATTTGCTTTTCATTGTGTTCATATGGAACGTGTCGAAATCAACCTTCTCAACACATTTATATTCATGGATAACATTTTGCTACAAAAGGCATTCATCATAGGGGGCTTCATTTTGACTACCAATCTCCATATTCTTATCTTGGAGCCATTCTTCTAGAATCTCTTCCATGCGTAAATTGTTTTCAATTGTTTCTCCCTCAACTACCTCTATCCACTATGTTCCTTCATATCTAGCCTTCTTCTATGAATGGGATTTCCTCTTTTGTGATCAGTGATGGGCTTATTCAACCCCATCACTTCCACATCTCTTCACTCAATCTCATGCCCTTAATGAAATCATGATACCATGCCTCCAATCATTACAACATGTTTAGGTCCATGTCTATCTAGTTGTGGAACATAATTCTCCTTTTCCATATCAAGATTGTTTGTTATTGTAATCAAATGAGGGGATCTTTTATAACTTTATGGTCTAACCTCCAAAAAGATCTTCTTTATTGTGATCTGAATGTCTTACACCCTCATGGAGTACTACTCTTACCAATCATGGAACACCTTAGTGTGCTTGATCCAAGTCCTATGATTGAGGAGAGGTGAGCATTCAAGCATTTGGGGAAGGTGGATCACCACAAAGTTTGGCATGAATATGGATTTTGAACGATGATGTTTACCTATTATAGAAGGCAAAATAAATGAAGGTTACTTTGATCATCCATCATGAAAATGAAATTGCATATCCTCAATGGGTGGAAGTTCAGCATATACATAGTATATTTTGGCATGAGGTCTATACATGAGCCTCCATCAACAATCATGCCAAAGAAACTTGCTTAGATATGTTTAATACTATCCTTCAACTTTGATAGTTTGTGCATACATTTATCTCAAGAGGTAGGGTTAACTTTCACAACCTAAACAATCTTGGAGAGGAAACATTTTTCATGATCCTCAAGACATCACTTCTAAATTTATATGGACGTCATTCATAGAAGATCATAGATACTCACTTGCCTATGTATTGATCTTAAAAAGATTTTGATGTGAAGGACGAAAACCTAGCTTGGGTACTGTGTAGGTCTCATCATGTTGTGTTGCAAGATTCATTAACGATGTTGTGCCCATTTTGCTTCCCAAAGAAAATTATCTTCTCCATATAGTTATCACAACTCATATGTCATACTACCCCAAATTGTGCCTTCTTCTCTCATGCTTGGTTTTGCACCTCAAGCAAGTTTGCAAGTTGTAGCACTTGAGAGTATGTAAAAAGGCGTTACTATAGAGCCTTCTCCTATTTCTTCATGTTTTTCCCCACAAAGATCATGTGTATATGGTATTTATTTTTACCAAGATTCCTAGATACGGACCCTTCATGTAATCCCTAGCATATCAATCATGGATCTTGAGATACTTCCTACAAGTAGGGCACCCTTTAAGAAGTTTTTGTTTACTTTTGAAGTGGTGATAGTTTTCACAATTGAAGCACATAATAGGATGTGACAAGTGACTTGTATTGTCGTAATTATTTTGATTATCATTTTTATTCTAATTATTTCCATAGATTTTTGGACATCTATTTGGTGCCTATCCAAGGATGGAAACATTGTCCTACATGGGGGGCTCTTTGATGACCGCAACAAGTAGTGGGTTGGGCACTTAAAAAGTTGGTTTTGTGGGGGCTACTAGTGCTTTTGGCTTCTGAACCCATACCCTTGTGGATTGTCTTCTTACTATTTACAAAGAGGTGAGTTGATATTCTTTTGATCTTTGTGCTTGGTTATGACCCTTGCCTCTCCTTAGCTTCTTTGTTGAGACTTTTCTCGTGAGGAAGAGCATAGGGTTTTGTGTATGTAAGAATTCCTTGGGTACCCACATGCATAATCGCCCTTCCTGAGCTGTAGCTAATTCTTTTGGCACCCAAATTTGTTGGATACCTTGTGGTTGAGCTTTTTCTAGTTGTCTCATTCTTGTTTTGGCATGGTTGGCTTGCCTGGATGGGAATTGTTGGGGCAAAGTCAGTGGTTACTTGCCTTTCATCATCCATATTTGTTTAGTCTTGAAATTTGGTTTAGTTTTTGTCCATGTGCACGAGGAGCAAGGTTTTGTAGTAGATTTTGTCACAGAGGTGGCCTCCTTGCCATCTGGTTGCAATTGTCCTCCTCTGCTCTGCGAAACTGGTTGTTCCATTGTGATGTTGATACTTAAGAGAAGGGTCTTCTAGCACTTTCATGACCTACCCATCAATAGGTGAGTAATGGTGCACATTGAACTTTGTAGTCCTTGCAAACTACAAGGTACTGGATTCAAAAGGGCCCCCGCCTTCCAATTCAACCATTAGGCATTGCTTGTTAACCCACACCTGAAGCAATCGATGCCTTAGGTTTAAGTCGATTGCATGATCATAGAACCAATCCTGCCCTAATATCATATGTTCTATGATGTCCTCATCATGGCAAACTAGCAACTTTACTGTCAAAGGGACATTCTTTAAGAGGATAGGAATGTTTGTCTCACCAATACAAGGGGTTTCCACACCTCCTAGGCCCATTAAATAAGCTTCTAATGGCGTAACTTCCATGCCCAATCCTTTATAGCATGAGTACCTAATTGCACTAGTGGCAGCTCCAAAATTGATCAGATCTTTGATGCTTGTGCTACTTTTAAAGTTGGGATGAGTAATTGTAATGGTAGTAGAGCATTCTATTCGAAGACCATCTGAAATGGAGTGGCATTGAGTATTGTTTTCTAGGCAATTCAGTAAGCCCAAACAGCATGATGAAGTTCTTTATCGCAATCAGAGCATTCATTATTTACCAGTTTTTTCAATAGATTACATAGGATCTTATTTCTACTCTCATCTTTTCTGTTATCTTGTGGATGATAGGGGTCAGACTTTTTATGTATCACCAAGAATAATTGGAGAAGGTTTTCAATGACTTCGTTCAAGAAGTGCATACCTCTATCACTTACTAGCTCTATCAATAACCCATATCTAGTGAACACATTCTCAAATAAGAACTTATTCATCATTTGAGCATCATTCTTTGTCGTGACTTTTATGTATACCCACTTTGTAAGGTTGTCTTTCGTTACAATGATGTACTCTGCATGGGAGTTTCTAGCTAGGGGATTAATAGGACCTACAAAGTTTGTACCCCACTTTGAGAATGTGCATCCTCCCATCATTTTCCTCAAAGGCATCAAGTCTTTTCTGATCCGATATTGTGCATGTTGGCATGTGTCACATCTCTTCACATAGGTATGTGCATCCATATGAAGAATGGGCCACCAAAGGCGTGAGAATACAATGGTCTTGATTACTCGGTCAAGCCCAAAGTGTCCACCTGCAACACTGCTATGTGCAATTTCTATGATTGTCAAATAGTTTAATTCGTGAATGCACAGTCTTAAGTAACCATCTTGGCGTCTTTGGTATAGGTTGTCTCCTACTAAGGTGTAGTCCTGATCCTCTTGCTCCATGCTTCTTTTCTTGCTAGCCTAACCTCGCTAGATAGTATTCCTGATCTCATAAATTCTACCAATGGAGCACTCCATTTTGGAATTAATGGCATGTGATAAAGGGTACCACACTCCACTAGGGGGCCTCTTCTGACACACTAGAAAATTCTTAATCCACTCATGTATTTTGTTGTCCATACTAGGCCCAATACACTCCAAAACATTTTAGATTTTGCAATGTTCATTGTTTAGAATAGTGATTTCCTAGAAATCATTCATGGGCTTGTTGTAACCAACTGCTATGTTCATCCTCCTCGACACAACAACCTAGTACACCCTCTGTATCTTATTTGTGCATACTTCTTGCCAATATTTGATCATTTTTGTGCTTTTATAATTTCATCTTTGTTTGTTTTCACATTCTTATTTGCAGGTCCGAAGGTTAGGACACATACCAACTTACTTTCCCATTTAGGAACAAATTCTAAATTGAACAAATAAGCATCAGGAAATTCATCAGACACCCCTTGTTGTGACTCTCTTGAAGTGATTCGAGAAAGGTGATCCACTCTGAAGTGGGTCCTACCTTTCCTAACAACCACTTCTAAGTCGTATTCCATTAGTAAGAGGAACCATCTTACTAAGTGTCTCGTATTGCAAGGTTTATTCAACAAATATAATAAAGCTTGATGATCAATGAAAAACTTGACCTTTTTGGCTAGTAGATAGTATCTAAACTCCTTCACAACCTATACCATGCCTAAGCCTTCTCTTTCGGTTGTTGTATAGTTTCGTTCAGCTATGTTGAGATGTGTGCTACAATATGCTATAGGCAAGTCTAGATTTCCTTCACCTATGGGTTGTGCTAGCACACATCCTATTGCATAATTGGATGCATCTACATGGAAAAAAAATGGTTTATTCCAATGAGGAGGGGTCAGTATTGGTGTTATACACAAACATCTCTTTAGCTCATTGAAGGAATCTTTGCATTCATCATTCCACTCAAAATTTGTCAGCGGAAAGTAAAGAGGTTTAGCTATGATCGCCTACATGTGGATAAACCTGTGATAATGTCCACAATGGCCCATAAAGGCTTGTACTTCTTTAACATTCCTTGGTCTTGGCAACTCCGCTATGGCTCTTACTTTGTCCTCCTCTGCTGATATTATGTTCTTAAAAACTATTTGACCTAAGATCTTACCTTGATGTACCATGAACACACACTTTTTTGGTTTCAAACACACTTGATATTCTCTACACTTGTTGAAGATATGTCTGAGCTCTGGGATGTGGTGTCTTCTTTCTTCGTGTCTTCTTTCTTGGTGTCTTCTTTCTTGGGAATGAGCATATAAATCGTCCACACATACTTCTAAGATCTTTTGCAAGAACTCTTGCAAGACATGACACATGAGCCTTTGAAGTGTTGCAAGTGCATTGGTGAGCCCAAACGGCATCACACAAAATGCAAAGCTTCCCCACTCTGTGGTGAAGGTTGTTTTGTGTTGATCTTCTAGGGCAATGGCTACTTGGTTGTAGCCTAAAAATCCATCAAGGAAGCTATAAAGTTCCTTCCCTACAACATGCTCCAATAAATGTCCGGTGATTGGAAGTGGACAGTTATCCCTGATCATAGCGGTATTACCTTTTTTAAGGTTAATAGACACCCACAACTTTCTATTCTTCTTGGGCACCACTATGATGGGGGACGCCCATTGAATATGCTCAATCTCATAGATAAATCCAGCTTCAATTAGTCTATGAATTTCTTCTTTTATTTTGGTTGCATGTGCCATTGTAGGTGTAGGGCTTCTATTTGGTGGGCTTGGCCTCGTCCATCATGAGAATCATATGAGAGCATATTTCCGGATCTACCCTCTTCAGGTCTCTATACGTCCATGCAAACACATCCCTATATTCCCGTAATAAAGTTATGAGCTCTACTTCTTCTTATGCATTTAAGTCTTCTCCTATGTATGTACATCGCTCTTCATTCTCTTTAATGGCTACTAAAACATTTTTGGTCTTTTCTTTATTATCATACATTTCTCCTGTGATGGCCTCTCTCTTAGACATTGGTACCAAAGTTTTTCGATCTTCAACTTCATATTTCTTGAAATTCTCTGGTACTTCAAACAATGATTCCTCCTCTGCTTGTTTTATGCTTTTCTTTTCTTTTTCTTGCGGCCACCTTCACTTTCATCCCTTGAATTTATAGTTTTAATGCTTGTTAGAGGTTCTTCTTCCTTTTGGATAAATACTCCTATGTTTTCTAGATAGTGCTCCTCTAAGTCAAAGCAACTATCCATCACAATGGACTCTAGATCCTCGCCATCCTCTTCTTCTTTTATGACTTCATTAGATTCACACTCTTCTAGCAAGGGTTCACACATGAACAAAGAGATATCATAACCCTCCTCATCACAGTGAGGCATCCAATGTTCTTCATTGACAACGATGTCCATGGTGGCTAAGACTTTTTCCCAACCATGAGGCTCAAATTCCTCATCTAGAAAGATCATCTTTGTGTAGGCTTGGCCTCTAATAGGTCTGGCTCCTTGAGAAGTTCCTTCTTCTCTCACTTTTAGGTGCCTTTCCTCTTCCTTTGCGAACTTGCACATACACAAGTGAGTATCTGCATGCATCCAAGATGGATCAGAAGAACTAATAGAATGCACGGAGATTGAATCTTCTTGGATCTTGTGGATGGGATTCCACTATAGGGGTGGTATATCTCTAAATGTATAATCCTCTAGATTGACCTTGGTTGTGACCCCTAAGTGCTGCAAGTACAAAGATTTGGTTCCCCAATCTTGTACTATTTGTAGTTGTCATAGGAAGGGCCTTCCTAGGATCATTCCATAGATGCTATTTTTGCCAATGTCACATATAGCAAAGGTGTGTTCAAACTCTACACAATGTGGTCAGAGTTATCCCTTCTAACAATCCCTGAGGTCTTTCAATATGGCCTTCAACCATTTGAAGCTTCATTTTAGTCTATCTTAATGCCGGCTTGCCCCGTTACTTCCACAAGGAGGTGTTCGCAATTGCAACACTACCACTTGAATCTAAGATAGCTTTGGTTATGTAGCCTTGGTAGGTGATTGGAAGATAAGTATTAGCTTCTTTACCATCACTCATGTCTCCTATCTTGTCTAGATTTATCTCTGGTACTTTCAGCTTAGAGCTTGCTTTTGACATATTGGAACCAAGTTTCGGAACCTCATTCGCCATATGTTTCCACATCTCATGTTTTTTAAGTAGCTCTTCTAAGGTGAGATGACACTGCACCTTAGTGTTCTTCATTACATTAGTATTTCTTGGTACCATTGAGTCTTCATTTCTTATCAGTATTGTGGGAGCTCTGATCTAAAGAGATTCAAATTGCGCCTATGAATTGTGGCAACTCTTGTAAAGAATTTGATTCAAAATCTACTATTTTTTCTTCTTGTTGCTCTGCTTGATCTCCGTAAATAGATGGAATGTTTTGGGAAAATTGATCATGAAGATCATCAATTTCAGGAATAGGAGGGGGATTACCCTTCTCCTTGGCCCATTTCTCTTCTTGTATTTCTCGCAAGAACTCTTGAGAGTACTATTGAATTGAAAGAGGTGTTCCAACATCCATGGAATCGGGAACATACACTTTTCTTGGTGGTGAGCTTTCTCTTTCAACAAGTGGTTGAGAGTGTGGAGGTAAAGAAACATGTAGCTTGTTTACAAATTTCTCTAATCTTTCTAATAAGCCCTAGAAATGCAAATCCAGTTTGATAGAATTTGCTTGCTTGAACAACTAATTGTCTTTGAGCATAGCCTGAGCAAATTCTACCATTTTTATGCAAAATTTTGCCCATGCAATCTCCAAATCTCCCTTATGGGGTTGGATCTGCAAGAACTGACCCTGGTTCTGGTCTATTCACAATGAGTGGTGGGGCGGGATGAAGTGGAGTGGATGAAGTTATGGCATGTGAGGGGTTTTGAGATGTGGTGTGTGCTATTTTTATTTTTGTGTCTTTTAGGCTTTCTTCTAGTTCAGTTAACTTTCTAGCCCACTTACGATTGGCCTTCTCACTGGTATCCTTCCATGTTCTTGTTTTCCTCTTACTGTGCTCTCTTGATTCACTTGATTTTTATTCTTCAATAGGTTTAGCCTATTTTAAGGCTTGTGCCCTAGTGAATGCCTATATTGGAGACATGCAAATGCTACTTGAACTTGAATCCACTACTAAGCCTACCACATTAATGGGTGTAACCTTTGGCTCACTAGAGGGGTACCTTCGATAATCTTTCAGGAGATTTTCTTTATCACACTCATGACAAAACCCTTGTATTGTGATGTTTTGTCCTTGTCCCAAACATGATGGGTGGAGACATTCACGAATAAAATGGTTGCCTTGACATCTAAAACATGGTCATCTAGGGGTTTGTGGTCTCATTTGTCTTGATTGGGGCCTGAGGTTAGGATTTGTATACATAACATTAGAGTATTCTAGCTGCCAATTTGGTTCCATTGGTAGTGCCTCATATTGATACAGATAAGTTCCACTATGCTCGGGTGATTCTATGTGATAAGATCATGGACTATCTGCATGGGCATAGTTAGAACTCTAAGCATGAGCATCATTTTCCAATACCAAAGGGGTCATTGGCACCAATGCTCTATTAGGGTTCTCTACCACTGCATACTTAATTGGGATCACATTGGAAGCAGGTGGTAGTTGGTTTCCTAGGACTGGTTGTGGCCTATATGATGCCTGATATTACTGTTGGTACTGAGGTTGACCTTGTGGTTGTGGCCTATAATACGATTGTGGGTATTAGTTCTAATACCTACCATGTTGGTAAGGTTGCTAATAAGTTTGCCTGATAGCCTGCCTATTGTACAGACAATTTTGAGCCATATGGTTTGTGTATTTTCTCTCAGTGCAATATGGACTATTAGGGTTTCCTTGGGGTTGAGCCATGATCGAGAAAACATTAGCAATGTGATCTCCTCCACATATTTAGCATCGTTTCATTGAGAGCATCCTGGGGTTATGCTTACTTGCAACTCCTAACTTCTTAGCCACTTTCTCTGCCAATTCTTGTAATGATGCAAATGGTTTAGAGGTGAAACTTATAGCACTATCTCAGTCTTTATAGATCTCAGAAAGCTCTAGTTCATCACCTAGGTTGTCCTCTATGTCTATGCACATGCACACGTAGTGCTCTATGTATCTAGGCTTCTTTAGATACACGTAAGATCTCAATTTAGCACTTAGTAGTCCATTTAAGAATAGTGTTGCTTGTTTGGTTGGAGTGGGCAACTTTGGAATCGTGCATCTCTCCAGGTATGTTCTAAACCATCTTGTGGCTAGTTGAATTGTTTCCTATGGTGTCCTCTTGAAGTTGTGTATCAGCAATGAAGTATTGTGTTTGATGAAACTTTTGGAGAACTCTTAAATTTTATTTTTTTTTTGAAAGTACAATGAATTGAAAACACACTCATGCACCTAACCTTTTGAGGTAGAGGCACCCATCCATTAGGGGAAAAAATGAACCCTAAATGGGCCTTTTAGATTAAGGAGTGATTAGTGATGGACCAACCAGAAGAGGGTGGTGGCCACAGTCTATGCCCTATAAAAGACTAGGCTGAAGGGGGGAGAGGGGACATATTTCTCCCTTATTTAATGAGCTTCCTCTAGAGAGAGAAGGAATCTCATAACTCAGTTGGGTCCAAAAATTCAAAATTTCTAAAAAGTTAAAAAACTCATCATAACACCTGAAAATGGACCCCCCATTACTTTTTAGGGTCAAAAGTACTCTTTTTGACCCTAAATTCAAAATTTGTGCATGTTTTGAGCTAAAAAATGGGTTTTTTCAAAAATACTCAAAAAAGAGTTATTTCCCTCCTAAACCTCACATTTTCATACCTAGGTCCCAAAAAGTCATCTTTTCCCACTACTTTCACTCTGTAGCACACCATTGAAGCTCTTGTTTCTACACTCCAACCTACCTGCATCTCCTATCTCGAATTACTGTTGTAGCTTGAAGACCTTTAGCTTCAATGGCAACATCTAAAGCTTACAGGCAACCAAAAGATGAAATCCTCACATTAAGATGTCACAATATCAAAGCCACAGATGGACAGTGGCTATCACATGAGTACTCCAAAGGTGCATGGGTCTATATGCAACCCTCTAGAGTTGGGCCTCATCGAGTTAGAGATCGTGGAAATGTAGATCTTCATTGGAAGGGAAAGTTACTTGGCTTCAAGAAGCACAGAGACAATGGGATGGTTGCTATTGTACAACATGATTTTACAATGGCAACTATGAAACTTGAAAACTCTAGTAGTATGAGATATCCTGTTAATTGTAAGTATTACTCTACAATATTTTATGTTTCCTTGTGTCGGATATATTTCTGAACTATTTAGATATGTTTTTGTTTTTTTCAGATATATTTCCTTCTACTTTGGTGCAAGAGCAACCACTTCATAGTCTTACAAGTACTTTCCAGGCATTGCATGCAAATGTTGGTGCACTAGTTGTAGCTCAGTGATGAGTAGCACCTCCTTTAATGTCAATCCGGGAAGACATGAGGATGGTATGATGACCTCGAGCAAGTGAAGGCACAAGTGCGTGAGTGCGAAGCACACTAACATGCACACACATACACACACACGTGCACACAAAGCAAGACAAAGAGTGAGAAGCAATGGAGTTCTTTAGATTACTTTCAAAATGCTCATACAAGTTCATATCAATTACAAGCTAACCTCAAAAATGAGCTCTCTAGCTCTATTTATAGTTTTTGACTAGGTTTTGGCCTTGTCCAGACCTAGTGTTCGGCCTAGTTAAAGATTAGGTTCTCTACCCTATTTGGAGGTTCAAACGGAGTCTAAAAAATGTGAAAACTGATAGGTAGGTACTTCTAAAGCTCCTCAAGCTCAAGGACTCCTTGGCTTGCACAAAATAGAGCTACAAAAATATGAAATGGTATTTACAATGGTTTTTAGTGATGAAAATCACTATTTTTGTAGGTATTTCTTCTAACATTTTGACATACATTTCCTGGAGCTCCCTACTTGCTCCTTCTTCTTTGTGTGCCCAACTCTTTGATGCCTGAAAAATTTAAATGGCCTACTTGCCAGATCTTCTTTGACTACTGTGTCTGCTTGTGCTTTCTCTTCGCTCTGACTCCCTATGTAGGCTTCCTTGTCTTGTGACTCCTTCAGTTCCTTGACTACTGCAACACCCCCCCTCTCTCGCGTCTGTCGTCTCTGACAGACCCTTGTCTAGCTGTGTGTTGGACATAATATTGAACAACATCGGCAGCGAGGTGGTGTTTTTCTAATCGTAGCCCCCGTGCTAGGTCTGTTAACAATGCATCCCAATTCACTGGTCCTGGGACGTCCAGATGTGGCACCCGCAATTGTTCTGAATGGATGGTTCTCTCCACAGCGAATAAGTGGAGGAGATGTGAGGGCCTGGGTACAAATATTTCTGAGTGATATTCCCAGAATCCTGTTACGAATATCTCCTCGAATGTCTGTTTAAAGCAAGCTGGGAGGTACTTGATTCTGGAGTGCCAAGCATATATTACCTCTATTGATGGGGTGGTGCTCATGTCGTATACCAGATCTTGGTTGCCTGTAAGAAAGCCAACTCCTGAGAAGTGGGGGTCTTTTAATATTCTTAAATGTCCTGAATGTGATCAGCATTAATTCAAAGATTTTCATGCACATTTGGGCCATCACATCGGGGGTATTCCATAGTCGAATGCTCCAGTGACGGATGGTAGAAATCATATAATTCACAGTGGGAGGTCCTTGTGGAGGTGCTAGATAAACATAGTTTAACCACCTTGCACAGCCTTTGATGTTCTTGACAGCAATGGTAATCTCGGGCCAGGTGCGTCTGCGGAAGACTGGAACATAACAGGGATTGTATTTAATAAAGAGTGGCATGTTAGTCCAAGTACAAACCATCTCTGGGTAGGTCTCCAGAAGACGGATCCTCCAGGTGGGTTGATGAATGGATCCTTTTTTAGCACTCTCTGGGATATCATCAAGCCCAAATTGTGTGGCGAAAGTTGGAGGTTTGCCACATCGGCATTGGATCTCCGCGTTGTAATCTGCCAGGAGTACACAGTATGGCACATACTGATCGTCGTTGGTGTCGATCCATCTATGATGAGACATACTGTGGCAATATTCTGACTTTCTGATGGTGTCTTCTAATTTGGCCATTGATTGGATTTGGATTGCCACTCGATCTTCATGGGTTGTCGCTGTTTTTTCTAGTGTCTGGAGCCATTTGGGTACTTCGACTTCCAAGGTGTCCATTCCTTCTGAGGTTTGCTGACCACCTGGCATCGGCATAGGAACATATGGTTCCTCATACGTTTCGTCCACCTCAATGGGTACCAATTCATCTGGCTCTGGTTCTACAACTGGAGAGGGCTGTCTTTCATATTCCAGTAACTTCTTCTGCAGTTTTGCCACCTGCTCTGTTAATGCCTTTACTTCCGCTGAAGTCGAGGTCGTTTCTATGACTTTGGGTTGTGCCTCCTGTTCCCTGAGCTGGCGACGTAGCTCATCCCGTTCCCTTTCCAAATCGTCATGTGCTTCTAATAAATTAGCATAGCTTTCCAAGATTGTTTTCATTGTTTCTGAGGGAACTTCTTTGAATTGTTCTGGGTCGATTTCATGGGGAGAGCCTTCCATGACAGCTTCCAGGTTTTCTTCGTTTTGCTTCTGCAGACGCTTGTTTTCTTCAAGGGTTGTAGCCATGTGTTTTCGGAGTAGAGTCAAATTTCGCCGGACTCTCAGATTATCTGTTTGGTAGACCTCCAGTAAGGCTTCGCGTTGTTTGACACCTGGCTCTTGTGATGGTTGGGGTGTCTCCAGGAGGGTTTGATGAGCTTGCTCGAGAGTGGTGTAACGTTGATTGAGGTCTGCATTTTCTTCTTCTATAAGTGTAAGCCGTCTCTGTAGTTGTTGATGATTCGTAGTCAGTTGATGATGACGGTCTTCGAGAGCTTGATACTCACTCTGAAGTTGATACACGCATTGATGTAATGCCATGAATATACTATTTACATTAAACGATGCAAGGAAAGATGAAGATGCAGGGGGAATGGGGAAGGGGAAGGGAGTTGTGAATGCTGTGGAATCAAGTGGTGAGGTAGGTGGAGGGGGTATGGGAGATTGAGGCTACGTGGGGGGTGGGAGTGGTGCTGTGGCTGGTGATGTTTCCATTGTGTCGAACGTGTGTGTGACTGTGTAGATGGGAACAATTGGTGGGGTGGATGTGATATTTGTGAAGAGTGTTGTGAAAGTGGGCATGGTAACTCCTCCGAATTGAATGTCGGGGGAGAGGGGAATTCCCATGACGACTGTGGTAATGGCAGAAATAGGCGTGGTAGTGCTAGGTGGTGAGGTGACTTGTGTAGCGAGAGGTGAGGTGGGTGGTGAGAGTGGTTCCACCTGATGTTCTTATGTTTGTGTGTTACCTCCTGGTTCTGATACATTGATGTGGATTTGTTTGCCAGATCGCATGGGACGGGTAGGCACTCATTTCTCAAATCGATGAATATAAGCCATGGCTGCATGAACAGCCTCATCTAAGCCTATTGCGTCAGCGTGCAGGTTCATTGATTCGATAAACATGTCATCCACACCTTCCTCGGCTAACATTTGGCTCATAATCATCTTTCCTGTCTTGAGCGACAGTTTGTGCTGCTCTTGGACCCGCTTCATGGTTTCGTATAATCTTTTTGTTTGGGCCGAGTATGCCGGGGCACTTGCTAGTTCTGAAAGTTCTTCATATTCTTGATCATACTCCTCGTTTGCTTCTTGTTCTTCTGTCTCTTCTTCATCCTCTTCTACTTCTACTACTCTCGGTTGGGTCGGGGCTGAAGTTGTAGTAGTGGGTTGTTGTCCTTGGGTCTGCTCTGCTTCTGTCTCTAGATTAGACTCATTGATCAAACGGGCAATTTCTTCATCTGTCAAATCAGGGTGTAACCCTGTGGGAACTCCAAGTCCGATGGAATCGGAGGGAACACCAGGTTGGGTCCTTCTACACTTGGTCTGGGTAGGCGAATGGTAAATGGTCGGACACGCCTCGTTTGTGGAGGGGCCACCTCTAGTGTGGTGGTGGCTCCCCTTGGTTGAGCGCATGGTAATTGAACTCCCCCTCTCATCTTCTTCAATGGAGGACCCGCCGTTGACAGTCATCTTTGGAACTCTTGGGCCCTAGACCATACTAGTGCTCTTTGAATGGGCACGTCGTATGCTAAGCACCTGTAAATTATTCTTGTGAGAGCACAGCATCCATGAAGTACATTTTTCTGTTTCTTATTCCACCGTTGATGGGCTAGGTGTATTTGATCGATGATCCAGTGTGGTATGTTGATGGTGAGATTCTCTGTCTCCGCCAAGTACAAGTTGAACCATATCTTTTTTGGTGGCATAGTGAATCGTTCTTGGGCGGGAAAAGCAAAATGTTGCATAATCGTTCGTAGGTGGAGAGCAATGGTAGGTGTCATTGCTACCATGTCCTTCAATTTGTTGAGATCCTTATGCTTCATCCTGCCTGGAACCATTGTTTCTTTCTCAGTGGGAATATGCATGCCTTGCATGTTCAATGATGCCCGTACCAAATTGAGGGTCAGTGTGAATCTCTTGAGTTCGTGGCTTGGCAATAGTGAGGGTAGCACAAAAGTACTATCGCCTCCCTTGGCCCTGCTAGGAGTGATGGTACTGATAAAATAGGAGCAGCGTAGGAAATTTGGCTTAGGCAAATGTGCCCTGAAATAGCTATCCAAGCCCGCTTTGGTCCATACCAATCGCATCACTTCTGCATTCTGATAGTTCTCAAATTCGCGAGTGAAGAAATGGTAGCGTCCCCATTTGCCATTGAACTCAATTTCTGCTTCCCAGAAGTAGGTGCCATCACCCAATGGCCCTGCGACATCACTAAACCAATGAGCGTGTTTCCCCACTTGAGAAGTGTGTCCCTGAAGAGGGTCCTGAATAGGGAGAACATGCACTGCTTGAAGTTCTTGAGGCCTCTTGGTGAGTGGTGGTTCAAGGAGGAGGGTCTCAATGTCCACAATCTATGCGCTAGACCCTACCTGGGAACTGGTGCCTCCTGCTTCTACCATTGTTATTGCTTGCTTGCTGGTTCTGTGAGAATATAGAATCATGTGTTAATATTGTAATGGACAAGATAGAACACTTTTTGTCCTCGTTACAACATTATCATGAGGTGAGTAATAGGTTAGTGGGCCAATGAGTGCTCGATGATTGTGTGTGTAGTTAATGAATGGATAGTTCTACGAGCTAGATGGAAAGATGCAGTGTATGAGTGATGTAGTTAGCAAGTGAGGATGAATTTACACATGGGGTTCGGGGGTTTTACACATGAGGATGAATTTAAACCATCGGTAATAACCACAATGCCCCATGAAAGCTTGTACTTCCTTGATGTTCTTTGGCCTAGGTAACGCTGCTATGGCTCTCACTTTCTCTTCATCAGTGGATATGCCATTCTTTGACACTATGTGCCCTAGAATATTGCCTTGCCTGACCATGAAAACACACTTTTCTGGGTTCAAGCAAACTTGATATTCTCTGCATTTGTCAAAGATTTGCCTGAGTTCTGGTATATGTGTCTATCTAATGTTGGAATGAGCACAGAGGTCATCAACATAGACTTCCAAATTCTTCCTCAAGAACTCTTTAAACACGTGGCATATCAGTCTCTGAAAGGTTACAGGAGCATTGGTAAGTCCGAATGGCATTACCTGAAAAGCAAATATGCCCCATTCTGTGGCAAAAGTTGTCTTATGCTGATCTTCTAGAGCTATGGCTACTTGATTGTAGCTCGAAAATCCATCAAGGAAGTTGTACACTTCCTTGCCTGCTACTCTTTCTAAGAGATGTTCTGTGATAGGAAGCGGATAGTTATCTCGAATTGTGGCTGCATTAACCTTCTTCAAGTTAATGCATACACGTAGCTTTCCATTCTTCTTGGGCACCACTACAATGGGGGATACCCACTCAGTGTGCTCAATTTCATGGATGAATCCAGCTTCTACCAGACGATCTATCTCTTCTTTGATCTTAGCAGCATAATTATCATTGTATGTGTATGGCTTTTGCTTAGAAGGTTTAGCATCTGAGGTCATGGGGATAGTGTGTGAGCATATGTCTGGATCAACACCCTTCAAATCCTTGTAAATCCAAGCGAATACATCTCTGTATTCTCTTAGCAAGGCTATTAACGCATGCTCTTCTTCCTCTGTTAGGTCATGGCCTATGTACGTGCATCTCTCCTCTCCTTCTTCTAGGGCTACCACTATTTTCTTGGTGGTTTCTTTGTTATCATAGGCTTCTCCTGATTGTGCCTCTCGCTTAGGCATTCTTATCATAACTCTCCTGTCGTCTATCTCAGACTTTTTAAAGTTTTCAGGGACCTCAAACAAAGATTCTTCCTCTTTTGGTGTGACTTCTCTCTTCTTTCTTTTCTTTCCTTCATCCTTAGGGGTCACTTGTGTGGCTAACCATACATCATTTGTTATCTCTCCGTGTCGCTGGGGTTGAAATTCTACTTCTTAGAAGTATTCTTCATCTGATGCAAAAGGTGGGTCCATAATGATTGACTCTAGATCGGAGTCGCTCGCATCCTCAAATGCATCAAGGCTAGGTTCACACTCTTCTAAAACTGCATCTCCCATGATTGGCTCTATGGAGAAAACTGAAATGTCATAGCCATCCTCATCATAGTGTGGTGTCCATTGTTCTTCATTGATGGCTACATCCATGGTTGCTAGGATTTCTGCCCAGCCGTGGGGCTCAAATTTTTCATCAGGAAATACTACAGGTGCATAGGCTGGGTCTTGAATGGATCTATGTGTTTCTTTTGCACCTATCTCTCTGGCTTTTTCTCTCTTCTCCTCTTCTACTGCCACTTTACACATCCATAAGTGAGTGTCTTCATGCATCCATGAGGATCCTGATCCTATGGAGTGCACTGACTCTGTATCATCTTTAGCTCTATGGATGGGATTCCATTGGATAGGAGGGACATCTCTATGAGAGTAATCTTTGAGATTGACTTTGGTCGTAACACTTAAGTGTTGCAAATACAAGGAATTGGTTCCCCAATCCTGGACCACTTGCAACTGTCGCATAAATGGTCTTCCCAAAATCATCTCATAGGCATGGTTCTTGCTAAAATCACAGATAGCAAACTTGTGCTCAAACTCTACACCACATGTAGTGAGAGTTATTCCCTCCAGCAAGCCTAAGGGTCTTTCTATGTGACCATCAGCCATTTGCAATTTCATCCTCGTGGGCCTGAGTGTTGGCTTGCCCCACCGCTTCCATAGGGAAGTGGTAGCAATAGCAACTCCTACACCTGAGTCTAGAATTGCCTTAGGTGTGTACCCCTAATGGGTAATGGGAAGATAGGTGTTTCCTTCTTCACCTTCACTCATATCTCCTACCTTGTCTAGAGGAATTTCTGGCACCGTTCTATGAGAACCTACCTGGGAATGGGGTTTTGCTATCTCTGGTACTTGTTTGGCTACATGTTTCCATAGTTCTAGCCTAACTTTGAGTAGCTCTTCTAAAGTGAGGTTGCACTGCACTTTAGTGTTTTTCACTACCTCCGTATTCCTAGGTATGACTGAGTCTTCGTTTCTTACCATGATTGTGGGTGCTCTCATACAAGTCGACTTGGCTTCCCATGGGCCTGTGAAGTGGGGTAATTCATGTAAAGAATTAGACTCAAAGTCTAATCTCTCTTGAGACTGGGTGCTCTCCTGCTCTCCATAAGTGGAGGGAATATCTTGTGGGCATTGATCATGCACGTCATCCACAAGTTCAATGGGAGGAGGGACTTCACTTTCTTTAGCCCATTTGTCTTCTTGAATCTCTCGTAGGAATTCTGGTGTGTACCTATTCATAGAAGAGGAGGTGTTTGGTTCAGTGGAATTGGGCACAAAAGCTGTTGGAACATCAAGCTTACACTATGCTTGAGGTGGATTTGATCTACATCAAAGGCTATTGCGTCGAAAGAATATCCGTTGGAGAGTTCTTTTTCATATGCTCATTTATTGTATTTTTTGAGAATATTTTGATGGCTCATTTACCGTTGTAAAAGCCTTGAGTTGTACACATGTAAAGGTACAAATATAGGCCCAAAATCCCACAAAATTTTTGTGGTTGAAGTTGCATTCAATCAAGCAATCAATCACCTAAAAGTAGATCAATCAAGATCTTCACTTTTCCTAGATTGTAGGGAAGTGAATTGATTCCCTCCAACAACCATTCCCACCTTCATTTGAATTCAAATTCAAGTTGTAAAAGCCGTGGAGCACTCCTAGAGGCTATATAAGGAGTTGAAATCACTTGTACATTACATGGAAGCAATATACATACACTTGTGACCATCATTGTCTTGCTCCTTCAATTTTTGCATCATCTTCTTCGCCAACAGTAATCTTTCAGAGGCTGCTGCTCTCTCCTCAGAGCTCCAAATTGAGTGCAAGAGGACTCATTGGAAAGATATTAGTGTCTAGTTTATGCCTGTAAGTTTTCAAAGCATTTGGTTCAGCAGATTTGGAGAAATATTAGTTTTTCTGCCTCGGGGTCAATCTCTGCGTATTCCTGAAAAATAGGAAGTACCACCGGTGAATGTCGCATTCATTCCTATAGCATATTTTGCTTATTCCTTATACTTTTGTGCATTCCATACACTCAACCCTATGTGTATCACTCCCATAAAAGGATTTTTTCTAATTGTAATCACGTTGGTCGCTATGGGCATTTGAAGTTCATTGTCTCTTCCATAGATAGTAAGTTTTTTGAGCTAGTCGACCCGCGAACCTATCTGTTTTGTATCGACTCATTCTCCTTGATGCTCCAAGGTACATAGTGTGTTTCTTTGCACTTATAGCATGCCTATAAGGTCTATTTGAGTCTCCAAAAGCTCAAGGGCTGGTCTTGTGCCGGTTGGCTTGAACAAACTTCATCGCTTCGAAACGCACTTTTCTACCTTCGACAAGCTTCTCCAAGTTCTTTCAGTGGTATCAGAGCTAGTTCAAGATGGGTGACGGCTTTCCCTCAATGATCGAGAAGCTTGATCGACACAACTACGCGGCTTGGCAAATCAGAATGGAGGCCTACTTGCAAGGTAGAAATCTTTATGGAATTGTAGCAGGTGATGAAGCTATGCCTATTCCAAGATCCAAAGGAGGACCTACACAAGAGGAGACAAATAAGCTCACACTTTGGTGCGCAAGGGATGCTCAAGCAAGGTCATACATACTAAACTCTATCTCTGACTTTCTATTACCACATATTAGAGGATGCAAGACATCTCAAGAGACTTGGGATGCCCTGGAGACTTTCTTTTCTGCTAGTACCAAAGCAAGAAAGAATCATCTTTGGAACGAGTTCAACCAAATGAAGAAAACACCTAAACAAACCATCACAGAGTTTGTTACCAAGGTCAAGGAGGTTGCGGATCAGTTAGCATCCATTGGAGAGCTGATTGAAGAAGAGGTCATCATGAGGTAAATTCTCAACGGCATTCGAAGTGATAAGCAATGGCAATCCTTCACGACGGCTTACGATCTCATCATGGATGTGCAAACTCCAGACTTCAACATCTTTCTTGGACAACTCTTCAATCAAGAAGCCAACAATAGCATAAAGGAAGGTAACTCTTATCATGGTAGTTCAAGGAGTGCTCTATATGCAGATAAGAAGGATAAGAAGCAGAAAGGCAAGAAGAAGGAAGAAGACGAAGAAGAGACTTCCCAAGCCAACTTCGCAAGCAAGAGCAAGTGGAAAGGGAAGAAGAAAGGACCAAAGCAAAACAAAGCCAAAGGTCAGAATGTTCAAGCTTGTGCCATATGCGATAAGACCAACCACACCACTCAGAACTGCTGGTTCAATGGGAAGACCCAGAAAGGAAGTGGAAGAGGTGGATATGGCGGCAATAGAGGCAGAGGTGGACACAACTTCAACAACAACAATAGAAGCTATAATAGAAGGGACTACAACAATTATTCAGAAGATCAACCACATGAAGACTCATTACTTCTTATGAACCTAAGCCACAAAGAAGGTAAAGAAGATGATCATTTGTTCTACATAGATTCAGGATGCTCGAATCATGTTGCAGGCAACATTGCTCTTCTATCTGACTTGGAAAGTCCAAAGCATAGACATGAAGTGCAAACAGGGGATGACACGAAGCACAATGTGGAGAAGATTGGTAATGTCAAAGCTTCCAATGGCAGGACAAACATTCTGAGTAAGGTTCTCTATGTACCCACTATCACTAAAAACCTAATAAGTGTAGGCCAAATAGTTGAAAAAGGCTTGCAAGTTAGGTTCACCCAACATGGAGCTTTTGTGGAAGATCCATGTCAAGGCTTCAAGAAGATAGCCCGAGGTGAGAAGCATGGTAGGCTCTTTACTTTTGAAGTAGGAGATACCAGGAACATAGCTCTATTCAACTTTGGGTCTCAAACCCTAAGTGAGCTTGAAGTGTGGCATAAGAGACTTGCTCATGTGAATGAAAGAACCTTGAAGGATATATGCAGGGATCAAAGTGTTCTAGGACTGCCGAACATATCAAAGCAACACATGATCAACAGGTGTGATGCATGTCAGATTGGGAAGGCACAAAGACAACCATTCAACCACAAAGGCTACATCCACAACAACTTATTGGACTTAGTACATACAGATGTATGGGGACCAAGTCAAGAACCTTCATTGGCAAGATCAAGGTATTATGTCTCATTTATTGACGACCATAGTAGGTGGACTGTTCTATACTTTATCAAGAGTAAGAATGAAGTGTTTGATTGCTTCAAGAAGTATCTTGCGCATGTGGAGAATCATACAGGTAGATCACTAAAGAAGCTCATATCTGATGGAGGGGGAGAATACTTCTCCAAAGATTTTGATGAGTTCTTGCAGGATAAAGGTATCAAAAGGGAAGTGACTACCAGGTACTCTCCTCAACTAAATGGAATTGCAGAGAGGAGAAACAAGACATTGGTTGGATCAGCTCGAACAATGCTTGAAGAGAAGAAGTTGCCACATTATCTATGGGCAGAAGCTATTTCAACTGCAGTGTACCTTGTCAATCGACTACCATCCAAATCACTTCAAGGTATGACTCCTTATGAAGCATGGCATGGAAGTAAACCTAGTCTTGGACATTGCAAGGTTTTTGGTTGTTTAGCTTATGTTCATGTACCATCACAAATAAGAGGTAAGCTAGATGAAAGGGCAACAAAGGCAGTGTTTATTGGATATGATTCAACTCAGATGGGTTACAGGTTCTTCAATCCTTCAACCAAGCAATTCACTACAAGTAGAGATGTTGTGTTTGAAGAACATAGGTCTTGGTATGATGAAGACAAACAAAAGGTAACACTACCATATGATCTTGATTCTGATTCTCATCAATTAGGAAGGAAGCATGATACACAGGTCCAGGATCCAAGAAGTGATACAGACGATGACCAAGATGAAAGAGAAAGGGATTACAAGCTATGGAAGTCAAGAGGCAAAGGAAAGATGCAAGAGGTTGGAGAATGCTCCAAACAAGCACCTAGAAGATCAGCAAGAGAGAAGAAACAACCAGAAAGGTATGGATATGATTCCACATTTGTTACAAAGCATTCAATCTACTTGGCAAAAGACTTTATTTCAGAGGAACCCTCAACCTATGAAGAGGCAAAGGGAAACCCTAATTGGGAAAAGGCCATGAACGAAGAGATAGATGCATTGAAGGAAATGGACACTTGGGATTTGGTTCCAATGTCACCGAATCAAAAGGTAATTGGTTGCCGATGGGTATATAAAGTTAAAAGAAATTCAGATGGATCAGTTTGCAGGTACAAGGCAAGATTAGTTGCCAAAGGATGCTCACAAACTCATGGTATAGACTATGAGGAAACATTCTCACCAGTTGCAAAGATGACTACAATCAGGACATTGATAAGTGTAGCTGCTGCAAGGAATTGGAGACTCCTCCAACTTGATGTGAAAAATGCATTCTTAAATGGTTGGATAAGTGAAGAGGTATACATGTCACAACCACCAGGTTTTGAAAACCCTAATCATCCATCTTATGTTTGCAGACTTAAGAAAGCATTGTATGGATTGAAACAAGCTCCAAGAGCTTGGAATTACAGGTTGGTTACATATCTTCAAGACCAAGGGTTCAAAGCTAGCAGCTCCGATCCTTCTCTATTCTTCAAAAGGGATCACAATGAGGTTATCTATCTATGTGTATATGTAGATGATATTATTGTGACAGGTGATGATCTAAATGGCATTCAAAGGATCAAGAGACACATGCGAGAGGAGTTCAAAATCAGTGACCTAGGTGAGCTCACATATTTCCTAGGTATGCAGGTGATATATACAGATGAAGGAATGTATTTGACTCAAAGAAGATACATTCAGGATCTTCTTCTCAAGTTCAAAATGGAGAACACTAAACCTGCAGGTACACCTTTGGAGATGAATCATAAACTTAGTGTTTATGAAGGTGAGAAAATTGAAGACATAAAAGAGTATCAAAGCTTGGTAGGTAGCTTGATATATGCTACTCACACAAGGGCAGACATCTCATATAGTGTGGGAGTGCTTAGTCAGTTCATGCACTCACCGAGAAGACCACACATGGATGCGGCTAAGAGAGTACTTAAGTATCTCAAAGGTACAATCAACGAAGGTATATTCTATCCTTACTCTTCCGATTTGGATATCAAAATCTACTCAGATGCAGATTGGGCAGGAGCTAAGGATGATAGAAAGAGTACATCTGGTTACTTAGCATTTGCAGGTTCGAAGCTAGTGTCATGGAGTTCCAAGAAGCAACCAACAGTTGCTTTATCCTCAACTGAAGCAGAGTACAGAGGCTTGACCATAGCAACTCAAGAGGCAATATGGTTAAAAGCATTGTATACAGATTTGGGACTTGTGAGTTCCAAACCTCACATATTTGGAGATAATGTAAGTTCCATGCATCTAGCGGCAAATCCTATTTTTCATGCAAGAACCAAGCACATAGAAGTCCATTATCACTTCATCAGGGAGAAGCTCATGGCAAAGGAGATTGACATTTCTTTTGTTCCGACTGAAAAGCAAGTAGCAGATATGATGACAAAGGCACTTGATGGAATAAAGCTTTGTAGATTCAAAGCTATGGCAGGTATTCAACCTATCAGAGAATGAAGACTCAAGCATACTTTAGCTTGAGGGGGAGCTGTTGGAACATCAAGCTTACACTATGCTTGAGGTGGATTTGATCTACATCAAAGGCTATTGCGTCGAAAGAATATCCGTTGGAGAGTTCTTTTTCATATGCTCATTTATTGTATTTTTTGAGAATATTTTGATGGCTCATTTACCGTTGTAAAAGCCTTGAGTTGTACACATGTAAAGGTACAAATATAGGGCCAAAATCCCACGAAATTTTGGTGGTTGAAGTTGCATTCAATCAAGCAATCAATCACCTAAAAGTAGATCAATCAAGATCTTCACTTTTCCTAGATTGTAGGGAAGTGAATTGATTCCCTCCAACAACCATTCCCACCTTCATTTGAATTCAAATTCAAGTTGTAAAAGTCGTGGAGCACTCCTAGAGGCTATATAAGGAGTTGAAATCACTTGTACATTACATGGAAGCAATATACATACACTTGTGACCATCATTGTCTTGCTCCTTCAATTTCTGCATCATCTTCTTCGCCAACAGTAATCTTGCAGAGGCTGCTGCTCTCTCCTCAGAGCTCCAAATTGAGTGCAAGAGGACTCATTGGAAAGATATCAGTGTCTAGTTTATGCCTGTAAATTTTCAAAGCATTTGGTTCAGCAGATTTGGAGAAATATCAGTTTTTCTGCCTCGGGGTCAATCTCTACGTATTCCTGAAAAATAGGAAGTACCACCGGTGAATGTCGCATTCATTCCTATAGCATATTTTGCTTATTCCTTATACTTTTGTGCATTCCATACACTCAACCCTATGTGTATCACTCCCATAAAAGTATTTTTTCTAATTGTAATCACGTTGGTCGCTATGGGCATTTGAAGTTCATTGTCTCTTCCATAGATAGTAAGTTTTTTGAGCTAGTCGACCCGCGAACCTATCTGTTTTGTATCGACTCATTCTCCTTGATGCTCCAAGGTACATAGTGTGTTTCTTTGCACTTATAGCATGCCTATAAGGTCTATTTGAGTCTCCAAAAGCTCAAGGGCTGGTCTTGTGCCGGTTGGCTTGACCAAACTTCATCGCTTCGAAACACACTTTTCTACCTTCGACAAGCTTCTCCAAGTTCTTTCAAAAGCTTCCTGTGGGGGAAGGCTTATTCTTTTGCTTGCCTCATCTCTTCCCTGATTTTTTTCTTCCTTGGCAGATCTTGCAATTATGCTCTCTAACTTCTCTAGGAGTCCATCCAAGTGCAATTGTGTCTTAGCTGAGCCAGAGTAGTTGAAGAGACGACTGGCTTCAAACATGGTCTAAGCCAATGCGACCATTTTCGCGCAAAGCTTGGTTCTTTCTATCTCTAGGTCAGCTCTGGGGTAGCACTTTTCATGCTCCGTCACATTTGGCCCTTCTTGGATTCTGGCCTGATATGCCTTAAGCATCATGTCTATGTCTTCAGGAGTGGGGTCAGCTAATACTGATCCTACTCTAGGGGTTGGTGGGATGGCCTGAGGTAGGGGGACAGATGGTGGGTTAGATGGTGATGGAAATGAGGGTGGTGGTGGTATGTGAGAGTTTGTTTGAGAGGTGAGTTCAACAATTTTGGGTTTTGTTTCTCTTATGCTTTCTTCTAAGTCACTCATCTTTTTAGACCATTGTCTTTTCATTCTCTCTCGGCTATCCCTCCAGGCTCTCGACCGTTTCTTGGCCATGCTCTCGGTTTCACTAACCTCTGCACTCTTCTCTTGACCTATTCCTGGGTTCTGTTGCAAAGCCTGGGCCCTAGTGACCACTTGCACTAGTGCAGTGGAAGTGACACTTCCTGTTGAGTCTACAACTAACCCAATAACGTTAATTGGAGTTATTTTTGGCATATTATTGGGATTCTTTGGGCAGTCTCGTAAGAGATGCTCCTTCCCGCAATCTTGGCAAAAACCTTGAATTGTCACTGACTAGGGTTGTGTAGGTGGAGGTAAGGGGCAATCACGAATGAGGTGATCTCCCTGACATCTGTAGCATGGTCCTCTAGGGAATGGGGGTCTTACTTGCCTAGGCTGGGGCCTAGGGTTAGGGTTTGTGTACATTACATTTGTGTACTCTGGCTCCCAACTAGGTTCACTTGGTTCTTCACTGTAGTAGGACTCACCATGTTCAGGCGACTGCATGTAGTAAGCTTGTGGACTATCAATATGTGTAGAATCAAAGCTATGATCACTTGGGTCACTTTCTGAGAGCAATGGAGTCACTGGGACTATGGCTCTATTTTCTTCTGCAGCTGCATACTTTACAGGAATCACATCAGCGGGGGTTGGAGATTGTTGAGCTAACACAGGTTGTGGCCTTTGTTGGTGTTGGTAGGGTTGTTGATAGAGTTGCTACGGTCTACCATATTGTTGCGGAGGGTATTGGTTCTGGTATCTTCCCTGTTGTGGATAGGGCTGAGGGTAGGTTTGTCTAACCGCTTGCTTATTGTATGGACAGTCTTGTGCTGTGTGATTTGTGTATCTCCGTTCTAGGGTGCAGTATTGGCTGCTAGGGTTCACTTGGGGTTGAGCCATGATGGGACATGCGTTCGCCATATGGTCACCACTGCAAGTATAGCACCTCTTTACAGGGGCAAATCTAGGAATTACTAGAGACACCTAGTTTTTGAGCTACTTTCTCCGCAAGTTCCTCAATTGATGTGGATTGTGAGGAAGAGAGGCTAGAAGCACTATCGGAATCTTTGTAGATTTTTGAAAGCTCTAGTTCCTCCCCTAGGTTATCCTCAATGTCAATGCACATGCGTACACACTCTTCTATGGTCCTAGGGTCCTTCAAGTACACATAGGACCTCAATTTGGTACTTAGCAATCCATCCAAGAATAAAGCCACTTGTTTGGCTGGTGTTGGTAACTCAGGAACAGGGCATCTCTCAAGATATTCCTAAATCTTCTTCCTGCAAGTCTCACGGTCTCTTGAGGGGTCTGCTTGAAGCTATGTATCAATGAGGAAGTATTATGCCTTATGCCACTTTTAGAGAATTCGGTGATGAAAGCCTCTAAAAGTTGGTCTATGCTCCTGAACTGTCTCTCATTCAATGGTTGAAACCACGTAAGGGCTGTGTTCCTAAGTGTTAGACCAAAGGCATTATATTGCGTGAACAAGTCCTCAACTTGTTCAGCTCTCAAGACTTGTCTAAACTCGGCCACATGATCATATGGGTCTCCTATGCCATCGAAGTAATTCTTCATGGACTTAACTAACTGAGTCGGTCTCAAAATCCTGGTGTGTTCCCTAGGCCTTGGCAGAGGGAAATCATCAGCATTCCTTTGGTTCCTTGGGGCTCTAAGTCCCTCAGGTTCCACTCTATTTGTTTCCGTTCTCGTTCTGACTCTTCCCACTGGGTTGGCAAAGCTTACCTCCGGTCTATCTCTATGTCTGTCTCTTTGAGTTCCATGAACATGGGATGTTCCAGCTCTGGGGTGACCAAATGACACATTCGATCTTGGTTGGGGGAAAATAAATTCACCTTTCCAAGTGTAAGCATGCCTATCATTTTCTGTAACCACAAAGACCCTCTCTGAAGCATGATCCAGGTAGGTCACTCTGCCTGGACTATCAGGATCGTTGAACTCATATATCATGATTGTTCCTTCCTCATTCGGCTGATTAGATCTATACCTCCAAAAGGCTTCATCAGTCTCTCGGTTCAGGAGTAGATCTATGTTTTTATTATCTTGGGGAATCCACTCTGGTGTGATAATCCTAGTGAGCACAGATTTGCCTCGGGGGGTTCTAGGTTCTACACCCATGTTTCCTTGCTCTAGGTCACCTAAGTCCATTTCTGGGACCACATTCCCAAATTCATCTGTCCTATCTGGATGACTGGTGACTACATATATTGTCCCTTCCTTGTCTAGGTATGCTCCGTTTTCAAACTTGACAGCTGGGTGCTCTAGTCCAATGGATTGGTCAGGGTTTTTAATCTGGACCACAGATCTTCCTAGGCCGTCCTCATAGATGCTAGCACCTAATCGGTTGGTCCTAAGGTATTCGAGTTGCATCTTGTAAGGGTCTTCTACCCTATGTAAATATGGCACTCCAGAACTTCCTGTAGGTCTCTCCATACCGTGGGACATCTCAGACTCGCTAGTCTCAGAGCTAGGGTAATACGAATGATGACTCAGCTGCTGGGCCCAAGACCTAGTAGTATGATTGACACTAGCCTCTGAAGATCTAAGACTTTGTCTATCTCTCCCTAGGTGTCGTCCTGATCTAAGGTTCACAAGCCCAATTGAATAATCCCAATTTTTCCCAAGTACACTTTGTGTTGTTGAGTTCTTTTGTATCAGTCACTTGTTTTTTTTTAATTGCTCTTAGGGTGTCACTTCTTGTCCAATTAATCTTCGTTGCAAGGAACACTTAAGTTTTTATTGTACTTTGAGTGTGGTCGCTCAATTTAAGTTCTTTTCCCTTAGGTTGTTTCGCAATTGTAATCTCCTAACACTTGCACTTGAGTGATTAGAGTTATTGGACTTGGTTGTTCTTAACGTATCCCTAATTAATCAAAACCTCTATCCGTACTTAGCCGATGCTAGGGATTGACAGAGGGTGTTGAGAATTTCCAACCTTAAGGTTCTTCCCTCGGTTGCCCTTGTATGCCCAGGAAGCGTGTTCCCAAGCTCGCACTTACTCTTGCTTCGAGTACCCTTCGATGCTCTTAAAGAACCTGAAAAAGTCCACAATTAGCTCAAGAATTGAATTCAATTGACAGACAGATCATTTTCATGCATGCAATTCACAGACCCAATCGCCTTTTGCCTCTATGGAAAACAATCCCAAGGGAAACTTAGTTTTCCTACCCCAGGATATGGTCACTTCAAATTACCCTATCTAATAATCCTGACATTAATTCTACCGTAACCAGTGGAAGTTTTGGTTGTACTCCCCTCGAGCTTTCCAACAAAACAAAAATCACCGCAATCGGATTTCGTATGAGGAGGTTATGTCCATTCAGGGTTTTGGGCCAAATCAAGATTTTAAACAGGTTAGCAGGCAGACAGGACTTCTCGAAATGCTTTGGGTATAGGCCTCACAATGCTCTACTAACCCTTAAAAGTTCCCCACAATTTGCCAAAAAATTAGACCACTATATTTTGCCCTAAAAAATTGGCCAAATTTGCCCGTTAATCGCGTTCGCAAGCTCTGTCGGTCACGATTGATAGGTCAATCGCGATCGACGTGTCGGTCGCGATTGACAGGTCCGTCGTGGCTGTCAGTCGCGATTGATGGGTCAATCGCGATTGACACGTGGCCCGGATTTTCAGTCGGACGTGGTCAAAGGGTCGTTGACTCTGTCAGTCACGATTGATGGGTCAATCGCGATTGATAGGTCCGTCGCGAGGGTCTGTCAGTCGTGGTCAAGCAATCATTGACTGTGTCGGTCGCGATTGACAGGTCCATCGGGGCTGTCAGTCACGATGGACTGGTCGATCGCGATTGATGGCTCGATCGCGATTGACACATGTCACGCGTAGGGTCTGTCAGTCGTGGTTAGTCGGTCGTTGACTCTGTCGGTCATGATTGACATGTCGGTCGCGATTGACAGAGCCGTCGGCATGTGTCCGTCGTGGTTTGTCGATCGCGATTGACAGGGCAATCGCGATTGACAAAAATCTGAGGAATTTTAAAATTTTAAACACACATTTGGGAAGCTCTAGGCTTGTAGATTATGGTTATGTACTTTGTTTAGCAAAAAAATCATTTTTTCTGTCGGTCGCGATTGACAGAGGTCAACGCCTCGAGACCTACACAGTCAAATTTTTTACCTGCTGGAGCTGGTGCAATTGCTGGGGATGCTGATTCCTGCAGAAAATCTCAAAAAACACAGAAAATCACAAGCACACAAACGCTCTCTCGCTCTCTCTCACAAGTGAAATGAGGGGAATGGTATGGGTGGGGTGATATGACCAAAAACTGAAATTTTTCGCGATGATGGAGATGGATGTGGGAGATGGTGAGGATGATGATGGTGATGAGAAAACAAGAGAAAATAGGAAAAAGGTGAAGAAAATACCTATAACTCCAACGCGTCAACTCTACGTCTTACCATCACACGCTCGTCCTCAAGGCTCGATCCCCGGCAACAGCGCCAAAATTTGGTGTAGCTCAGTGATGAGTAGCACCTCCTTTAATGTCAATCCGGGAAGACGTGAGGATGGTATGATGACCTCGAGCAAGTGAAGGCACAAGTGCGTGAGTGCGAAGCACACTAACATGCACACACATACACACACACGCGCACACAAAGCAAGACAAAGAGTGAGAAGCAATGGAGTTCTTTAGATTACTTTCAAAATGCTCATACAAGTTCAGATCAATTACAAGCTAACCTCAAAAATGAGCTCTCTAGCTCTATTTATAGTTTTTGACTAGGTTTTGGCCTTGTCCAGACCTAGTGTCCGGCCTAGTTAAAAATTAGGTTATCTACCCTATTTGGAGGTTCAAACGGAGTCTAAAAAATGTGAAAACTGATAGGTAGGTACTTCTAAAGCTCCTCAAGCTCAAGGACTTCTTGGCTTGCACAAAATGGAGCTACAAAAATATGAAATGGTATTTACAATGGTTTTTAGTGATGAAAATCACTATTTTTGTAGGTATTTCTTCTAACATTTTGACATACATTTCCTGGAGCTCCCTACTTGCTCCTTCTTCTTTGTGTGACCAACTCTTTGATGCCTGAAAATTTTAAATGGCCTACTTGCCAGATCTTCTTTGACTACTGTGTCTGCTTGTGCTTTCTCTTTGCTCCGACTCCCTACGGCTTCCTTGTCTTGTGACTCCTTCAGTTCCTTGACTACTGCCAACACTAGTCTTTCCAAATATATCTCCCGCTCAACTTTACCATGATAGAGTTTTCTTTTACACACATAGATATGTTGTACCCTCTACAATGAATGGTTTTGGAAGGTTAGAGAGAATTGATGTACATTCTCTTCTTAGCTTGGAGTGGCCAAAACCTGATATATGGTCTGTATCATCTTTGAAGCAAAAGATGGTAATGGATATACATAACTCTTTGAAATCCTCAAAGGTGTCTAGGTCTATTGGTTTGCACTAGTCTTTTCCCATTCGTTGTTTTGTATATTTATTCCAAGGATTCTCATTCCAAGAGACTTCCATCATGTTCATGTGTAAAGATATCACATATGAGCAAGCCGAAAGTCTTCTTGGTGAAAATTGGGGTTTGATGGAAGGAATTGCAAAAGGTGATAAATATCTCCGTAAAATAGGTGGAACAGGTATAGGATTTTGATATTTGAAACAACGTACTTCATTATACTTCTACTATGATCGTTGGATGTGTAAACGTGGTAGATGGATACCATTTCAAAGTTCAGAGGGGTCTTTGCATTCATTTGAAATAAATCTTAGATTGCCCAACAATGAAACAGAAACTATTTTAGTGAATAATCATTGGACCTTGGCTAATCTGAGAGAACACTTGATGATTATGGGGTTTGAAGGACTAACTCAATCCAAATTCAAAATTCAAGGACATAAGGTGAGAAATGTTTCATGCTTTTGTTAAAGTAATCTTTTCATTATTGTTTATTTTACTCTAATGACTTCAATTTCATGCAAATTGATTACAAGTGGGCAGAAGAATGGAATACAAAATGAAAGTCCCTGTAGATTGGAGCAAAGATGGAACAGAACTCTCATTCTCATAGTTCTTTTGCAACCTGATAATGTCACTTCTTGGGCCCTAGTCATTGTATCTCATGGTTTTTGTACTTTCAAGAACCATGTAAAAAGTAGGACAATTGATTCATGTTAGATATTCTATATACCTTCTTCTCTGCAATGGTAATTTCAAAACTTTTGGAATGTCAAAAAGTCTGTTCACTACTTTGAAATGGGGTTGCTCATGTTTTCTTTTGTGCATTATTTTGTCATCAGAAACACATTTTTTGAAATTGCACTTCTTTATTCTATACTTTTAAAAGTGGGCCCAGTTAGTTTAAAAACTTGAAACTGCTATAAAAATGGTTCTATGTGCTCATTTCTCACATTTGCACTCTCAAAGAGCTAGAAAGCACAGACTACAAGCCTCTAGAATTCTCGTGCGCAAGCAATGGCTGCTAGCACTTCCACTCCCATGAAATCTCCTCGAGATCTATTCATGGAGTTTTTGGATACTACAGACTACAATGGTCGTACGGATTTGTATGACCTCGTCTATAGAGTCCCTAATCTTGAAGGGACAATAGCCATGAAATCCGAAGTGATCGATGAGATCACATATTTTATGGAATTCTATATATTAAGATATGCCATAGATATTCCAGCATATGAGTGTAAATGGGTCCCCTATGACCTACTTTTCTACATTCATAAAGGAGATGAGGCGTTTGCCAAATGCTTAAAGCGTTTCATGGCTATTGCTGAGGCTTCAGGGCACCTGTTAGATGACACAGTGCCCTTAATTAAACAATTAAATAAGAAAAGGAAAATGGGAAGAAAATATCTTTCCTACGTAGCAACAACCATTTTTTTGTGAGTGAGGAGCCTGAACCTTCACCCATGGACCTACCCCATCTTGTTACTGGGGGTTTTGTAGATGACAAGAAGGAACCCCAGACAGAAGCTCTCAACCTATTAGAAGAGAGTCAAAAATTTTCCAGAGAATTTCCTCAAGGAGTAGTGGACAAATTAAAGGAAGCCAGTACACAGAACAGTCCACCCTCCAACTTAGACCCAGTGGAACCCACTCTACCAGAGGTAGAGATGGAAATGTTTTCAGTTGTACTTGTCAACGGATATGAATTTTTGCTCTTGCACGATATTGAGAAGGCATTCGGTCTATGCCTCGGCGAATGCCTTAGTATTTTTTGCTCAACCTCGGATGTTCCCATGGACAACACTTCTGACATTATCGAAAAGGCAACAATTCCACTTGGTGATTTAGTTGCGGACACCATTTCCTTTGTACGTGAAGAGATTCTGAGCCATGCCAACCAAGATGCCACTGAAGAAGATCTGGCTGCAGCAAGGGAAAGAATTTTGGAGAAGAAGATTCCAACATCCCCTGTTGTGGATCAAAGTGGCATGGTCCATTCATCGATTCCACTAGATGCAATGGGAAGATGTATCTATTTAATTTTATGATTGTCCATGTGCAGGAAACAATTGAAGTGGATAAATTTGCAGCAAAGAGTGGTGGTGACCGTGTTTCCCGGGGCCATGGCTCTTCCTTGGCACAATACATCGGAAAATTGCCAAAGGAAGATTTTGTCATAATCCACAAGGACTTTTCCCCTCAAGGACACTTCATGACTTGGTTTCTGAAGGCCTTGAGCAAAGATTTGTGCCTATCTACAATAATGCAAGGGACCAATTGTATATTTCTAGTTAGGAAGTCTCTTGCCCTTACTACCCTAGGAGTTAACTTTAGAGGAAAAGTATTATATCAAATAGGAATAGCTTTAAGTCTTGGACTCACAGACCCTCAGTTAATATCCCAATCAGTTTCGACTTACCAATTGCCACTATCTTTTCAGAGAAGAAAGAATGTAGTGGAGAGGCTCAAGGCCAAGAGCCAATTGTAAAAACTTTATAATGCCAATTATTGTTTTTCCAATTTCCATGTGCATTCAATCTATTATATCTTTATGGTTTTTGACAATCTCATAACTTTTGCACAGTTTAATCAGTCTTTTTCCATTATTTCTTGTAATTTGTGTTGCCCAAAATGATTGCAATGGCCTAGGAATGCAAAAAAAAGGCCTCCCATAGAAAGGCAGGGCCCATCCCCGCGTTTCTGTGGCAGGCCTTTTTTTTGCATTCCTAGGCCATCCTATGCACTAGGTTACCTATATTGCAAGTCTATCTCCCTCAATTAGCACCTTCACTTGGGAAATTTTGGAAGACTCTTCTTATGTGCAATAATTAGAGAAAGTTAAGACTCCTCTGGGTGCATATAAGCATGCAATAGTAAATAAGTACATGTATGTTCATAAACATTGTTTAGTTATTGGTCAGGGGGTTAGCATGCAGTGCACTCTAGCCAAGGCCAATCATATGCCCCAATGTGCATGGCATGTGTTGCCATGGCTTGGAAATGCAAAAAAAAAGGCCTACCACAGAAACGCGGGGATAGGCCCTGCAAAAGTTTTTGCAGGGCCCATCCCCGCGTTTTTGTGGCAGGACTTTTTTTGGCATTTCCAAGCCATGAAATGCATTAAATAGCATTACCACTTACAACAAGTACACAAAAAAGAATGATACAACTATGAAACACACTTCAAAGAGGTACTGGAAAAAGACACCTAGAAACATAGGAGAAATAAACTTCAAAACATGTACACTAAGAGATAAACACTTGGGAGAGCAAATATGAGAAGACAAAGATTATATTCATCATTTGGGATTTACAAAATATTCATCATATGGGATATACAAAAGGTTCTCCAAACAAGGGAGTACAAATTTTTGTTAAGGGTTATTCCCTCTAATTCTCCTAGCTAGCTGCAAATCTTCAGGTTGTATTGTCACTCTCTTTGCATGGATGGCACATAGGTTAGAGTTCTCCAACATTGATATAAGATACGCCTCTGTAGCTTCTTGGAGAGCTTCAATGGCTATCCCTTGGATACGAAGTCCAGCGCAATAGCGTTGGATCTCTTCCTTCACAACTCTTGCAAATGACCTTCGTGGAATAAGAAGCTCCACAGACTTTTGATAGTGTCGAATCTCTGCAAAGACTCTGGTTTGCTTTCTGCACCTTTGTGGTGCTCTTGCATTTGGGGGGATGTTGGGTTGTGGTCGTTGTGGTCTATGACGTGGTTGGTAGTTCTTCTTTCTTCTTGGAGGATGCCTAGATGGTCCTGCCTCATCATTTACTTCCTCTGCCCGACCTTGCTCTCTTCCTTCATCCGTTGGTCTTTGTCCTTGTCCTGGGGGCAGTGTCTTGCCTCCTTGTGTTACTCGATGGTTCATGGGGATATCATCATTGTTCCATGGTGGCTCATTTATACTTTCTTCATCTGAGGAACTTGATAAATTTGATGTCTCAACCACAACTTTCCTATGTCCTCGTTGTTTGGGCCTTGACTTGATTGGTGTCCTGACTGGGGGCTCATCATCAGATGGGGGAGGGGACTAATTTATCTCTTGAGATACATCTCTCTCTGGTGAAGCTTCATCCCCCCGCGATGGAATGCTACCGGATTGTGTCCCTGCACCCGAGCTTTGTCTGGAAGAGTGGCTTGTGGTTCGACGCTTCTTGTGGGGTGTCATCCATGTTGGGCGCTGAGTACCTTGCACATGGCTAGGGTAGACGACATGATCCTTCCTAGCAGTGTGCTTTGTGTGTGCCATTCTCTTAGGTTGTAAAGTGGTAAAATGAGGAAGGACACCTCTATTTATAGGCTTTCACTTAAAATTGTCCTGTTCACATTTAAATGGATAAAAATTAGTTTTAAGACATTAAAATTATTTTCACAAAAACAGTAAAATTTTATTTGAAGTGAAAGGGGTTATAAAAACCTTGAAAAGAATAATGCATTTTCAAAGTTTGGAAACTATTTCCAAGCAGAACCCTCGCGGACTCTTTGTGCACGCCATTGGGCATGATGTACGGGTCCTGACGATGATAGCCACTTCTCTCTTGCAATATCAGGTTGTAGCTTTCGTGTAATCTTTTCTATTCGTGACTCACATGCTCGTTCCATTACATATTTTCTAGCGTGGCCACCATGACAACCTATAGAACTCAAAAGATCTTCAATTTTTTGGATTGCTATTGTAGACCTCTCTAGTGGTTTCATTGCAAATGCATATTCAACATGGAGCTTCAAAAGCCTATCAAAGATCCTCATGAATGCATGCAAAGTACAAAAGTGAACATTGACTAATGGAAATGGGATAATGGGGTTCCAACCATTGCTTATTTTATCACGAGTCGGTTCCTCTAAGATTGGACACCTCAAAAGTGATATCTCCCATTCCTTGTGATTTGATGAGTCTGTTTCATCAGTTTCTTCAGAGTCATCAACTCTCATCAATGCCCTTGCAGGTTTAGACTGTCTCATAGATCCTTTGTAACCTTGTGTACAATATGGGCAAGGATAGAGAGAAGATGCTCCTTGTTTACAACCTAACATGCATTTTATACTCTTAAGGTCTCCACCCAAATGCCATTCTACCTCAAATTCACCTATATCATCTACAAAAAGCTTTTGCCCATGTATTTGAGAAGAGATTACTTCTGTAATCCATGGATTCCTACTAAAAATCCACGAAATAACATTATTTGTTTCTTTGGGAACTTCTATAGCACCTAACCACCAGATATCTCTCTCTGATTGCACACTGTAAGTCAAATGGTCCCTCCCTCCTAAAGTTTCATCACTCATTGCATGGTCCATAATTTCATTCATTAGCGTGACACTCAACCTTTCTAGCCGCCGACCCTTTATGATTTGACACTCATCAAGCTTCAGTATGAACTTTAACTTAACATTACAGTCTGCACAAAAGAGAAAACATTATCTTAATATGACACTTGAATGCAATAAAACTTCAACACCAAATAAAATGTAGTAGGGGTACCTTTGATTGTTGTACTATAAAATTGAACCATTGCTTGTTGAAGCTTCTGAAGATCCACAAATATATTGTTGAATTTAGTGTAAGTAAATCCTTGTGTAGATAGGATTTTTTATTGCTTCTTGGGAATATTTGGATGATAAACAAAGGCAGGCATAGTTTCTTCTATGAATAAATATTGTCCAATAGTACGACTCACATCCTCATTTGAAGTTTTTTTATTGATAGACACTTTATATGGGCATGGAAATATACTTTGAAAAATACCTTGTGATTGTAAGGCTTGCCTAAGAAGGGTGTGCATTGCAGTATACCTATTTCTACTAATGCCCACTTCATCACATATTGTCTGCACATCTTGCACTGTGATAAGGTTTCTTAATTTCTTTGAAAACTCAGCTTCAACAACAACTCTAATACACTTTCCTATGCATGAGTCTAAAGCAGAGGTGATTTCTTTGGTGTTTATACAGCTATTCATCAGCTTGAATTGGTCTTGTGTTGTTGATGAAGCAGTTATGTCTTGAATAAACGACCTACACAATGAAAGATTCCATTACAAATCTTCATTAAAACATATAAAAGTAAAACAAACACTCACCTTGTTGCATATATACATCGTTTGCGTGCTCCACCACCTTTTGAAAGAGCTTCAAACGATGACAATGCTCTTTTCCTATGTCTCATACCAAGTGGAGTCTCTTTCAGCTACTGGAGATTGGAAGTTAACTTTGAAATTGTGCTTTGTTTTGCTTCAATATCCTGCTCCAAATCTGCAAGTTGTTTTTGTAAAGAAATGATTGTGCTTTCTAAAGTGACCACCCTCATATGATGGATGTGATATTGTTGGAACCAATACTTAGTAGTAGCAAGTGAATATGTAGAGAATCGCTTGCAGTAACCTAATAGTCCAGCTTCACTCGCACCAATGAACTGAAGTAAAGTTGAGAGGTTATGGAATGTTGGATGGTAAGAAGATATTGGATCAAGAGGATATAGTGAACCATGAGCCCAAAGATCAATACTTTTTTCTCCAGCTGCACGACGTTCATTTTAAGAATTGGCATCATTGTTGCATCGTGTATTTGGAGCAAACTCTCTAGGCACACGAACATGCATACTTGTTGATGCAGGAGGATGCGGATGTTCTACTGTGAAGTTTGTTATACATGTCAACACCATCTTTGCTAATGACCAGCGGTATCAAAAACAAAGATGAAAAACTAGTTGCAAAGGACTCTAAAGCATATGTTTTGCTCAAAAAATGTGTTTTCTTGTATGTGTATGGGTTAAAGTGTATTTTTCCACTGTGTATGGCTGAAAATGAAAGTTTGAAAAAAGTCATTTTTTGGGGGAAACCTAGTCACGTATTTGATGATGTGGCACTTACTTTTGGAGAGAGTTTGAAAATTATACTTTTTCTAAAAGAAACTTCAAAAAATGGGCCCAAAAAAGTGAATAATGAAGAATGGTACTTGGTCTTTATGTGACTTGCCTCCTGGCAAGAAGGCCATTGGCACTAAGTGGGTATACAAGATGAAGTGTAAACTTGATGGTACAGTTGACAGGTATAAGGCAAGGCTTGTTGCAAAGGGTTATGCACAGGAAAGAGGCATTGATTTTGATGAGACCTTTGCACCTACATGTCGTATGACTATTGTTCGGAGCATATGTGCACTTGCATCCCATCATGGTTGGAATGTACATCAGTTGGACATTAAAACTACATTTTTGAATGGTGACTTGCATGAAGAAGTGTATGTTTTTCAGCCCCGTGGTTTTGTGCAGAAAGGGCATGAGAACTAGGTGTCCAGGTTAAAGAAGGCATTATATAGTTTAACGCAATCACCATGTGCTGGTATGAAAAGTTACATGCCTATCTGATTGCACATGGTTTTGAGAATAGTCCAACTGAAAGCACCTTTATGTTAAGCGTGCTAATGATGTACTTCTGATCATTATGGTTTATGTTGATGACATGTTGCTCACTGGTCCTCATAAGAGGCATATTGCTGATTTTAAGGCTGATTTGCATGCCTCATTTGAGATGTCTGATTTGGGTCATTTGCATCATTATCTAGGCATTCAATTTATGCACGTTGATGGTGGAATGGCTTTGTGTCAAACAAAATATATTGACACATTATTGCAGTGTTTTGGTCTTGAAGACTATAAGCCTATTGCCACTCCTATGGAGACAGGTTTGTGATTGAGTCTTCATGATGTTGGAGATGCATTTGATGTTGTTCTCTATTAGCAGTCTATTTGATGCTTGATTTACTTATGCATTACTCGGCCAGATATTCAGTTTTATGTGTCACAGATGAGCAGGTTTATGCATTGCCTAGGCATCAAGCATTGGCAGGCAGTTAAGCGTATCTTTCACTACTTGAGTGGTACTCGGCTACTTGGGTTGGTTTATCCCAAGGGGGGATCACTTCTGCCAGATTTGCATGCTTTTTCTGACTCTGATTGGGCTAGTTGCTATGACACTCGTGTGTCCACTAGTGGCTTTCGCTTCATGCTTGGTAGCTCATGTATATCTTGGTTGAGCAAGAAGCAGCCTACTATGGCCACTTCCAGTTGTGAGGTTGAGTATAGGGCAGCTTTCACAGCGACTGTTGAGTGTGTGTGGCTCAGACGCCTTATGACTGATTTGGGTGTTGGTCATTCTTCTAACACCACCATCTTCACTGACAGTTAGAGCGCATTGGTAGTTGCGAGGAACCCTGTGTTCCATGCTCGCACTAAGCACATTGAGGTGCATTATCATTATGTCAGGGAGAGGTTCTCTGTTGGGGAGATCAGCTTGGCATATGTGCCCACACAGGAGAACATTGCAGACCTTTTCACGAAGGCTCTGCCTAGGGAGAAGTTTAAAGATTTCCCCAAAGCTTTGGGCTTACTTCCTTTTGTGGAGTGATTTCCACATAGCTTGGCACTTCCTTATACATGAGTGCCAACTACTTGTTCACCGCATCACTCCCAAGGGGGATTTGTTGATATATTTAGGTAGTGATGTGTGTGAACACTCTAGGACCTCCGGGATACTTTTTTCCCTCTTTAGGAGGTCTTTTTCCCCCGGCTTGTATGTACGCCTATTGCCCTAATGGGCTACTTATCTTTGTACATTCTCTAGTAATACATTTAGTATTGTGTGTTGTGCTCCAAGCTTCTTCTTCTTCTTCCTTGTGTTGTTCACATGCTTTCGCAAACATCTATCTCCAACAAAAAATGACTATTTTTCACCTTCCAAAGTCGCAAATGTACAATCTTACCATCACAATGCTCGTCCTCGAGCAACGCTCCGTGGCAACGACGTCAAAATTTGGTGTAGCCCAAGCGTGAGCACCACGTCCTTTACTTGTCAATCCATAGAGACCTGAGGAGGATATAAAGACCATGAACAATTGTGGCAAGAAAATGTGAGTGACAAGCACATACATGCATGCATGCACACATGCACCCAAGGCAAGATAACGAAGATAGGAACAATGGAAGCTTTGATTCTCAATAACTCGATTACATTTTTCAAGAAGCTCTCTCTCTAACTTCTCGACCTCAAAAATGCTAACATCAACTTACTTACCTCAAAAATGAGCTCTCTAGCTCTTTTTATGATTTTTTGACTAGTTTTGGCCCTCTCTAGACCTAGTGTCTGGCATAGTTAAAATTAGGTTCCAGGGCTTATTTGAGGGCTCAAACGGAGCGAATAATCATGAAAATTGGTACCTAGATACTTCTAATACTCCTCAAGCCTGAGGACTCCTCGGCTTCAACAAAATGGAGTTGATAAAATGTGAAACAATATTTACAATGGTTTTTAGTGATCAAAATCACTATTTCTATAGAGGTTTCTTCAAAAAAATTGACATATATTGCTTGGAGCTCCCTACATGCTCCCTCTTCTTGTGTGTCTACTTCTTTGATGCATTCTTGCACCTTTTGCTTGACCTTGAGTGCCAACACCTTATAACCCTTTGCTCCTCCACAAAGTTAAAACTTTTTGGAGATGGTCATCTAGTTCCTTTCAACTTGGTTCCTTGAAGGTATGAAAGGTAATGTCTATTAGGAGACATGCCATCTTCCAAGTCTACTTTAGCCTTGGTGTTGTCTAGTGAGGATCCTCAAGAGGAGTCCAAACATTACTGTTTGAAAGAGGAGTAATGGATGTTGCATCTTAAATGCTAGTGCTTGCATGAGAACTATGTCTGGTTTATGATCAAACCTATGCCTACAACCTTGAGGTCTAAACAATTTTAGATAAAAAAGTCTTCCGATTTAAAAAAAAATATATAAAAAAGTTTCCACTTTTTATGAAAACTCTTTTGATAAATGATTTTTTATTGAAAGGCTTTAGATCAAATATATATTGTATTAAAACCAAATAGATCAAAACAAATTTGATCACAAACGTATGGTACAAATGACCACCAATCATACAATAAATAATGTTTTATCAGCTTTTGTGATGGCCCTGTTCCATTGAGCTGTGTTAATGTCATGGATTGCTATTAACCTTTTCCAATTTTTTCTCCTTTATTGTGTACCACACATAATAAGAGAAGAAATAGGGGAAATATGTGGAAATTGAAGCTTTCTACACAATACACATGAAGCAAAGCTTGTGACCATCGAGTCTAACATTATTGGAAATGGGGATAGATGATTGTTTATACACGTTATAATAGTATTTCTTTGAGAATTGATAATGACATCATTTGATTTAATAGTCCATAATAATCATAATTATAATAACAATCATAAGAGATGAAGAGCTAATGGTGTTAATAGTGAATTTCTACCTTTGAAAATCACAATAGAAGCTTTTTGCAGAAGAATCATACATCTAAAATAAACAAGAGTGAAGTATATTCAAATTGGTTCATAAGATGAATCAAACGTGATCAAATATAAAAATGCACACACAAACACACACAACAAAAATAAGAACAACAATATCAAATTTTAACTCTTGAATATTATACTAAAATAAAAGATCAGGTGTGACATGCAACCAAGATTCTAACATAGTTTCATATTTCCATACTTTTTAGATAAAATCAATTGAAAAAAGGATGAAGAATCACATTAGTAGTGCATTTTATTCCCTCATCTTGGGCTACAAAGAATATCAAAATCATTCATAATCTACTAGCTTTATTTGAATGCAAGGTATACAATCACTTTTTAGTTTAGTAATCATTGCCTATTGTCACTTGTATTTTCTAATTACCTCTCTCATACTTCTCTTTCACTCCATCTTTTGGATTTTGAGAAAATATTGACATTCATCAACACAAAAAGGTTGTAACACTAGTATGTGATCGAATATTAAAGGGAATTATCTCAAGTATCCCCCCCCCTTAAAATGTGCCCATCCTATTCCTTCTGTACCCTTCCTCTATAACTATCTTCTTATTTTGAGAAAAATATTGACATTCATCAACAAAAAAACTTTATAAGACTAGTATGTGATTGAATATTAAAGGGAATTATCTCAGGTATGTCCCTCCTAAAATGTGCCCATCCTATTGCTTGTGCACCCTTCCTCTATACCTATCTTCTTATTTTGTGCTCAATAATGAATGCATGTAATTTTAAGATAGATGCAATAGTATGAAACTCCAAATTTAAATTGAGCCCTCACAAATGGAACATATCAAAATCATAGAGAAAATCTTTGAGAGCATGTTTCTAGCATGCATAAAATAGTCAACCATTATTTCTTCACGATCATGAGTTCTTCAAGTCCTTATCTTGTTAATCATCCTTTATAACATTTTCAGGATGAAGAAAACATATGCATATTGATAGAAATTTAGGGTTCAAAGAAGGCAATTCCCCTAAGATTATGTACAAGGATGTTGCATATTGTTTTGGAGCTCTTGATGGATATTATATCAGGTCAAGAGAGGCGAATAAAAAAGCCAATAAGCCTTGAACATAATATGTATCTAGGTTAGAAAAGTAATGGGTAGAGTGAATAAGACCATAACATCTTTAGCAACGAGAACGGATAAAATAGTAGATAAAATCTAATTCTTAAGTAATCTCTCACACGCGGAATGGTTAAACATTATAGCTAGAAGCTTGAAATGTATAGCTCTAGCATAGGTGACATGTCAAATCACTAACACCTCATGATCATAGACTCTTGAAGTCTTAAATCTTTTCAATGGCCCTCTTTATCATTTCCATAATAAAGAAAGTATATGCATGTAGGCCTAGCTTTGGGAAGATTTTAACTAGGTAGTTGCCTAGGGACCATGTATAGAGATGCTACATATCAAACCCAAAACTCTACAGAATTTAGAGTTAGAGCAAGGGATGAATCTTCAAAAAAGCAGCTAAGCTTGAATTGAATTCCAAATAGATTGTATAATTCCAACTCCAAATGACCAAGGAGGGCTCGCTTCTATCTATGTATTGGGCACCAAACAATAATATATGAAATCCTATGAGTGGAAGCTCCCAAAGAGACCTCCATAAAATCAAGCTCTTAATTGTTTATAATCCTCATCATACCAATTGTTTTTGGACATTGATCACATATTGTATCTTCTCTAAATCTATATATGAATATACCTTTCTAGGTGCATCTACTAAATTCGCTATCAAAATTTAGGCAAACTCTTGCAAGTGTCACCTTGACTCCTCTGTGTGTACGGCTCTAAATCCTAATCATGTAAATAAATTGCATCTTTGAAGTAAGGTATACCTAATGGTACACACTACACATTTCCTCTATGTTGTGGTGAACTAAAAAGATATGGCTAGTGTCAACATTATCCACTATTGTATCAATGGACTTGGGCTCAAATACGAAGTCCTCAATATAGGATATAATCTCGACATGAGTATGATATATTTCACTATGTTAGCCTATGTAGATGTGAAAGCCAAGTAAATTTAATCATTATAAAAAATTATTTGTAGACCATTCAATGTGATCAATGGTTGTGCAATACCAATACCTACTAAGTATCTCTCACATTCTATACATTTTGTACCTTGGAAGCATTTTCTTTAACCCATATATAGTATTCAACTCTTCTCCAATGCAATGGTTATCAATTTGAGCTTTGAATCCTTAAGTAAAATCATATATCCTCCATGAAGAATTCCCACATATCATCATCCAACATAGAGAAAGGATACTCTCTTCTAGATTATGCATAGATCAAGGTATTTTGAAAAATATAACGCATGAAAATATTGACAAAACCACCTACATAAACTCTCAAGTACACTAATTATCAAAATACTCACTTTTGGAAAATACACACAAGCACTCACGATTCATATTTGAAGAGAACTATTATCCCAACTAATACTCTACATCCATACTCAAATCATAACCCTACTTAATTTCTTGACTCCTATCTGCATACAAGCATATGTAACATTGATTAATCCAAGACTTAATGCATCACTCAATAAAACTCATCGTTGTATCTAAATGTCCTCAAAGGCACTCATATCAAGACATCATGATTTTCGTTTTAAAAGTACTATCTCAACTAATAATCTATATTCTTGCTTAAATGATACACTTAGTCGATGAGTTGTCTTCTATATCCAGTCACATGTTACATTCATTGATCCAAGGCCTAGAGTATCATTGAGTAAAACACAATGTCGTTATCTCTTAAGCGCTCCTCAATGGCACTCATATGAAGCTTGTTTGATCGAGAAAAATTCCACATTTTTATTTGGAGTTTGTTCACGTAGGTCTCACACAATGATGTACAACAACTCCCTATAATTACCGACCCTTTTTTAATAGAAGAATGTTTTCCTCTTGTTCTTGGCCCGCTTAAATCTCTGTAATAACTAATTTCATGTGATGAAGTTCTCGTAAGATAAAGTCAATGCCAAGAAATATGATATTTTTCTTCAAATTTGTCCTTTCCTTCAAAATCTTCTTCATCTTAAGGGAAGGAAAACATTTAATAATAGCTCACTCTATAGATCTCTCTCCTAATCCTATTTTTCTTGTGCATTTTTGTGGCTTTCCCATCATTCCTATGAGCTCTTTCATTTCATCTTC